>JAZKJV010003002.1:0-467703 GCA_037367405.1 Ottelia alismoides | reverse complement strand
TGGGGAGGGGGGGAGGCGACGGCGCTCGGGGGGGGAGGGCGGGGGGGCGGGGGCTGCGGGGGGGAGGGGGCGAGGCGACGGACTCCGGGGGGAGGGCGGGGAGGCGACGGCCTCCGGGGTGAGGGGGGGGGAGGCGACGGCCTCCGGGGGGAGGGGGAGGCGACGGTCTCCGTAAGGAGGGGGGAGGAGGGGGAGGTGACGGTCTCCGGGGGTGGGGGGAGGAGGGGGGGAGGCGACGGCCTTTGGAGGAGGGAGGAGGGGGGAGGCGACGGCCTCCGGGGGGAGGGGGAGGAGGGGGAGGCGACAGGGAGGGGGGAGGTGACGGCCTCCGGGGGGAGGAGGGGGGAGGCGACGGCCTCCGGGGGGAGGAGGGAGGCGACGTCCTCTGGGGGGAGGGCGGGGAGGCGACGGCCTCGGGGGGGGAGGGGCCTCCAGGGGGGAGGGCAGGGAGGCGACGGCCTCCGGGGGGAGGGGGGAGGCGACGGCCTCCGGGGGGAGGGGGCGAGGCGACGGCCTCCGAGGGGGGGAGGGGGAGGATGGGGGAGGTGAAGGCCTCCGAGGGGGAGGGGGGAGGCAATGGCCTCCGGGGGGAGGGGGAGGAGGGGGGAGGCGACGGCCTCCGAGGGGAGGACGGGGGAGGCGACTGGGATGGGGGAGTCGACGGCCTCTGGGGAAGGAGGGTGGGAGGTGATTTAGCCCGAAAATAGGCGGTCTTAAGTTCAACACAAAGCGTGAACTCAGTCGGTGTATCGACCACTCTAAATCTGGACTAAAGTCAACAATTAACCCACACTAAAGATCAATAAATTAGAAATAATGTGGAGTTAAAATTTATTTTAACTCTGCACAAATGGTGTATAGTGACAAGTATGCAGAGAGTTCGAACACAGGGAGCAAGCGGGGTAGTTCAAAAATTTGTGCACAAGTGAGTGTGTGTGAAGTGTCTATACTAAGCAATCAAGCAAATAAATTTTTGTGGGTTTTTAATTAATTTTTTTATTTTTAATTTTTAATTTTGTATTTTTGTTTTAAATTTTCTGATTTTTATAATTTTATATTTTATAATTTTTTAATTCTTTTTCAATGTTAGAATTTAAAACCAATGTAATAAAAGATAAGATAAACTATTTGTAAAAATGCACAAAAATTATCCAAAAATTCAGAAATAAAATGTTTTTGATATTTTTGGAATTTTTTACTGTTTTTATGATTTTTGGGGATTTTTCAAGGTGTTTTTGGTATTTTAAAGACTGAAATAAGAGAAAACAGTGGAAAATGTGCTGGCTGTGAGTAAAATGAGAATTAAAATTATCAAACAACAACCAAAATTTTTCAAACTAATTTTAAAATAAAGGGAATAAAATAGAGAACAAACAGGATCTGGGTTTATATTTTTTGATTTTTCTTTGATTTTATATATTTTTTTGAAGTTTTTGAGTGTTTTTAAATTTTGAGTGTTTTTCTTTTGAGATTTTTAGTGATTTTTGGAGTGACACTAGAATAGGATAAAATATACACTAGGCAATTTTTTTAGGATTTTTAGAGATATTTTAATTTTTTTTTTTGCATTTTCTAAGCTAGACAGTGAATAAAAAGCATGTTTTTGATTTTTAATAAATATAAAAATAAAGTAAAATTAAAAACTAAAATTAGGGCGCCAAAATACAAGTATCCAGGAGCTTAACCCTATTTTTGTAGAATTTTTGAATTTAAAATGATATTTCAAATAATTACAACAAGCATCCAATCAATAAACAGGCCTGGCAAGGCTATTTATGCAATTTCTCAAACATCCAGGGGCATACATGCAAATTTCCATAAATATTTGAACTGAATATTCGATTTATAGCTCCAAAATCTAATTACAAAACCCGCTTGGGTATCTTAGCAATTTTTCCACCAGGGCGCGTGACTTGCACGCGCCTGGCGAGGACTAAAATGTAATAATCCAAAACCCTGGGGGCTTACTTGCAATATATCCAAAAATTTAACACGTGGTGTCACAGTTTTGGTACTAAAGTAAAATACAAACAAAGCCGAGGGTCCCGATGCAAAAAGCCCGCACCTCACGTGTACAGGTCACGTGAGGTGACGTGGCGAAGGACCTATACGCAAATAAATAAACGATAGGGGTTTTTGTGTAAATATTACAAAAATATTACACTGCAGACAAAGGTTTCTAGACTAAAAGATAAATGCAAAATGCGCGAGGGTATAGTGTGCAAATTACCCTCGATGCGCGATCCAACGGCGATTGTGCGATCTGGAGGGGCTCCCTTGATCAGACGGTGGCGAAGGCGGCTGGAAGAACAAGGCGGAGCTCCGACTGGGCGAGGTTCCTCGAGCTCCTCCGGCCGACTCCGGTGGCTTCTGGGCTTCAAAATCGGGTTGCTCCCTCCTCAGGTCCTCCTCTATCGGCTGGAGTCGTCAAAAAGCCACGGCAGTGGCCGTGGTGCTCGCTGGTGGCTGGCGGAGCTGGGGGGCTTCGTTAGCTCCGGCGAGCTTCAAAACTCGCTTCCAGATGTTTTCACTTCGGCTTTGACCTGCAAAAATGGTCAAAGGGTCCACGGGCAAACTGCCTGGACCCTTGGATGGTCGGGGAGAGGTGTGAATCGAACTAGGGGTGCACGGCCGGAGGTGCGCTCCGGCTAACGTGCTTGATTGGGCGAGATACTTGATGGAACTTAGATTTTTTTGTAGGTTTTCGATCCCTAGACTAACAGGAATAAAATGATGAAAAGAAATGCAAGGGGTAATGTTCCTCGATGGCCGGAGCCAGAGGAATAAGATACCTCGACCGGCGACTTTGCGGGAGGTGGTGGAAGCGCCTCCGACTTCCTCTGCCCTGGCTGAACGCACGGCATGGGAGCTGTCACCTCCACGAGTGCTTGGAGCACAAGAAGAGCAAGGAAGGGTGGACCGAAGGTGTTCAAAATCAAATCGCAAGGCTGGGGGTTCCTCTTATTTGGTTTGACCCTGAGTTGCAGGGGTCCAAAGACCAAGAGAAATCTTGCGCCACAGTGATTCATACCCCGATGCAATCACATGGCGAGCAAGATGGATGGTAGGTGGAGAGATTTGCAGAAGAAGGTATCGCGAAAGGATGAAAGTTGATGCCTCGAAAAATCCGCAAATGCGGGGGAGAAAACGAGGGGGTCAGAGTCTACAGGGGGTAGGGCGTCCAGTTGACCGCGGTCAACTGTTGACCCCTCCTGGTTGGTCCACGTGGACCAACCAGGAAAAACCCTGAAAAATTAATTTGTAAAATCGATAAAAAATAGAATTAGGTCGAATTTAATTAATAGTTATAAAATGAAAAATGCTTAAAATTTTATGTAGTATTTTATTATGAATTTTAATTATTTTTATGGAGTGTATTTTTATAAGTTTATATTTACACCCTTTATAGGTATAATACATATATACTTTATTTCTTTATTCTTCTTTTGTGTATTTTAATTCTAATTATTTTTATTTATGATTTTCTAAAATTATAAAATACTTTTATATATACAAATATATTTTTATTTTATTTTTCTGATATGTTTTGTATTCTTGAATAAATTATAAGTATAGAAAGTATAGGCATACTTATAGGCATAATACCTATGTATCAAATATGTTTGTATTTTATTTTGAGTTTTATTTACATTTTTATTCTGATTTTAATATTCACAATTATTATAAGTAATATTTACAAAATTATAAAAATATAAAAATGAATAAATAATGAATCAAGAATAAATTGAATATTTTATTCCGTATAGGTATACAGTAGGGGTCCAAAACTCAACTTTCAAACCATAGCTCCGCCAAATACGAAACCACCACCATTGGATAGATTATTTTATTCTATATACAATTAAAAGTGAGTACACTGCATTTGGAGTTGTCAATTGTGAGATACGGGTCTGGGGAAGTTGGGATTTTGGATTCTTATTCAGACCATAACTTTTTATCTGTATATTATTTTTCTGTGAAATCAATTTTGTATTTTTCTTTATTAAATTATCTACAACTTTCATGTACAAAGTTTCTTTATTTGATGTATAAAAAGTGAAACCAAAAATAGGTCCCAAAATGAATAAAGAATGAATAGAATGTATAGGTATTTTATCTGTATTTCTGACCTTATCTCCCCTACTTTATTCCTTGTCGACCTATTCATCAAGATGCCTAGGTCTCAGGGGTTTTGGGTCATAAAATATTTACAATATTTTATTCTTTTTCTTTTCTTTATTTATTCTATAATTTTGGCTTTAATTACAGTATTTTATACACTATATAGGTGCACATGCATGAATGCTAAGATGGTGATTTTAAGGGTATTTACAGGCATTTGCTAGGGTTTTTGGTGCCAAAATGATAGAATAAAGATGATGAAATGTGGATTCATCATCCCCCTATACTTTACCTTTGCTAGTCCCTAGCAAACACTTATGCAATAAGTGCAAAAAGAAAAAGAAAGAAAAGAAAAGGAAGAACTTGGATTTAGTTCAATTATCAAACTTGTCTTCACAAAATCAAAGTTTGGAGCTTAAGTCGGACCTTTGGAATTTTAGTGCGGGTGGAACCTTAGTGAGAACCGTGTCTGAAATCCAACAGCCCTTGAGAATCCCAAAACTCTGTCCAAGTCTCCTCAATAGCTAGGTCAGAAGTACTTCAACTCATACGCAAACTCTTACGACTATGAATCTGACTCGTACAGTGTAAGTGATGGTGGCTCTCCCCAACTAGAATGGCAAAGAGACTGACTTCTCCAGTACGACAACCCAATGATTCCCCAATCCAATAACTCCATCCTCGAGGAGCGGGGTATTCCCTTCTAAGTTCAAGTGGCAACCAGCTCAAGAGGAGGGGGTGAAGAGAAGAATGGACGGTAGCCAGTGTAGCTACCTATCCTGGGATGCAAGACCAGTGTAGTCAAGTCATCCAACTGCAGGCTCACATGATATGACTTTGGAACTCAAGCTTGCTTATTGACTTTGTACATACTTGCGGGCTTTTTATTTTTGTACATGCCTGAACTTTTTTTTTGAATACTACATACAACAGCATTTACATAAGGGAGTTTTTCCTCTTGAGCCAGTAGACTATCCCTCTTTTGAAGCTTTATCGCAACCCACAGCCTCCTGTCTTTAGACTTCCTAATCACTGGACGGGTTGGGGTGCACTTCCCTCCCTAGAGGAGGACAAGTGTTTCCACTTGTGTGCGTCTCATACCGGCAAATCCAATCCCCTCACCACTCCAACTGAGTTGAGCCATGTGAAAGGTGCAGGTGTCCAAGTTAGGTCATTATCAACAAGAGTTGTGCTTGTGCTCCGAAATACTCTACTTAGGCAGTCAAGAATCCATTGAACCAAGTCTCGTGATCCTCAAAGAATTAAGTCACTAGACCTGAAGTACCTCAAACCCAGTTCATATAAGGTTCCTGTTATTAGGTAGATTTTAAGGTCCAATCAAGCTCCAATCTTCGGATTTTACTTAGACTCGTTCAACTATCAAACGCAATCCAAAAAATGTGAATGCTATGCAATGCAAAAAGTATTTTTGTGATGCACTTTTTCAAGGATTTTGAGCTTTTTATGGATTTTTGAAAATATGATGCATGTATATGCAGATGCAGTTTTTTGTATTTTTCAAAAAGATTTTTTCGAATGTTTTTGGATTTTAATTTTGCAAATGTTTTTGGAATTTTTGAAAACAAAAAGGTTTTGGCTTAAAACTAGGTGAAAAATATGTACACGGGAGTGCTTCTTATATATAAGAAGTGGATTTTAAGAATTTACAAGGGTAAGTGATCAATTTTATACATATATACATATAGTGGATTTTGGTGTGATGTATGTATATTCCTCAAACTTATTTGAAAATAATTTACACACAATTTTTGAAAACTATAGTCCAAAATAGTTTTTACAAACATTTTACACACATTTGAAAACATTTTTGCAAAGGCTTTCAAAACAGTATATATAGGTTTTTCAAATCATTTTTGCAACCATTTTCAAACCATTTGCAAATCATTTTTCAAACATTTTATTTCACACAAAGAAAAGAAGTTTTACAAACCACACATTTTTACACAGGTTGAAAACATGTAGCAAAATATTTTCGAAATAGTTTTCAATAGATGTTCACAAAAATTTTCAAACCATTTTTCAAACATTTTGCAAAAACATTTTCACCTGATTTATTAATCAGTAATTACAAAAAGAATTTGAGGAATAACCACATCTTTTTATTAAGGATTTTTAATGAATTTTAAAGAATGATTAGCCATATTATTAGGAAAATACGAAAGTACGAGTTATGGCTAAAGTATATACACAGTATATACGACCCCCCTATACTTAGCTTGAGCTATGTCCTCATAGATCGGAGAGAAAAGAGAATACATAACTCGTACTAAGTATAGACAAGTCTAAATAATAAAGGGACAAATGAATGGATCTATGAATGAGAAGTTGACCGTCCCCCCTATACTTAGGATCAAATAATCCTAAGTATAGCAGATTGTACACAACGCAGGGAGGGTCACGGGTGGGAATGAACAGATCGTACTCAGATTGTCTCCCCCTATACTTAGGGTAAGATATCCCTAAGTATAGACAAGACGAGGAGACAATGGAGAAGATCGAAGAGAATAGAACAACTCGGGATGCCAACCCCCCTATACTTAGGACAAAGTACGTCCTAAGTATGGAAAACTGTCTACAAGGGCGGCACCTTTTTGATATATACAGAAGATAGAAAAGGAAAAGAAGAAAAGAAGAAAAGAAGAAAATAAATCAACAGACGAAAGAGTGATATAGACAGATGGATCTGTACAGCGGAGGGATGGACTTGATCACCATGTATGAGATGCAGATGATGAAAGTCAAAGGACACATCTCATACCAGAAGAATGGGGGCAACGTCAATGGTCGGCGGATCATGATCTAGATATAGTTTCAGGCGTTGACCATTGACGCGGAAGGTAGAGGAGGATGACGGTTCGGATATATCGATGCTGCATTGTCATGTACCTTCCTGACCACATACGGACCTTTCCACTTGCTCTGCAATTTCCCTAGGAATAATTTCAGCCTGGAATCAAACAACCATACTCTCTGATCTGGTTCAAACTGTTTATGGATGATATGTGAATCGTGCCATGTCTTCACTTTTCCTTGTACTGTAGGCTGTTGGAAAAGGCTGTATCTCTCAATTCTTCCAGGGTTGCCAATTCAGCTCTTCTCTGGTCTCCTATACTCTCAGGATCTAAAAGCAACTCAGTAACTGCCCAAAAAGATTTGTGCTTGATCTCCACTGGCAGATGGCACGGCTTGCCATAGACGAGACGAAAGGGAGACGTCCCCAATGGATTCTTGAAAGAAGTTCGATAAGCCCACAGACCGAGTCCAACAGCTGTGACCAATCCTTTCGGTCTGGGCGGACAACTTTCTGCAAGATTGTCTTTATCTCCCGATTTGATACTTCGGCAAGACCATTAGTCTGAGGGCGATACGGTGTGGCAACCTGATGGTCAATGTCGAACTCGTCTGCAAGGGCCCTGACTTTGTCATTGATGAAATGAGACCCCCCGTCTGAAATCAAGACTCTAGGTACCCCGAACCGTGAAATGATATTTTTCCTCAAAAATTTGCAAACGGTTTTAGCATCTGCGGCTCGGGCAGGGATGGCCTCAACCCATCGACTGACATAATCCACAGCGAGCAAAATATGCTCGAATCCCTGACTCTTAGGAAATGGACCCATGAAATCAATTCCCCATGCATCAAAAACCTCACAGAAGTGAATGGGTTGCATGGGCATCATGTCTCTCTGTCCGCAGGTTCCCATTTTCTGACAGTCAGTACATCTCTTCACGAACTCATCAGAATCCTTGAAGAGAGTAGGCCACCATAGGCCGGATTGAAACACCTTCTGTGCTGTTCTTTTTCCAGAATGATGTCCTCCTGCCTCAAGCTTGTGGCAGTATGTGAGGACGCTATGATGCTCTTCTTGAGGAATGCACCTCCTCCAGATACTGTCCCCTCCTTCATGATAAAGGACGGGATCCTCCCAATGATACGACTTGGCCTTCGCCAGGAAGGTCTCAAGTTTCTGCCTGGGCCAACCTTGTGGAACCGTCTTAGCAACAAGATAGTTCACTATGTCGGCATACCACGGGAGCGAGGTGACAGCCAAGATCGCCTCATCTGGAAACGTCTCCGTGATAGGTGCGCTGGGCTCAGATTCCTCAAGATTCTCCAATCTGGAGAGATGATCCGTCACCACATTCTTGACTCCAGGCTTGTCCTTAATCTCAATATCAAATTCCTGGAGTAGAAGGATCCATCTGGTGAGACGTGCTTTGGCATCCTTCTTAGCCATTAAGTATCGGATGGCGGTATGATCAGTATAGATGGTTACTCTAGATCCGAGAATGTAAGATCGATACTTATCAAGAGCAAAGACTACGGCCAGCATCTCTTTCTCAGTCACAGTGTAATTCCGCTGAGCGGCATCCAAGGTCCGGCTGGCGTAGTGAATGGCAAAAGGTAAACCATCCCTCCTCTGTCCAAGCACAGCCCCAACAGCAAAATATGAAGCATCCGTCATGATCTCGAATGGGAGAGACCAATCAGGTGGCTGAAGGACAGGAGCTGAAACAATCATATTTTTTGAGAGTTTCAAAAGATTCAAGACACTTATCATTGACAATAAACTCGGTGTCTTTTGTCAGCAAGTCAGTAAGCGGTCGGGCAATTCGACTGGAAGTCCTGAATGAACCGTCGGTAGAAACCGACATGCCCAGAAAAGACCGTAACTGACGCAAGTTGGACGGTGGATTGAGTTTTCTGATGATATCCACCTTAGCCGGATCGACCTCCATGCCCCTGTTGGAGACGATATGACCAAGGACCGTCCCTTGAGTCATCATGAAATGACTCTTCTCCCAGGATAAGACAAGGTTGACCTCAATGCAGCGCTTGAGCACACGGTCTAGGCAATCAAGACAAGCGTCGAACCCATCGCCATAGACCGAGAAGTCATCCATGAAGACCTCTAAACAGTCACCCACCATGTCCGAGAAGATGGACAACATGCACCTTTGGAATGTCGCCGGAGCGTTACATAGACCAAAGGGCATCCGTCTGAAAGCATAAGTCCCAAACGGACAGGTGAATGCCGTTTTCTCCTGGTCTTCGGGCGCAATGGCCACTTGGTTGTATCCAGAGTACCCGTCAAGGAAACAATAATGACTCTTCCCAGCTAGCCGCTCGATAATCTGATCAATGAATGGTAGCGGGAAGTGATCCTTCTTGGTGGCCTCATTCAATCGTCTGTAGTCCACACAGACCCTCCAAGAAGTTGGTACTCGGGTAGCGATCTCCTCTCCAGACTCGTTGACAACTGTAGTGATACCCGTCTTCTTGGGTACCACATGTAGCGGACTTACCCATTTGGAGTCGGAGATGGGATAGATGAAATCGGCGCTCCACCACTTGGAAATTTCTTTCATGACCATGTCTCGAAGATTCGGGTTCAGCCGTCGTTGGAACTCACGCGACGGCTTAGCGTTATCCTCAAGATAGATGTGGTGAGAGCAAAGATTTGGGCTCAGCCCCTGGAGATCAGTTATACTCCACCCGATTGCCTTGTGGTTTCTTTTAAGAACCTCCATGAGACGAGATTCTTGTTCTCCAGTCAAATCTGCTGAGATAATGACTGGGTACATTTCTGGCTCACCCACGAGGAATCTGTATGTCATCGACTGCGGCAGAGGTTTCCGTTCTGGATGACTGGGAGGTGGCAGATCTGGTTTCTGATATGTCTGTGTAAATGCTACCAGGTCTGTATGGGAGAACTCTCACTCTGCATGAATTTCTGACGAAGGGCGGCCTGCTGAATCATCAATAAACTGTACTGGCTCGCACTCTGTCATGGCTGTTGGCTCAAAAGGAATCAGACAAGGCAAATAATCATCAAAGTCGTCCCAGTCAATGTCTGAATCCGAGGGATCTGAAGAAGATGAACATGATTGAAATTCCTCAGCACCACTCATCACAACACTATCAGCTTCAGATATATCCTCATCTAGGGATGTGCTCTCCCGGCTCTCGACTGCCATGAGCTTGAGATATAGTGAATCTGTAAGCAAGGCGAGAGTCGGTGCTACGGGATCTTTCCAGTTGGATTCATCATCAGTCATCTCAAAATCACAAACCTGGTGGACGTCTAGCTCCTCCTCTGGCATCTGCTCGGCTTCGCTGGATTGCTCTGAGCATGCCAACTCTTTGGCTCTGGTTTCCTCGATCGTCTCTATTTGTATGGTTTCGCCCTCTACGCGAAAGCATACCTTCCCACTATCATGGTCGGTCACCGCCTTGGCTGTGGCCAAGAATGGACATCCGAGAATGATGGGAGCATCAGTTACCGACTCAGGGATCTCCATGTCCAACACAACGAAGTCCACGGGGAATTTCAGGCCCTGAATGGTAATGACCACGTCTTTCAATAACCCCTTCGGCCTCTTAGTCGACCTATCAGCAAACTGAAGGACTGTCCTACTCCTAAGAAGAGGACCAAACTCGAATCGGTCGAGTAAGGCTGCCGGAAGAAGGTTAATTGAAGAGCCGCTGTCTAATAGAGTACGATCAAACTGTTGCTCCTGAATCTCGCATCTGACATAGGGAGCTCCTGCATCTGGTCGCTTAGCTGGCAGCTTGTTCTGGATGGTGCAGCAAGTGGATTGAGTGAGCACATGGATTTGATCTCTGTGATTCCTCCTCTTCCTACGGACGGTAGTCTTCTCTTTCAGGTTCTTCTTGAAGAGGGGGATGTGCTCAAGTGCTTCTTGTAGAGTCAGCTGAATATGGAATCTGTCAATCATCTGATACTGAACTCTACCTGCTGGTCCTTTTTAGGATTTTCTTTTTTATTCCCCTTCGCACGGCGGAGCGCCTCAGGGAAGGGGATGGCAGGGGCCTCCTCAGATGGAGGACTAGGAATCGGTCCCTGTGCCTGTGAAGAAGGAGAATCCATGCAATAATCATCATTCACCACAATTGGATCCGCAATTTGAACAGAAACCTTTCCTTTATTCATATTTTTGTTTTTCTTTTTGTTCCCACATTCTCTAGGTACAAAATGTGGCAACATCATAGATGGTGGCTCAACAAAAGTAGATGTGGTGGCCTCAGCGCCACCACTAGCATCGGTCTTCGCGGCATCAGCACCGCGCTCTGGTTCATCATCCAAAATGGTGGCATCAGCACCACCGTCTGCAACTGGTATCACGACGGCATCAGCACCGTCGTCCTGGACTCCATCATTGGTGGCATCAGCACCACCGTCTTCAACATCATCATTAGCGGCATCAGCACCGCTATTCTTCTCCTCTGGCGCTCATGGTTCAGCATCTGGTTGTCGCTCAGAAGAGGCACCCCCGGCTGACATCCTACCGCTCCTAGTAGTCACAAAATCAGCATAATTCAAAGAATAAGACATATCATTCAAATCGTCACTAGGAGAGGTATCCTCTGTAAACTCTACCTACTCAGACTTCCTTTTCAGATTGTTCGGTTTAGGTTCAATCTGAGCGGGTATGGCGGCCTTGCCTTTTATGATGTCCCTCATCTCCTGCCGGAATTCATCCATTTCTTACCTGAAAGAGGCTCACTGTTCAGATAGCAAGCGGGCAAGATCATCAAGGGCTGGGTTCTCAAAGGCAGGACCCTGAGAACCGGATGGCTGTCCCTGCTGGAAATGGGGCTGCTGCTGCTGTTGTGGCTGATACTGGGGGGAAGGATGGTGATAGGAATGTTGAGGTTGTTGTCGCTGATAGGCTGGACGAGGACCACTCTGGTATTGCTGTTGATGGGCGTACTGGGGCTGCTGGTCTTGCTGTTGTGGCTGGATGTTCTGCTGTCCTTGGGCAGGGTTATGCTGCTGGGAAGAGGATCCACCATTGCCCCAACGGAATCCGGGGTGATCCCGACGAATCCCGGGCTGAGGGTACCGGTCGTACCAAATCCCATTGACTTCCATCAATGGTTCCTGCTCAAAGGAGGGTGGAGGAAGAACGGCCAGTGGCTGCTCCGGCTGATACACCACCATCTGCGTGTCCGAAGATGACGGCTGCTCTGGATGGTATTGTAGCAGTGGAACCGGCTCTGCCTGAATAGATTCACCTGTCGGTATGAGGTAGAGGGTTGGTTGGAGCTGCTACCGCTGGAGTCAGCCCGTGACCTGGGAGGCTGTTGGGAGTGAGCTTGTGCCTCCTGAATGCATAGGATTTGAGTTTTTAGGTCACTCATGGTTTTGGTGAGAAGGTCCATCTGAGCCAGACCTTGGTTCTGCTTCTTCTTGAGGATCTCCATGCGGTCCAACTTCTCACTAATAATGCCCATGTCGGCCTGCGGCTGATTCGGCTTGGGCTGCGGCTACCGACGTTGTATTGGGACCGGCATCGATGCGGGCGATCCTCTGAAATGATCCCGCTCCTTGAGGGGGCTTCTGCTGTGTGTAGACTCGGGCCTGGGTCATCACAGTGGAGTTTTCTGCCATGCCTTCATAGATGGCCCAGACGTCGTCTTCTCCTTGGAGAAATAAGACTCACCGCAAGAGGCGTTCACTAGCCCCTGCAGCTTCGGCGTCAGCCCACAGAAGAAACTCTGCACGAGATTGGGCTTGGAAATGTCATGATGTGGACACCGGTCGATGAGCTCTCTGAATCGATCCCAGGCTTCATGGAACTGTTCATTTGGGATCATGACGAAGTTACTGATCATGGCTCGCGCGCTGCGTTGGTCCGGCCGAGAGGGTAGTACTTCTTCAGGTACGCGGTCCGGAGATCTGCCTATGTGTCGACGAATCGCCCAAGGTGTTTGAGCCAATATGCGGCTCTATCAACCAAAGAGAACGGAAAGGCGATCATCTTTATTGTGTCCTCGGTCATCAACCGATCATGGATAGTGCTGCAAATCATCTCAAATTCCTGGAGGTGGAGGTGCGGCTCTTCGGTCGGCAACCTGTGAAACTTGGGTAGCAGCTGGATCGTGTGGGGCCGAAGCTCGAAATCTCCGTGGATTGGCGGGAGTCTGATCCACTGGTGAGTGACGGATGCAGCTGGGTTGTGCAGTTCCCTCATGATGGTCTGTGGCGGTCTCTCAGCGTCTGGATCGCCTCCTCCTGCATCGGGTCCTCCTCCTCCACCACCGCCACCGCCCCCAGGTCGGTTCTCTCTCATCTGTGTTATCTCTCTCATCAGATCACCCATGAATGTTCCCTGGTCATGGATCTGTCTCTGCATGATTTCCAGGGATGCTAACAAGGAATTGTTGATGGCCACCTGATCAATTATGAATGGAGGGTGATCGTGGTCATCTGGGTGCTCGCCTCTGTCTGCCATCGCTGGATTTTCTGAAAAAGCAAAAGAGGCCATCTCAGGTGCTGTCGAATGAGTCGAACTCTGTGATGCACTGAATTCTGAAACAATTGGACTGAGAGAAGGAGAATGGGAAGGATGGTCGAGGGGGGAACAGGGTGGATGTAAACTCGGGGCTCGGAGAGCGGACTCTCCGAGGTATTCCTAGATGAATGAGGAGGAGTGCTGGATAGCGGTGCCGACAAGGTCGGCCTAAGAGATCTCCGTCCCATCATCTTGAGTATTCGGGAAGAGCAGGGAAAATGCAAGAGAAGAAGAAAGGAATGAAATGAGATGCAACAAAATCGTGCACAATTGTGCTGTGTTTTTGATCTTGACCTAAACAAATCTAGCAATCAAACACAAAGCAGGGGTAAGTTCACCAACTCAACACGTGAAGCCGTGAAGGTTCGGCTTTTATCTTGTCAGTTTTAGCTTGTTTTCAGGAATTTATCTTGTCACGAGTCCTTAGAGCGCTACGCCTAAAGGAGAGAGAGTACTGCCGGGAAAGTGTCCCCGTACTTGTCCTCCTCCTGTGTAACCTGTAACTTGCGCTTTTTAAGGTCCTTGTAACCCTTCCTGGATCCCTACTCAGCCAAAGAAATAGAGGGAGGAAGCCGATAGTCGAAACCGATACTTCGGACCTCGCTCGCAACGGAATCATCCGTGAGCGTGCAAGATCCTACTCGGACGCAGTCGGTGAGACAGACACACCCGTGAAGGCGTGGCCTAAGCTCGGTACTTCGGACAAGGTCGGTGCTCACCCAATAGTGAGTCACCAATGGCGACCAAGTCCTACTCGACTACGTATGATAGTAGCGCCAATACTTAGGAAATCCAGGCGATACACAAGGCAGCCACAAGTTGGGTTTTTGGCTCTAATCCTTACGCAGCGCTCACCTCACTTGGAAGGAGACCTTCCCATGCAACCTGAATACAAGTGAGGGTGTTACTCTCCCCAAGCAATGAATCCAATTACAAATTTATTTTTGGTCAAGTTTTCTTAGCAGTCCCTTTTTTAATTTTTTTTTGGTGTTATCGCTTCTTTTGAGTAGATTCAAACAAGCGCCTAACGGTTTTTGTATTTTCTTGATCCTACTTTGTTCCAAAAATAGAGAGAGAATAGAGTCGGAAAAGCCGTGCAAGTCGACACCAAGGTGGAAATCTCACCTTTGTGCCTAAATGATGCATGCAAAGTAAGAAGACTTACAGCGAATCCCAGCTCTCTCCATGCGGGATGCAAAGCAGAATTTGTAAACCTATGCTATATGGCGATATGCAAAAACAGAAATCGTCCTAGAATAGGCAACTGCTAGCGTGAAGAACCACAAGCTAGCCACTAACTCTCAATCCGAGTGTCCGGTCTAGGCTCACCCCTTCTCTGCTCAACACATTTGAGTTAGGAGAAAGCGCTTGTTCGGGAATGAGCTCGCGGCGCGTGGATCGAAAGCTAATAGCTAACTATTTAATTAGTCTAAGTCCAACAACGAACTATAGGAACATGCAAAGATAATTAGGGTGTTTGGACCTATTCTAATTGAATCAAGCAGGACCTATAATCTAAGGGCTCAATCCACAAAAGAAAGGAAAAAGGAAACAAAACTGGAAAATGACAGCGATAAAACGCGATCAAAACTACGGTGAGCCCCCGGGTGAACAAACACCCGGAAATTAGGCCCGGTAGTGTCTCAAAAGTCCAAGTGTCCAGGTACCTGTATTATTACAAATTAATGAATCACTCTCTCACAAAAATAAAATAAGAGCTAAACTAATCACTCCCTCTCAATCCTCCTACTCTCTCCTGCCGGCTTGACCTAGAAGGCCGGCTCCGCTTCCCAAGGTTGCTTCGGATCACCTAGGCGATCCGCCTTGCTCCGCGGTCCCTCGCAAGAAGACAAAGAAGAGTGATCAGAATATCTCAATCAAAATATATCAAAAATGTAAGAGAGATAAAATGAAGCTATGGTAAACAACAATCACAAACAAACAAGAATGTAAACTACTCATTGTTGCTCCCCGGCAACGGCGCCATTTGATTTAGCCCGAAAATAGGCGGTCTTAAGTTCAACACAAAGCGTGAACTCAGTCAGTGTATCGACCACTCTAAATCTGGACTAAAGTCAACAATTAACCCACACTAAAGATCAATAAATTAGAAATAATGTGGAGTTCAATTTTATTTTTAACTCTGCACAAATGGTGTATAGTGACAAGTATGCAGAGAGTTCGAACACAGGGAGCAAGCAGGGTAGTTCAAAAATTTGTGCACAAGTGAATGTGTGTGAAGTGTCTATACTAAGCAATCAAGCAAATAAATTTTTGTGGGTTTTTAATTAAATTTTTTTATTTTTAATTTTTAATTTTGTATTTTTGTTTTTAATTTTCTGATTTTTATAATTTTATATTTTATATTTTTTTAATTCTTTTTCAATGTTGGAATTTAAAACCAATGTAATAAAAGATAAGATAAACTATTTGTAAAAATGCACAAAAATTATCCAAAAATTCAGAAATAAAATGTTTTTGATATTTTTGGAATTTTTTACTGTTTTTGTGATTTTTGGTGATTTTCAAGGTGTTTTTGGTATTTTTAAAGACTGAAATAAGAGAAAACAGTGGAAAATGTGCTGGCTATGAGTAAAATGAGAATTAAAATTATCAAACAGCAACCAAAAATTTTTCACACTAATTTTAAAAATAAAGGGAATAAATAGAGAAAAAACAGGATCTAGGTTTATATTTTTTTGATTTTTCTTTGATTTTATATATTTTTTGAAGTTTTTGAGTGTTTTTAAATTTTTAGTGTTTTTCTTTTGAGAATTTTAGTGATTTTTGGACTGACACTAGAATAGGATAAAATAGACACTAGGCAATTTTTTTAGGATTTTTAGAGATATTTTAATATTTTTTTGGCATTTTCTAAGCTAGACAGTGAATAAAAAGCTTGTTTTTGATTTTTAATAAATATAGAAATAAAATATAATTATAAACTAAAATTAGGGCGCCAAAATACAAGTATCCAGGAGCTTAACCCAATTTTTGTGGAATTTTTGGATTTAAAATGATATTTCAAATAATTACAACAAGCATCCAATCAATAAACAGACCTGGCAAGGCTATTTATGCAATTTCTCAAACATCCAGGGGCATACATGCAAATTTCCACAAATATTTGAACTGAATATTCGATTTATAGCTCCAAAATCTAATTACAAAACCCGCTTGGGTATCTTAGCAATTTTTCCACCAGGGCGCGTGACTTGCACGCGCCTGGCGAGGACTAAAATGTAATAATCCAAAACCCTGGGGGCTTACTTGCAATATATCCAAAAATTTAACACGTGGTGTCACAGTTTTGGTACTAAAGTAAAATACAAACAAAGCCGAGGGTCCTGGTGCAAAAAGCCCGCACCTCACGTGTACATGTCTCGTGAGGTGACGTGGCGAAGGACCTATACGCAAATAAATAAACGACAGGGGTTTTTGTGCAAATATTACAAAAATATTACACTGCAGACAAAGGTTTCTAGACTAAAAGATAAATGCAAAATGCGCGAGGGTATAGTGTGCAAATTACCCTCGATGCGCGATCCAACGGCGACTGTGCGATCTGGAGGGGCTCTCTTGATCAGACGGTGGCGAAGGCGGCTGGAAGAACAAGGCGGAGCTCCGACTGGGCGAGGTTCCTCGAGCTCCTCCGGCCGACTCCGGTGGCTTCTGGGCTTCAAAATCGGGCTGCTCCCTCCTCAGGTCCTCCTCTATCGGCTGGAGTCGTCAAAAAGCCACGGCAGTGGCCGTGGTGCTCCGTTGGTGGCTGGCGGAGCTGGGGGGCTTCGTTAGCTCCGGCGAGCTTCAAAACTCGCCTCCAGATGTTTTCACTTCGGCTTTGACCTGCAAAAATGGTCAAAGGGTCCAGGGCAAACTGCCTGGACCCTTGGATGGTCGGGGAGAGGTGCGAATCGAACTAGGGGTGCACGGCCGGAGGTGCGCTCCGGCCAACGTGCTTGATTGGGTGAGATACTTGATGGAACTTAGATTTTTTTGTAGGTTTTCGATCCCTAGACTAACAGGAATAAAATGATGAAAAGAAATGCAAGGGGGAATGGTCCTCGATGGCCGGAGCCAGAGGAAGAAGATACCTCGACCGGCGACTTTGCGGGAGGTGGTGGAAGCGCCTCCGACTTCCTCTGCCCTGGCTGAACGCACGGCGTGGGAGCTGTCACCTCCACGAGTGCTTGGAGCACAAGAAGAGCAAGGAAGGGTGGACCGAAGGTGTTCAAAATCAAATCGCAAGGCTGGGGGTTCCTCTTATTTGGTTTGACCCTGAGTTGCAGGGTCCAAAGACCAAGAGAAATCTTGCGCCACAGTGATTCATACCCAGTGCAATCACATGGCGAGCAAGATGGATGGTAGGTGGAGAGATTTGCAGAAGAAGGTATCGCGAAAGGATGAAAGTTGATGCCTCAAAAAATCCGCAAATGCGGGGAGAAAACGAGGGGGTCAGAGTCTACAGGGGGTAGGGCGTCCAGTTGACCGCGGTCAACTGTTGACCCCTCCTGGTTGGTCCACGTGGACCAACCAGGAAAAAAACCCTGAAAAATAATTTGTAAAATCGATAAAAAATAGAATTAGGGTGAATTAATTAATAGTTATAAAATGAAAAATGCTTAAAATTTTACGTAGTATTTTATTATGAATTTTAATTATTTTTATGGAGTGTATTTTTATAAGTTTATATTTACACCCGTTATAGGTATAATACATATATACTTTATTTCTTTATTCTTCTTTTGTGTATTTTAATTCTATTATTTTTATTTATGATTTTCTAAAATTATAAAATACTTTTATATATACAAATATATTTTTATTTTATTTTTCTGATATGTTTTGTATTCTTGAATAAATTATAAGTATAGAAAGTATAGGCATACTTATAGGCATAATACCTATGTATCAAATATGTTTGTATTTTTATTTTGAGTTTTATTTACATTTTTATTCTGATTTTAATATTCACAATTATTATAAGTAATATTTACAAAATTATAAAAATATAAAAATGAATCAAATAATGAAGAAATTGAATATTTTATTCCGTATAAGTATAGGTATACATTAGGGGTCCAAAACTCAACTTTCAAACCGTAGCTCCGCCAAATGCAAAACCACCACCATTGGATAGATTATTTTATTCTATATACAATTAAAGGTGAATACACTGCATTTGGAGTTGTCAGTTGTGAGATACGGGTCTGGGAAGTTGGGATTTTGGATTCTTATTCAGACCATAACTTTTTATCTGTATATTATTTTTCTGTGAAATCAATTTTGTATTTTTCTTTATTAAATTATCTACAACTTTCATGTACAAAGTTTTCTTTATTTGATGTATAAAAAGTGAAACCAAAAATAGGTCCCAAAATGAATAAAGAATGAATAGAATGTATAGGTATTTTATTTGTATTTCTGACCTTATCTCCCATTACTTTATTCCTTGTCGACCTATTCATCAAGATGCCTAGGTCTCGGGGGTTTTGGGTCATAAAATATTTACAATATTTTATTCTTTTTCTTTTCTTTATTTATTCTATAATTTTGGCTTTAATTACAGTATTTTATACACTATATAGGTGCACATGCATGAATGCTAAGATGGTGATTTTAAGGGTATTTACAGGCATTTGCTAGGGTTTTTGGTGCCAAAATGATAGAATAAAGATGATGAAATGTGGATTCATCAGGAGGCGACGGCCTCCGGGGGGAGGGGCCTCCAGTGGGGGACGGTTGGGAGGCGATGTTCTCTGAGGGGGAGGGCGGGAGGCGACGGCCTCCGGGGGGAGGGGGAGGCGTCGGCCTCCAGGGGGAGGGGGGAGAAGACAGCCTCTGGGGGTGGGGGAGGGAAGGCGACGACCTCCCGGGGGAGGGGAGGGGAGGCGACGACCTCCCGGGGGAGGGCGGGGAGGCGACGGCCTCCGGGGGAGGCGACGGGGAGGGGGAGGAGGGGGGAGGCGATGGGGGGGAGGGGGGGAGTCGACGGCCTCCGGGGGAGGAAGGGGAGAGGCGACGGCCTCCGGGGAGGCAGGGAGGCGACGGCCTCCGGGGGGAGGGCGGGAGGTTACGGCCTCCGGGGGGAAGGGGGGAGGCGACAGCCTCCGGGGGGAGGGGGAGGCGACAGCCTCCGGGGGTGGAGGCGACGACCTCCCGGGGGATGAGGGAGGGTGGGGAGGCGACGGCCTCCCGGGGGGAGGCGACGCCCTACGGGGGGAGGCGACGGCCTCCGGGGGGAGGGGGGAGGCGATGGCCTCCAGGGGGGAGGGGGGGAGGCGACGGCCTCCGGGGGTGAGGGGTGGAGGCGACGGCCTCCGGTGGGGGAGGGGGGAGGCGACGGCCTCCGGTGGGGGAGGGGGGAGGTGACGGCCTCCGGGGGAAGGGGAGGGGGAGGCGACGACCTCCCAGGGGGAGGGGGGAGGCGACGGCCTCCGGGGGATGGGAGGGGGAGGCGACGGACTACGGGGGAGGGGGGAGGCGACGGGCCTCCGGGGGGAGGGGGGAGGCGACGGCCTCCGGGGGGAGGGGGGGAGGCGATGGCCTCCGGGGGTGGGGGGAGGCGACGGCCTCCGGTGGGGGAGGGGGAGGCGACGGCCTCCGGGGGGAGGGCAGGGGGAGGCGACGACCTCCCGGGGGGAGGCGACGGCCTCCGAGAGGATGGGAGGGGGAGGCGACGGCCTACGGGGGGAGGGGGGAGGCGACGGCCTCCGGGGGGAGGGGGGAGGCGAAGACCTCCGGGGGGAGGGGGGAAGGTGACGGCCTCCGAGGGGAGGGGGAGGAGGGGGGAAGGCGACGGCCTCCGGGGGAGGCGACGGGGAGGGGGGGAGTCGACGGCCTCCGGGGAGGGGGGGAGGCGACGGCCTCCGGGGGGGAGGACAGAGGAGACGACCTTCGGGGGAAGGGCGGGGAGGCGACGGCCTTCGGGGGGAGGGGCCTCCAGTGGGGGAGGGCAGGGAGGCGACGGCCTCCGGGGGAGGGCGGGAGGCGACGGCATCCAGGGGGAGGGGGAGGCGACAACCTTCAGGGGTGGGGGAGGGGAGGCGACGACCTCCCGGGGGAGGGGGGAGGGCGGGGACGCGACGGTCTCCGGGGGGAGTGGGGGAGGCGACGGCCTCCAGGGGGAGGGGAATTCGGGGAGAGGGCAGGGAGGCGACGGCCACCAGAGGGAGGGGGTGGGAGGTGACGGCCTCCGGGGGTGAGGCGACGGCCTCCGGGGGGAGGCGACGGCATCCAGTGGGGGAGGGGGGAGGCGATGGCCTCTTGAGGGAGGGGAGGGGGGAGGCGACGGCCTCCGGGGGGAGGGGAGGGGAGGCGACGGCCTACAAGGGGTGGGGGGAGGCGACGGCCTCCGAGGGAGGGGAGGGGAGGCGACGGCCTACAAGGGGGTGGGGGAGGCGACGGCCTCCGGGGGGGAGGGGGGAGGAGGGGAGAGGCAACGGCCTCCGGGGGGAGGGGGATGGAGGGGTGGAGGCGACGGCCTCCGGGGGGAGGGGGAGGGGGGGAGGCGACGGGGGGGAGGCGACGGCCTCCGGGGGGAGAGGGGAGGGAAGACCTCCGGGGGGAGGGGGGAGGTGACGGCCTCCGAGGGGAGGGGGAGGAGGGGGGAAGGCGACGGCCTCCGGGGGGAGGCGACGGGGAGGTGGGGGGAGTCGACGGGCCTCCGGGGGAGGGGGGGGAGGCGACGGCCTTCGGGGGGGGAGGACAGAGGAGATGACCTCCGGGGGAAGGGCGGGGAGGCGATGGCCTTCGGGGGGAGGGGGCCTCAAATGGGGGAGGGCAGGGAGGCGACGGCCTCCGGGGGAGGGCGGGAGGCGACGACATCCGGGGGGAGGGGGAGGCGACAGCCTTCAAGGGTGGGGGAGGGGAGGCGACGACCTCCCGGGGGGAGGGGGGGAGGGCGGGGACGCGACGGTCTCCGGGGGGAGTGGGGGAGGCGACGGCCTCCAGGGGGAGGGGCATTCGGGGAGAGGGCGGGGAGGCGACGGCCACCGGAGGGAGGGGGTGGGAGGTGACGGCCTCCGGGGGTGAGGCGACGGCCTCCGGGGGGAGGCGACGGCATCCAGTGGGGGAGGGGGAGGCGATGGCCTCTTGAGGGAGGGGAGGGGGAGGCGACGGCCCTCGGGGGGAGGGGAGGGAGGCGACGGCCTACGAGGGGGTGGGGGGAGGCGACGGCCTCCGAGGGGAGGGGTGGGGAGGCGACGGCCTACAAGGGGGTGGGGGAGGCGACGCCTCCGGGGGGGAGGGGGAGGAGGGGGGAGGCGACGGCCTCCGGGGGGAGGGGGATGGAGGGGTGGAGGCGATGGCCTCCGGGGGGAGGGGGGAGGGGGGGAGGCGACGGGGGGGAGGCGACGGTCTCCATGGGAGGAGAGGGGGAGGCAACGGCCTCCGAGGGGGAGGGTGGAAGCGACAGCCTCCGGGGTGGGTGAGGGGGTGGGGAGGCGACAGTCTCCGGGGGGTGGGGGAGGGGGAGGCGACGACCTCCCGGAGGAGGGGAGGGGGAGGCAACGACCTCCCGGGGGAGGGGGGAGGCGACGGCCTCCGAGGGGAGGGTAGGGAGGAGACAGCCTCCGGGGGGAGGGGACGAGGCGACGGACTCCGGGGGGAGGGCGGGGAGGCGACGGCCTCCGGGGAGAGGGGGGAGGCGATGGCCTTCGAGGGGAGGGGGGTAGGAGGTGACGGCCTCCGGGGGTGAGGGGGGAGGCGACGACCTCCGGGGCGGAGGGGGGAGGCGACGGCCTCCGGGAGGAGGGGGGGAGGAGGGGGGAGGCGACGGCCTCCACGGGGGAGGGGGAGGAGGGGGGGGAGGCGACGGGGAGGGGGTGAGGGGGGAGGAGGGTGGGAGGCGACGGGGAGGGGGGGCGAGGCGACGGCCTCCGGGGGAGGAGCGGGGAGGCGACGGGGGGGAGGCGACGCGGCCTCTGGGGGAGGAGCGGGGAGGCGACAGCCTCCGGGGGAGGTGGGGGGAGGTGACGGCCTCCGGGGGGAGGAGGGAGGCGACAGCCTCCGGGGGGAGGGCGGGGGAGACGAAGGCCCTCCGAGGGGAGGGGCCTCTAGGAGGAGGGCAGGGAGGCAACGACCTCCGGGGGGAGGCGATGGCCTCCGAGGGGAGGGGGCGAGGCGACGGCCTCTGAGGGGGGGGAGGGGGAGGAGGGGGGAGGCGAAGGCCTCCGAGGGGGAGGGGGAGGCGACAGCCTTCGGGGGGAGGAGGGGGGGAGGCGACGGCCTCTAGGGGGAGGCGACGGGGAGGGGGGAGGAGGGGGGAGGCGAAGGCCTCCAGGGGGAGGGGGGGGGAGGGGGGGAGGCGACGGCCTCCGGGGGGAGGGGGGAGGGGGGGAGGCGACGGGGAGGGGGGGGAGTCGACGGCCTCCGGGGAGGGGGGGAGGCGACGCCCTCCGGGGGTAGGAGGGAGGCGACGACCTCCGGGAGTAGGGCGGGGAGGCGACGGCCTCTAGAGGGAGGGGCCTTCAGTGGGGGAGGGCAGGGAGGCGACGGCCTCCGGGGGGAGGGCGGGAGGCGACGGCCTCCGGGGGGAAGGGGGGAGGCGACAGCCTCCGGGGGTGGGGGAGGGGAGGCGACGACCTCCCGGGGGAGGGAGGGAGGGCGGGGACGCGACGGTCTCCGGGGGGAGTGGGGGGAGGCGACGGCCTTCAGGGGGAGGGGCATTCGGGAAGAGGGCGGGGAGGCGACGGCCACCCGAGGGAGGGGTGGGAGGTGACGGCCTCCGGGGGTGAGGCGACAGCCTTCGGGGGAGGCGACGGCCTCTAGTGGGGGAGGGGGGAGGCGACGGCCTCTGGAGGGAGGGGAGGGGGGAGGCGACGGCCTCCGGGGGGAGGGGAGGGGAGGCGACGGCCTACAAGGGGGTGGGGGGAGGCGACGGCCTCCGGGGGGAGGGGGAGGAGGGGGGAGGCGACGGCCTCTAGGGGGAGGGGGATGGGGAGGGGGGAGGCGACGGCCTCCGGGGGGAAGGGGGAGGAGGGGGGGAGGCGACGGGGGGCAGGCGACGTTCTCCAGGGGAGGAGAGGGGAGGCGACGGCCTCCGAGGGGGAGGGTGGAAGCGACAGCCTCCGGGTGGGTGAGGGGGTGGGGGAGGCTAAAGTCTCCGGGGGTGGGGGAGGGGAGGCGACGACCTCCCGGGGGAGGGGAGGGGGAGGCGACGACCTCCCGGGGGAGGGGGGAGGTGACGACCTCCGAGGGGAGGGCAGGGAGGCGACAGCCTCCGAGGGGAGGGGGCAAGGCGACGGACTCCGGGGGGAGGGGCGGGGAGGCGACGGCCTCCGGGGGGAGGGGGAGGCGATGGCCTCCGAGGGGAGGGGGTGGGAGGTGACGGCCTCTGGGGGTGAGGGGGGAGGCGACGACCTCCGGGGGGAGGTGACGGCCTCCGGGTGGAGGGGGGAGGCGACGGCCTCCGGGGGGAGGGGGGAGGAGGGGGGAGGCGACGGCCTCCACAGGGGAGGGGGAGGAGGGGAGGGGGGGAGGCGACGGGGAGGGGTGAGGGGGGAGGAGGGTGGGAAGCGACGGGAAGGGAGGCGAGGCGACGGCCTCCGGGGGGAGGAGCGGGGAGGCGACGTGGGGGGGGGAGGCGATGGCCTCCGGGGGGAGGAGGGAGGCGACGGCCTCCGGGGGAGGGCGGGGAGGCGACGGCCTTCGGGGGGAGGGGGCTCCATGAGGAGGGCAGGGAGGCGACGACCTCCGGGGGGAGGCGACGGCCTCCGAGGGAGGGGGCGAGGCGACGGCCTCTGAGGGGGGGAGGGGAGGAGGGGGGGAGGCGAAGGCCTCCGAGGGGGAGGGGGGAGGCGACGACCTCCGGGGGGAGGAGGGGGGGAGCCGACAACCTCCAGGGGGGAGGCGACGGGGAGGGGGGAGGTGAAGGCTTCCGGGGGGAGGGGGGAGGTGAAGGCTTCCGGGGGGAGGGGGGGAGGTGACGGCCTCCGGGGATAGGGGGGAGGCGACGGCCTCCGGGGGGAGGCGACGGGGAGGGGGGGGGGGGGGGAGTCGACGGCCTCCGGGGAGGGGGGGGAGGCGACGACCTCCGGGAGGATGGCGTGGAGGCGACGGCCTCCAGGGGCAGGGGCCTCCAGTGAGGGAGGGCAGGGAGGCGACGGCCTCCGAGGGGAGGGCGGGAGGCGACGGCCTCCGGTGGGAGGGGGGAGGCGACAGCCTCTGGGGATGGGGGAGGGGAGGCGACGACCACCCCGGGGGAGGGGAGGGGGAGGCGACAACCTCCCGGGGAGGGGCGAGGGCGGGGATGCGACGGCCTCCGGTGGTGAGTGGGGGGAGGCGACAGCCTCCAGAGGGAGGGTCCTCCCAGGGGGGGGGATGCGACGGCCTCCGGGGGAGGGGGGAGGCGATGGCCTCCGAGGGGAGGGGGTGGGAGGTGACGGCCTCCGGGGGTGAGGGGGAGGCGACGACCTCCAGGGGGAGGGGGGTGGCGACGGCCTCCGGGGGGAGGGGGGAGGAGGGGGGAGGCGACGGCTTCCACGGGGGAGGGGGAGGGGGGGAGGCGACGGGGAGGGGGTGAGGGGGGAGGAGGGTGGGAGGCGACGGGGGGGGGGGGGGGGGGGTGGGGGCGAGGCGACGGCCTCCGGGGGAGGAGCGGGGAGGCGACGGGGAGGGGGGGAGGCGACGGCCTCTGGGGGAGGAGCGGGTAGGCGACGGTCTCTGGGGGAGGTGGGGGGAGGCGACGGCCTCCGGGGGGAGGAGGGAGGCGACGACCTCCGGGGGAGGGCGGAGAGACGAAGGGCCTCCGGGGGGAGGGGCCTCCAGGAGGAGGGCAGGGAGGCGACGACCTCCGGAGGGAGGCGACGACCTCCGGAGAGAGGCGATGGCCTCCGATGGGAGGGGGCGAGGCAACGGCCTCTGAGGGGGGGAGGGGGAGGAGGGGGGGAGGCGAAGGCCTCCGAGGGGGATGGGGGAGGCGACGGCCTCTAGGGGGAGGCGACGGGGAGGGGGAGGAGGGGGGAGGTAAAGGCCTTCGGGGGGAGGGGGGGAGGTGACGGCCTCCGGGGGGAGGGGGAGGGGGGAGGCGACGGCCTCCGGGGGGGAGGCGACGGGGAGGGGGGGGAGTCGACGGCCTCCGGGGAGGGGGGGAGGCGACGCCCTCCGGGGGTAGGAGGGAGGCGACGACCTCCGGGAGGAGGGCGGGGGAGGCGACGGCCTCCAGGGGGGAGGGGCCTTCAGTGGGGGAGGGCAGGGAGGCGACGGCCTCCGGGGGGAGGGCGGGAGGCGACTGCCTCCGGGGGAAGGGGGGAGGCGACATCCTTCGAGGGTGGGGGAGGGGAGACGGCGACCTCCCGGGGAGGGAGGGAGGCGGGGACGCGACGGTCTCCGGGGGGAGTGGGGGAGGCGACAGCCTTCAGAGGGAGGGTCATTCGGGGAGAGGGCGGAGAGGCGACGGCCACCGGAGGGAGGGGTGGGAGGTGACGGCCTCCGGGGGTGAGGCGACGGCCTTTGGGGGGAGGCGACGGCCTCCAGTGGGGGAGGGGGGAGGCGACGGCCTCTGGAGGGAGGGGAGGGGGAGGCGACGGCCTCCGGGGGGAGGGAGGGGAGGCGACGGCCTACAAGGGGGTGGGGGGAGGCGACGGCCTCCGGGGGGAGGGGGAGGAGGGGGGAGGCGACGACCTCCAGGGGGAGGGGGATGGAGGGGGGAGGCGACTGCCTCCGGGGGGGAGGAGGGGGGGTGATGGGGGGAGGCGACGTTCTCCAGGGGAGGAGAGGGGAGGTGACGGCCTCCGAGGGGGAGGGTGGAAGCGATAGCCTCCGGGGTGGGTGAGGGGGTGGGGGAGGCGTCAGTCTCCGGGGGTGGGGGAGGGGAGGCGACGACCTCCCGGGGGAGGGGAGGGGGAGGCGACGACCTCCCGGGGGAGGGGGGAGGCGACGGCCTCCGGGGGGAGGGCAGGGAGGCGACAGCCTCCGGGGGAGGAGGGGGCGAGGCGACGGACTCCGGGGGGAGGGGCCTCCGGGGGGAGGGCGGGGAGGCGACGGCCTCCGGGGGGAGGGGGGAGGCGATGGCCTCCGAGGGGAGGGGGTGGGAGGTGACGGCTTCTGGGGGTGAGGGGGGAGGCGACGACCTCCGGGGAGAGGTGACGGCCTCCGGGGGGAGGGGGGAGGCGACGGCCTCCGGGGGAGGGGGGAGGAGGGGGGAGGCCACGGCCTCCACGGGGGAGGGGGAGGGAGGGGGGGGGAGGCGACGGGGAGGGGGTGAGGGGGAGGAGGGTGGGAAGCGACGGGGAGGGGGTCGAGGCGACGGCCTCCGGGGGAGGAGCGGGGAGGCGACGGGGGGGGTGGAGGCGACGGCCTCCGGGGGGGAGGAGGGAGGCGACGGCCTCCGGGGGAGGGCGGGGAGGCGACAGGCCTCTGGGGGAGGGGCCTCCAGGAGGAGAGCAGGGAGGCGACGGACCTCCGGGGGGAGGCGACGGCCTCCGAGGGGAGGGGGCGAGGCGACGGCCTCTGGGGGGGAGGGGGGAGGAGGGGGGTGGCGAAGGCCTCCAGGGGGAGGGGGGAGGCGACGGCCTCCGGGGGGAGGAGGGGGAGAGGCGACGACCTCCAGGGGGGAGGCGACGGGGAGGGGGGAGGTGAAGGCTTCCGGGGGGAGGGGGGAGGTGACGGCCTCCGGGGAGAGGGGGGAGGAGGGGGGAGGCGACGGCCTTCGGGGGGAGGCGACGGGGGGAGGGGGGGGGGATGTCGAACGGGCCTCACAGGGAGGGGGGGGGAGGCGACGACCTCCGGGAGGGATGGCGGGGAGGCGACGGGCCTCCAGGGGGAGGGGCCTAGGGAGGGGGGAGGCGACAGCCTCCGGGGGTGAGGGGAGGGGAGGCGACGACCTCCCGGGGGAGGGGAAGGGGAGGCGACAACCTCTCGGGGGAGGGGCGAGGGCGGGGATGCGACGGCCTCCGGTGGTGAGTGGGGGAGGCGACAGCCTCCAGGGGGAGGGCGGGGAGGCGACGGCCTCCGGAGGGAGGGGAGGGGGGAGGCGACGACCTCCGAGGGGGAGGGGAGGGGGAGGCGACGGCCTACAGGGGGTGGGGGGTGGCGACGGCCTACGGGGGGAGGGAGGAAGAGGGGGGAGGCGACGGCCTCCGGGGGGAGGGGGATGGAGGGGGGCAGGCGACGGGCCTCCGGGTTGGGAGGGGGGGAGGCGACGGGGAGGGGGGAGGCGACGTTCTCCAGGGGAGGAGAGGGGAGGCGACGGCCTCCGGGAGGAGGGGGAAGGCGACAGCCTCCGGGGGTTGGTGAGGGGGTGGGGAGGCGACAGTCTCCGGGGTTGGGGGAGGGGAGGCGATGACCTCCCGGGGGAGGGGAGGGGGAGGCGACGACCTCCCGACGGAGGGGGGGGAGGCGACAGCCTCCGGGGGGTGGGCGGGGAGGCGTCGGCCTCCGGGGGGAGGAGGCGAGGCGATGGCCTCCGTGGGGAGGGGGAGGCAATGGCATCCGGGGGGGTGGGAGGCGACGGCCTCCGGGGGTGGGGGGGAGGCGACGGCCTCCGGTGGTGGAGGGGGGAGGCGACGGCCTCCGGGTGGAGGGGGGAGGAGGGGGGAGGCGACGGCCTACGGGGGAGGGGGAGGAGGGGGAGAGGCGACGGGGAGGGGGAGGCGACGAGGAGGGGGGAGGCGACGTCCTCCGGGGGAGGAGCGGGGTGGCGACGGCCTCCGGGGGAGGAGGGGGGAGGCGACGTCCTCCGGGGGAGGAGGGAGGTGATGGCCTCCGGGGGGAGGGCGGGGAGGCGACAGGCTCCGGGGGGGAGGGGCCTCCAGGGGGGAGGGTAGGGAGGCGACGGCCTCCGGGGGGATGCGACGGCCTCTGGGGGGAGGGGGAGAGGTGACGGCCTCCGAGGGGGGGAGGGGGAGGGGGGGAGGCGAAGGCCTCCGAGGGGGAGGTGGGAGGTGACGGCCTCCGGGGGGAGGGGGAGGGGGGAGGCGACGGCCTTCGGGGGAGGGGGAGGAGGGGGGGAGGCGACGGCCTCCGGGGGGTAGGCGACGGGGAGGGGGGAGGATGGGGGGAGGCGACGGGGAGGGGGGGAGTCGACGGCCTCTGGGGGAGGAGGGTGGGGAGGCGACGGCCTCCGGGGAGGGGGGGAGGCGGCGGCCTCTGGGGAGGGGGAGGAGGGAGGCGACGACCTCCGGAGGGAGGGCGGGGAGGCGACAGCCTCTTGGGGGGGAGGGGCCTCTAGTGGGGGAGGGTTGGGAGGCGACGACCTCCCGGGGAGGAGGGGAGGGTGGGGAGGCGACGGCCTCCGGGTGGAGGCGACGGGGAGGGGGGAGGGGGGAGGCGACGGGGGAGGGGGGGAGTCGATGGCCTTCGGGGGAGGAAGGTGGGAGGCGACGGCCTTCGGGGAGGGGGAAGGCGACGGCCTCCAGGGGGAGGAGGGAGGCGACGACCTCCGGGGGAGGGCGGGGAGGCGACGTCCTCCGGGAGGGAGGGGCCTCCAAGGGGGGAGGGCAGGGAGGCGACGGCCTCCAGGGGGGAGGGCGGAGGCGACAGCCTCCAGGGGGAAGGGGGGGAGGCGACGGCCTCCGGGGGGGAGGCGACAGCCTCCATGGGTGGGGGAGGGAGGCGACGACCTCCAGGGGAAGGGCAGGGAGGCGACGTTCTCCAGGGGAGGAGGGGGAGGCGACGGGGGAGGAGGCGACGTTCTCCAGGGGAGGAGAGGGGAGGTGACGGCCTCCAAGGGGGAGGGTGGAAGCGACAGCCTCCGAGGTGGGTGAGGGGGTGGGGAGGCGACAGTCTCCGGGGGTGGGGGAGGGGAGGCGACGACCTCCCGGGGGAGGGGATTGGGAGGCGACGACCTCCCAGGGGAGGGGGGAGGCGACGGCCACCGAGGGAGGGCAGGGAGGGCGACAGCCTCTGGGGGGGAGGGGGCGAGACGACGGACTCCGGGCGGAGGGGCCTCCGGGGGGAGGGCGGGGAGGCGACGGCCTCCGGGGGGAGGGGGGAGGCGATGGCCTCCGAGGGGAGGGGGTGTGGGAGGTGACGGCCTCTGGGGGTGAGGGGGGACGCAACAACCTCCGGGGGGAGGCGACGGCCTCCGGGGGGAGGAGGGGGGAGGCGACGGCCTCCACGGAGAGGGGGAGGAGGGGGGGGAGGGAGGCGACGGGGAGGGGGTGAGGGGGGAGGAGGGTGGGAAGCGACGGGGAGGGGGGGTGAGGCGACGGCCTCCGGGGGAGGAGCGGGGAGGCGACGGGGGGAGGCGACGGCCTCCGGGGGGAGGAGGGAGGCGACGACCTCCGGGGGGAGGGCGGAAGGCGATGGCCTCCGAGGGGAGGGGGCGAGGCGACGGCCTCTGAGGGGGGGAGGGGGAGGAGTCGAAGGCCTCCGAGGGGGAGGGGGGAGGCGACGGCCTCCGGGGGGGAGGAGGGGGGAGGCGACGGCCTCCAGGGGGGAGGCGACGGGGAGGGGGGAGGAGGGGGAGGTGAAGGCCTCCAGGGGGAGGGGGAGGTGACGGCCTCTGGGGGGAGGGGGGAGGCGACGGCCTCCGGGGGGAGGCGCCGGGGAGGGGGGGGAGTCGACGGCCTCCGGGGAGGGGGGGAGGCGACGGCCTCCGGGAGGATGGCGGGGAGGCGACGGCCTCCAGGGGGAGGGGCCTCCAGTGGGGGAGGGCAGGGAGGCGATGGCTTCCGGGGGGAGGGCAGGAGGCGACAGCCTCCGGGGGGAGGGGAGGCGGCAGCCTCCGGGGGTGGGGGAGGGGAGGCGACGACCTCCTGGGGGAGGGGAGGGGGAGGCGACAACCTCCCGAGGGAGGGGCGAGGGCGGGGATGCGACGGCCTCCGGTGATGAGTGGGGGAGGCGACAGCCTCTAAGGGGAGGGGCCTCCGGGGCGAGGGCGGGAGGCGACGGCCACTGGGGGAAGGGGGTGGGAGGCGACGGCCTCCGGGGGTGAGGCGACGGCCTCCAGGGGGGAGGCGACGGCCTCCGGTGGGGAGGGTGGGAGGCGACGGCCTCTGGAGGGAGGGGAGGGGGAGGCGACGACCTCCGAGGGGGAGGGGAGGGGGAGGCGACGGCCTCGGGGGGAGGGGGGAAGAGGGGGGAGGCGACGGCCTCCGGGGGAGGGGGAAGGAGGGGGGCAGGCGACGGCCTCTGAGAGGGGGGGAGGCGACGGGGAGGGGGGAGGCGACGTTCTCCAGGGGAGGAGAGGGGAGGCGACGGCCTCCGAGGGGGAGGGGGAAGGCGACAGCCTCCGGGGGTTGGTGAGGGGGTGGGGAGGCGACAGTCTCCGGGGTTGGGGGAGGGGAGGCGATGACCTCCCGGGGGAGGGGAGGGGGAGGCGACGACCTCCCGAGGGAGGGGGGGAGGGCGGGGAGGCGTCGGCCTCCGGGGGGAGGGGCGAGGTGACGGACTCCGGGGTGAGGGGCCTCCAAGGGGAGGGCGGGGAGGCGACGGCCTCTGGGGGAAGGGGGAGGCAATGGCATCCGGGGTGGGAGGCGACGGCCTCCGGGGTTGGGGGGAGGCGACGGCCTCCAGTGGGGGAGGGGGGAGGCGACGGCCTACGGGGGGAGGGGGAGGAGGGGAGGAGGCGACGGGGAGGGGGGAAGCGACGGGGAGGGGGGAGGCGACGAGGAGGGGGAGGCGACGGCCTCCGGGGGAGGAGCGGGGTGGCGACGGCCTCCGGGGGAGGAGGGGGGAGGCGACGTCCTCCGAGGGGAGGAGGGAGGTGACGGCCTCCGGGGGGAGGGCGGGGAGGCGACAGGCTCCGGGGGGGGAGGGGCCTCCAGGGGAGGGCAGGGAGGCGACGGCCTCCGGGGGGAGGGGGAGAGGCGACGACCTCCGAGGGGGGAGGGGGAGGAGGGGGGGAGGCGAAGGCCTCCGAGGGGGTGGGGGGAGGCGACGGCCTCCGGGGGGAGGGGGGAGGGGGGAGGCGACGGCCTCCGGGGGGGAGGGGGAGGAGGGGGGAGGCAAAGGCCTCCGGGGGGTAGGCGACGGGGAGGGGGGAGGATGGGGGGAGGCGACGGGGAGGGGGGGAGTCGACGGCCTCTGGAGGAGGAGGGTGGGAGGCGACGGCCTCCGGGGAGGGGGGAGGCGACGGCCTCTGGGAGGGGGAGGAGGGAGGCGACGACCTCCGGAGGGAGGGCAGGGAGGCGACGGCCTCTTGGGGGGAGGGGCCTCCAGTGGGGAGGGCTGGGAGGCGACGACCTCCGGGGGGGGCAGGAAGCGACAGCCTCCGAGGGGAGGGGGGGAGGTGTCGGCCTTTAGTGGGTAGGGGGGGAGGCGACAGCCTCCGGGGGTGGGGGAGGGGAGGCGACGACCTCCCGGGGGAGGGAAGGGGGAGGTGACGACCTCCCGGGGGAGGAGGGGAGGGTGGGGAGGCGACGACCTCCGGGGGGAGGCGACGGGGAGGGGGGAGGGGGGAGGCAACGGGGAGGGAGGGAGTTGATGGCCTTCGGGGAGGAAGGGGGGAGGCGACGGCCTTCGGGAGGGGGGAGGCGACGGCCTCCGGGGGGAGGAGGGAGGCTACGACCTCTGGGGGGAGGGCGGGAGGCGACGGCCTCCGGGAGGGAGGGGCCTCCAAGGGGGAGGGCAGGGAGGCGATGGCCTCCAAGGGGAGGGCGGGAGGTGACGGCCTCCGGGGGGAAGGGGGGAGGCGACTGCCTCCGGGGGTGGGGGAGGGGGTGGGGTTCGGGGGTGGGGGAGGGAGGCGACGACCCCCCGGGGGTGGGGAGGGGGAGGCGACGACCTCCCGGGGGAGGGGGGAGGGGGGGAGGCGACGGCCTCCAGGGGGAGGGGGGAGACGATGGCCTCTGTGGGGAGGGGCCTCCGGGGGAAGGGTAGGGAGGCGACGGCCTCCGGGGGGAGGGGGGAGGCGATGGCCCCCGGGGGGAGTGGGGGTGGGAGGCGACGGCCTCCGAGGGTGAGGGGGGGAGGCGACAGCCTCCGGGGGGAGGGGGGAGGCGACCGCCTTCGGGGGTGGGGGGAGGGGAGGCGACGACCTCCCGGGGGAGGGGAGGGGGAGGCGACGACCTCCCGGGGAAGGGGGAGGACGGGGAGGCGACGACCTCCGGGGGGGAGGCGACGGGGAGGGGGGGAGGGGGGACGAGGGGGCGGCGACGGGGAGGGGGGGAGTCGACGTCCTCCGGGGGAGGAAGGGGGAGGCGACGGCCTCCGGGGAGGGGGGAGGCGACGGCCTCCGGGGGGGGAGGAGGGAGGCGACCACCTCCGGGGGGAGGGCGGGGAGGCGACGACCTCCGGGGGAGGGGCCTCCATGGGGAGGGCAGAGAGGCGACGGCCGCCTGGGGGAGGACGGGAGGCGGAGGCGACGACTTCCGGGGGGAGGGGGGAGGCGACAGCCTCCGGGGGTGGGGGAGGGGGTGGGGTCCGGGGGTGAGGGAGGGGAGGTGACGACCTCTCAGGGGAGGGGAGGGGACCGACGACCTCCCGGGGAGAGGGGGAGGACGGGGAGGCGACGGCCTCCGGGGGGGAGGGGGAGGCGACGGCCTCGGGGGAGGGCGGGGAGGAGACGGCCTCCGGGGGGGGAGGCGATGGCCTCCGAGGGGGAGGGGGTGGGAGACGACGGCCTCCGGGGGGAGGGGAGGGGGAGGCGACGACCTCCCGAGGGGGAGGGGGGAGCCGACAGCCTCCGGGGGAGGGGCCTCCAGTGGGGGAGGGCAGGGAGGCGACGGCCTCCGGGGGGAGGGCGGGAGGCGACAGCCATCGGGAGGAGGGGGGAGGCGACGGCCTCCGGGGGGAGGGTAGGAGGCGACAGCCTCCGGGGGTGGGGGAGGAGGCGACGACCTCCCGGGGGAGGGGAGGGGGAGGCGACGACCTCCCCGGGGGAGGAGAGGAGGGCGGGGAGGCGACGGCCTCGGGGGGGGAGGGGGGAGGCGACGGCCTTCAGGGGGAGGGGCCTCCGAGGGAGGGTGGGAGGCGACGGCCACCGGGGGGAGGGGGTGGGAGGTGACGGCCTTCGGGGGTGGGGGGGGAGGCGACGGCCTCCGGGGGAGGGGGGAGGCGACGGCCTCGGGGGGAGGGGAGGGGGAGGCGACGACCTCCCGGGGAGGGTGGAGGCGACGGCCTCCGGGGGGAGGGGAGGGGGAGGCGACGGCCTACGTGGGAAGGGAGGAGGCGACGGCCTCCGGGGGGGAGGGGAGGAGGAGGGGAGGCAATGGCCTCCGAGGGGAGGGGGAGGAGGGGGAGGCGAAGGCCTCCTGGGGGAGGGGGGAGGAGGGGGGGAGGCAACGAGGAGGGGGGGAGGCGACAGCCTCCAGGGGAGGAGGGGGGAGGCAACGATCACCGGGGGGAGGGGGAGGCGACAACCTCCGGGGGTGGGGAGGGGGTGGGGAGGCGACGGTCTCCGGGGGTAGGGGAGGGTAGGCGACGACCTCCTGGGGGAGGGGAGGGAGAGGCGACGACCTCTGGGGGGAGGGCGGGGAGGCGACAGCCTCCGGGGTGGAGGGGGGTCGAGGCGACGGACTCCGAGGGGAGGGGCCTCCGGGGGGAGGGCGGGGAGGCGACGGCCTCCGGGGGGAGGGGGTGGGAGGCGACGGCCTCCAGTGGGGGAGGGGGGAGGCGACGGCCTCTGGGGGGAGGGGGAGGATGGGGAGGGGAGAGGGGAGGAGGGGGGGAGGCGACAGGGAGGGGGGGAGGCGACGGCCTCTAGGGTAGGAGCGGGGAGGCGACGGCCTCCGAGAGAGGAGTGGGGAGGCGACGGCCACCGGGGGAAGGAGGGAGGCGACAGCCTCCAGGGGGAGGGCGGGGAGGCGCGGCCTCCGGGGGGAGGGGCCTCCAGGGGGGAGGGCATGCAGGCGACGGCCTCCGGGGGGAGGGGGGAGGCGACGGCCTCCGAGGGAGGGGGCGAGGCGACGGCCTCCGGGGGGAGGGGGAGGAGGGGGGAGGTGATGGCCTCCGGGGAAGGGGGGGAAGCGACGGCCTCTGGGGGAGGGGGAGGAGGGGGGGAGGCGACGACCTCCGGGGGGAGGGGGGGAGGGGGGGAGGCGACGACCTCCGGGGGGAGGCGGCGGGGAGGGGGGAGGAGGGGGGAGGCGACGGGGAGGGGGTGGGAGTCGACGGCCTCCGGGGGAGGAGGGTGGGAGTCGACAGCCTCCGGGGAGGGGGGAGGCGACGGCCTCCGGAGGGGGAGGAGGGAGGCGATGACCTCCGGGGGAGGGCGGGGAGGCGACAGCCTTTCAGGGGGAGGGGCCTCCAGTGGGGGAGGGCAGGGAGGCGACGGCCTCCAGGGGGAGGGCGGGAGGCGACGGTCTCCGGGGGGAGGATGGAGGCGACGACCTCCAGGGGGAGGGGGGAGGCGACGGCCTCTGGGGGTGGGGGAGGGGAGGCGACGACCTCCCGGGGGAGGGGAGGGGGAGGCGACGACCTCCCGGGGGAGGGGGAGGGGGGGGAGGCGACGGCCTCCGGGGGGAGGGGGGAGGCGATGGCCTCCGGGGGGAGTGGGGGTGGGAGGCGACGGGCCCTCCGGGGGTGAGGGGGGAGGCGACGGCCTCCGAGGGTGAGGGGGGGAGGCGATGGCCTCCGATGGGGGAGGGGGGGAGGCGACGACCTCCGAGGGGAGGGGAGGGGGAGGCGACGACCTCCCGGGGGGAGGGGGATGTGACGGCCTCCGGGGGGGAGGGGAGTGGGAGGCGACGGCCTACAGGGGGAAGGGGGGAGGCCGTCGCATCTTATGTAGCTTGCAACAGGGAGACTTAGCTACACTGGTTGAGCTCCCAAGGATACATGGCTACACTGGCCATTGGTCCATTTTCTTCTTCCCCCTCTTCTTGAGCCGGTTGAACTTGAACATAGAAGGGAATACCCCGCTCCTCGAGGGAAAGAGTGGCCAGACTAGGGTCATAGAGTTACCTTGTTGAGGAGGGTTGTCAAGTTACTACTTCTGAGGTGGAGAGCTATACCTCACATACACTGTACAAGGAAAGATTCATAGTCTTCAGGGTTTGTGTATGTAGACTTGTTCTGATCTGGATTATTGATGAGTCTTGATTATAGATTAGTGGATCTTAGAGCCTGTTGAGTTTTAAAACCAAAGTCTAAATAAGGTTCCGACGCATTAATAATCTAAAGATCTGATCGAGCTCCATATTTCAATTTAATGAAGGCCAGTTTAATATTCAGCATAATCCATGCATTTTCTCCTCTTTTTCTTTTTCTTTTTCTTTTTCACTTCTTTTTCAAATAAGTGTTTGCTAAAGGACTAGCAAAGTTAAGTATAGGGGGTGATGAATACCCATTCATCACTCTTTATTCTTTTATTTTAGCTACAAAACCCATGCAAACACATGTATATTCCTGTAAATAACAATAATTGTCAAAAAGCATGCATTGTGTAAATATGCATTTTTAGAATGTTTTTGTGCATAAATAAAAGAATAAATAAATAAAAGAAAAAGAGGGAGATATTTAGAATAAATATTGAGCGACCTAATCCCAAGGGAGGGGCTCAGCATGGACCTGACCGCATAAAAACCCAAGTAGAGAGAGATAAGGAAGCTCACTTGTGTACATATACCTGTGTAAATAAATAAAAATATTTTCCTCTAAATAAAAATAAAAATGGGTGTGTATGTATATGTAAATATTTTTAAATATTAAATTAAAATAAAAATAAGAAAAAATAAAAGAAAATTAAAAAGAAAATAAAATACCCTTCCCCATTATACATACACCATGTACATAAAACCCCTTATATATTTATTTTCTCCCTATAAGTAAATAAATAAATCTCATAAAAATATGTACATATTCCATGTTTCATAATGTGAATAAATAAAATGAAATCACAAAATAAAAAAATAAAATAAAAAGAAATAAAAATAAAAATCAAAGCCTTCATTGTATATATACCATATATGTATATAAATAAAATTATTTATTTAACCCTTGTAAATAATTAATAAAATAAAATAAAAATACCAAATTATTCCAAATTTTATTCTATAAATAAATAAAATATAAAATTGGGAATAAAATGTACAAAAATAAACAATTAAAAATCAAAATCAAAAATACAATATTGTATATACCTATATATAATGATACTATTTTGTAAATACCTAATTTTTATTTCAAAAAAATAAATAAAAATCACTAAAATAGTTTAAAAATAAAGAAACATTTTTCATTTTTTAACTTTTTTGAAATTCGACCATTTACTATTTTAAAATGAATTATCTAAAAATTAATAAGTGGCGCTTTCTGATTGGTCCACGGGGATGTTGACCCCCCGGTCAACTCCCCCGCAGACCTTCTTCCTCCGCGGATCCAGCACCGGACCCGATTTCTCCTTATTTTCCTCGCTTGATCCGACCATTAAAACCCTAAACCCCGGGTCCTACTCCTTCCCTGCAGATCCGAGACCCACGCCCGAGGTGGATCTTAGGGGTCCGTGCCTCGACATGTGTGCCCGACTCCCATCTAGCCAGACCCTAGCCATATAAGATCTCAGCTCCGCCGCGCCATTCCACTCATCTTTGGTGCTGCCCCTTCTTCCTGTGACCTCCACTAGACTCCCCAGAGTGACATCTGAGCGAGGCAAGTGTCGAAGAGAGGAAGGACAGCTCCGCCATTGATCCGGTAGCTTATCGCCGCCGTGCGCCGCCCAGAGTTGTGCCCGACCCTCGAGCCATCGACGTCCCTCGAGGCAACGACCAGAGCTCCCGGAGCTCATCCTAGTCGACCACTTCCATCAGGTGAACCTAAATCTTCCCCTATTTCTCTAATTTTTGATTTCGCCCAAATCCATTCGTCGCCGTCCCCGATCGATTACGCCCGCTCCGTCCACCTATCTCATCGATCGACCCGGCCGTCATAATCGCCATCCTCCCCTGCACGTTCTTCACCCATCCATCCAACCCAGTTCGCCCCGGAACTGGGAGTCGATCTCCTTCGCCGTCGCATCGCCGGAGATCATCCGCCCCGACGCATCTTCCACCCACTTCACCCCTCACAGGGTCGAGGCAGTTTGCCCTTGACCCAGGAGTCTTCCTATGGTGTTTTCCAGGTCCGAAGAGGCCCATCTGAGGGTCAAAGCATTCGAGCACAGGAGATCCAGGCCACCGCCGTCGCCGGGCCACTCCGGTGGTCGTCGGTCGCATCGGAGAGGTGCATCAGCAGCGGACCATTGAGGCGAAGCTCTTGGACATATCAGCAGCAGCAGAGGAGATCCACCGTGCGAGTATCAGGCCGACGGAGTTCGCCGGCCACCTGTTCTTGGAGGACCCTCCAGAGCCGTCCGTTCAGCACCTACGCGCCAGATTGCATCCGGACCGCTCGATCCAGGCGAAGAAGAGGCCCTTCTCAGCCACCGTCCGATCGACACGTGGCCGCTTCTCCGCCCTCCATTCAGCGAAGGGTCAGCCCTCGATCCTCCTCCGTCAGATAACATACGTGACTAGGGGTGTGCATGGGCGGATACGCGATCCATTCAATCGTGATCTGTCATGACCCGTCGTTATCGGGTTGGCGGGTCGACCCGATCCATTGCAACGGGTAACCATAATAACGGATACCCGAATTATATGAACGGGTCTCGATTATCCGCGGGTACCCGCGGATTACTAAAATACATCAATCCATGATATGATTGAGATGTGATTTCTAACTTGGGAATTTTAAGAGAAAATCAACGTTAATAAATCCGTTATACGTGAGCAAACATTACTTATATATTCGCACAACTTTTGATTGAAAAGATCCTGATGAACACTGAAATAAAAAAATAACAAAAAAGAAAACGAGCTTCGATAAATCGGCTTCAATCTATGCTTATGCTTTTTCAAAGCAAGTATAATATATTTATCTTCGAATTTTAAATGATTGATACTTGATAAATAAATACTTGTTTTGCTGCTATGGGTCGAATTAAAGCTCGCTCGAATTAGAATATCACATGATCAAAATTATCGTTTTCAATCATAATATTAGAGCTCGATCGAAACGATATTTCGGACGGATTTTGACCAAAATTTTGATGATTTCAATTAGCATTCCTTTTATCTATCACCCATCTAATTAGCATATCGATCATTCCTGTTGACTTTCAGCACTTGTTGCAATCAAAATTTCGGTTGGATTTTGACCAAAATTTGGTCATTTTATTTCATCTCTTATCGGTCAAAATTTTAGTCATTTCGGTTAGCATTTCTTTTATCGACCACCTATTTAGTTAATATATTGACCATCTTGGTTGAATTTCGATAATTTGTCGAAATCGATATTTTGCCGAATTTCGACGAAATTAGAGGTCGTGGTCCGATTGCTAAACCTTGTGAACTTGACGTTTATTCCAATTATGTTTGAGATATTTATTTTTAATTCACCTCATTGATGACATGCATGTGGCATCAAATGTACTTTTTAAATTTCATTTTTAATTATTGTTTCACATTAAAATATTATATCTTTTATTTGTGTTAAAAATACAAACATCTAGAAGCCTCTTCTCTTAAAGTCATCCAACGATCTAAATCTCGATTCATAAATTTCTATTATCTCGATTCCAAGCAACGATCTCAATCGCAAGTAATTTCGAAGTTGAGATGGACAAGGAGATTGCCAAGTCCATAGATAAGATCTGTCAACCCATGGTTATTGTCCAGGTTGGAGAGACAATAAAATTGATCAACCCGTGGGTATCCATAGATCATAGGGTCGGAGCTCCATATATTCTGGATCAAACAGGGTTGGGTACCCGATCCAGAATAGTTTGCTGGATACCCATGAGTTTAGGGTCGATCCATACGGATCGGATCGGATACCCGTCTAACCCGTAACCCGTGCACAGCCCTATACGTGGCTGATCCTCCGCCGTCAGATTAGAGCCGAGGTCCTTCGTTGAGGAGCAGCGCCCCGCAGCCGTTGGATACACCACGTGGCGCACCCTCAGCCCTCAGATAATAAAGGGTAAATTTACCTTTAGGCCCTTTTCTCTTTTGGTCTTTATCATTTAGTCCTGTAAATATTTTATAGAGTTCATTTTATTTTGGTTAAATTGCACTTAGGACCTGGACCTTTATTTTATTTGCAATTTAGTCCCTTTGAATGGTAGACACGTGCATCGTCACGTGATTTTTGTGAAAATTGCATGATATGGGCCTGTAGTCCGGACGTGATAATGAATGAAATACATTTCTTGATATTTGCATGTAAGCCCCTATGAATGGTTTTAATTTGACATGTGCCAAATATTTTGGGCATTTTGCAATTAGTACCCTGGGCTTTTAGCACCTGTTGCTAATAAGCCCTCGGAACTATTTTTGTTGCAATAGGTCCTTCTATGCCCAGTTCACGTGCCTGGCGCGTGAAATAATGGAAATTTTGCACAGGGACCCCCTAGTTTCTGAGTTTGTTACATTTTGGCCCCTAGAAGATATTTTTATTACGAATAGGTCCCTGTGCACTTTAGGCTCTTGTTTGTTTTAAATAAAATATCAATTTTTGTCCAATTTGAGTGAAAATTGGATACGTGGCTCCTGCCACTGTGTAAAATTTTCACCAATTTTTGGGAATATTTTTGAGCCCTTTTATTATTTTTAAAAATTCAAAACCTTCATTTTTCTGCCTGTTCAGATTAAAAATTCATAAAAAAATATTAAACCCATTTAAAAATTACAAAAAATTAAGTTTTGTGTGTTTTTTAGTCTTTGATTTTCTGTGCATTTTTGGTCAATTTAGATTTAGAAAAAGGCTTAAAAATTAAAAACCTTGAAAAACTCATAAAAATTCTAAAAAATTAAAGAAAACTCAAAAATTAATAAATTTTTTTCTTGATTTTTCCTTTTTGTTTATATTTTACATGAAAAATACCTCTAGGCATTGATCAAACCATTTGATATTTTTAAATGGTCTTTGGAGCCTGATTGGACAGTTTTCCCTTGTTTCAGCCTTCTTTCATTTTTATAAAATCTCATAAAAATCAGAAAATTCTCAAAAATGCACCAAAAATAGTAAAAAATATATAAAACTTAAAATATTTTTTGTTTGAATTTTTGGACTAATTTTGGGTGTTTAAATAATTGCTTGAAGTTGCTTGTTTATATTTTTTCTTATTTTCTTTATTATTAAAAATTCAAAAAAATATAAAAAATTAAAAACCACCAAAAAATATTTGTTTATATTTTCTTCATTTCTAGACTACTTCGTAGGCGCAAGGCCATCTCGTGCTCCTAGAGTTCGACCCTGGGTGCTATACCAGGTTAATATCATAGCGAGACCGCTATTTTGATTTTTATCGATTTTTATCTTCTCGATTAGTGGTTTGATTTTATTTCTTGTTGAGCTCTAAGTCCTGAGTGACTGGGGTCACAAGGACCTTAGTGATACCTGATTTACCTTAGTCATTTGGGCGGCTCATCAGGGAGGCGATGGCCTCAGGGGGGAGGGGGAGGAGGGGGGGAGCGATGGGGAGGGGGGAGGCGACGGCCTCCGGGGGAGGAGTGGGGAGGCGACGGCCTCCAGGGGGGAGGAGGGAGGTGACGGCCTCCGGGGGGTGGGCCGGGAGGCGACGGCCTCTGGGGGGAGGGGCCTCTAGGGGGAGGGCAGGGAGGCGACGGCCTCCGGGGGAGGGGGGAGCTGACGGCCTTCGGGGGGAGGGGGCGAGGCGACGGCCTCCGAGGGGGGAGGGGGAGGAGGGGAGGAGGGGGGAGGCGAAGGCCTCCGGGGGGAGGAAGGAGGCGACGGCCTCCGGGGAGGAGGGGAGGAGGTGACGACCTCCGGGGGGAGGGGGGAGGAGGGGGGGAGGCGACAGGGAGGGGGGAGGAGTGGGTGGGGAGGCGACGGGGAGGGGGGGAGTCGACGGCCTCCGGGGGAAGAGGGTGGGAGGCGACGGTCTCCGAGGAGGGGGGGGAGGCGACGGCCTTCGGGGGGGAGGAGGGAGGTGACGACCTCCAAGGGAGGGCGGGGAGGCGATGGCCTCCGGGGGGTAGGGGCCTCCAGTGGGGGAGGGCAGGGAGGCGACGGCCTCCTGGGGGAGGGCGGGAGGCGACGGCCCCCAGGGGGAGGGGGAGGCGATAGCCTTCGGGGGTGGGGGAGGGGAGGCGACGACCTCCCGGGGCAGGGGAGGGGGAGGCGACGACCTCCCGGGGGAGGGGGAAGGGCGGGGAGGCGACGACCTCCGGGGGGAGGGGGAGGCGACGGCCTCCGGGGGAGGGGAGGGGGAGGCGACGGCCTACGGGGGGAGGGGGAGGTGACAGCCTCCGTGGGGGAGGGGGGAGGAGGGGGGGAGGAGGGGGGAGGCGACGGGGAGAGGGGGGAGGCGACGGCCTTTTGGGGAGGAGGGGGGAGGCGATGGCCTCCGGGGGGAGTAGGGAGGCTACGGCCTCTGGGGGGAGGACGGGGAGGCGACGGCCTCCGGGGGGATGGGCCTCCAGGGAGGAGGGCAGGGAGGCGATGGCCTCCGGGGGGGGAGGGGGGAGGCGACGACCTCCGGGGGGGGAGGCGAGGGGAGGCGACAGCCTCCGGGGGTGGGGGGAGGTGTGGGGAGATGACGGTCTCCGGGGGTGGGGGAGGGGAGGCGATGACCTCCTGGGGGAGGAGAGGGGGAGGCGACAACCTCCCGGGGGAGGGGGGGAGGCGACGGCCTCCGGGGGGGAGGGCGGGGAGGTGACAGCCTCTGGGGGGGGAGGGGGGCGAGGCGACGGACTCCGAGGGGGAGGGGCCTCCGGGGGAGGGCAGGGAGGCGACGGCCTCCGAGGGGAGGGGAGGAGGCAATGGCCTCCAGTGGGGAGGGGGGTGGGAGGCGACGGCCTCCGGGGGTGAGGGGGAGGCAACGGCCTCCGGGGGGAGGCGACGGCCTTCGGTGGGGGAAGGGGGGAGGCGACGGGGAGCGGGGAAGAGGGGGGTGGGAGGCGACGGGGAGGGGGGGGAGTCGACGGCCTCCGGGGGAGGAGGGTGGGAGGTGACGGTCTCCGAGGAAGGGGGGAGGCGATGGCCTCCGGGGGGAGGAGGGAGGCGACGACCTCCAGGGGAGGGCGGGGATGCGATGGCCTTCGAGGGGTAGGGGCCTCCAGTGGGGGAGGGCAGGGAGGCGACATCCTCCTGGGGGAGGGCGGGAGGCGACGGCCTCCGGGGGGAGGGGGGAGGCGACAGCCTTCGGGGGTAGGGGAGGGGAGGCGACGACCTCCCGGGGGAGGGGAGGGGAGGCGACGACCTCCCGGGGGAGGGGGGAGGGCGGGGAGGCGACGGCCTCCGGGAGGAGGGGAGAGGTGACGACCTCCAGGGGGAGGGGCCTCCGGGGGGAGGGCGGGGAGGCGACGGCCTCCGGGGGGAGGGGGGAGGCAACAGCCTCCGGGGGGACGGGTGGGAGGCGACGGCCTTCGGGGGTGGGAGGCGACGGCCTTCGGGGGTGAGGGGGGGAGGCGACGGCCTCCGGTGGGGGAGGGGGGGAGGCGGCGGCCTCCGGGGGGAGGGGAGGGGGAGGCGACGGCCTTCGGGGGAGGGGGAGGAGGTGGGGAGGCAACGGCCTCCGGGGGAGGGGGAGGAGGGGGAGAGGCGACGGGGAGGGGGAGAGGGGGGAGGAGGGGGGAGGCAATGGGGAGGGTGGGGAGGCGACGGCCTCCAGGAGAGGAGGGGGGAGGCGACGGCCTCCGGGGGGAGGAGGGAGGCTACGGCCTCAGGGGGGAGGGCAGGGAGGCGACGGCCTCCGGGGGGAGGGGCCTCTAGGGGGGAGGGCAGGGAGGCGACGTCCTCCGGGGGGAGGGGGGAGGTGACGGCCTCCGGAGGGAGGGGGGAGGCAACGCCTCCAGGGTGGAGGGGGGAGGCGACAGCCTCAGGGGGTGGGGAGGGGTGGGGAGACGACGGTCTCCGGGGGTGGGGGAGGGGAGGCGACGACCTCCAGGGGGAGGGGAGGGGGAGGCGACAACCTCCCGGGGGAGGGGGGGGGCACCGGCCTCCGAGGGGAGGGCAGGGAGGTGACGGCCTCCGGGGGAGGGGGGCGAGGCGACGGACTCCGGTGTGGAGGGGCCTCCGGGGGGAGGGCAGAGAGACGACGGCCTCCGAGGGGAGGGGGGAGGCAATGGCCTCCAGTGGAGAGGGGGTGGGAGGCGACGACCTTCAGTAGGGGAGGGGGGGAGGCAACGGCCTCCGGGGGAGGGGGAGGAGGGGGGGGAGGCGACGGCCTCTGGGGGGAGGGGGAGGCGGGGGGAGGCGACTGGGGGAGGGGGAGGAGGGGGGTGGCGACGACCTTCGAGGGAGGAGGGGGGAGGCGACGGCCTCCGGGGGGGAGGAGGGAGGTGACGGTCTCCGGGGGAGGGAGGGGAGGCGACGACCTCCGGGGGGAGGGGCCTCCAGGGGGAGGGCAGGGAGGCGACGGCCTCTGGGGGGAGGGCGGGAGGTGACGGCCTCCGGGGGGAAGGGGGGAGGCGATGGACTCCGGGGGTCCGGGGGGGAGGGGGGAGGCGACAGCCTCCGGGGGTGGGGGAGGGGGTGGGGTCCGGGGGTGGGGGAGTGGAGGCGTCGACCTCCCGGGGGAGGGGAGGGGGAGGCGACGACCTCCCAGGGGAGAAAGGAGGGCGGGGAGGCGACGGCCTCCAGGGGGGAGGGGGAGGCGACGGCCTCAGGGGGGAGGGGCCTCCGGGGGAGGGCGGGGAGGCGAAGGCCTCCGGGGGAGAGGGGAGGCGACGGCGTCCGGGGGGAGTGGGGGTGGGAGGCGACGACCTCCGGGGGTGAGGGGTGGGAGGCGACGGCCTCCGTTGGGGAGGGGGGAGGCGACGGGGAGGGGGGGGGGGAGTCGACGGCTCCGGGGGAGGAGGGTGGGAGGCGACGGCCTCCGGGGAGGGGGGGAGGCGACGGCCTCTGGGGGAGTGGGAGGCGACGACCTCCGGGGGGAGGGTGGAGAGGCGACAGCCTTTGGGGGGAGGGGCCTCCAGTGGGGGAGGGCAGGGAGGCGACGGGCTCCGGGGGAGGGGGAGGCGACAGCCTCCGGGGGTGGGGGAGGGGAGGCGACGACCTCCCGGGGGAGGGAGGGGGAGGCGATGACCTCCCGGGGGATGGGGAGGACGGGGAGGCAACGGCCTCCGGGGGAGGAAGGGGGGAGGCGACGGCCTCTGGGGGGGGAGGCGACGACCTCCAGGGGGGAGGGCGGGGGAGGCGACGGCCTCCAGGGGGAGGGCAGGGAGGCAACGGCCTCCGGGGGGAGGGTGGGAGGCGACGACCTCCGGGGGGAAGGTGGGAGGCGACGGCCTCCGGGGGAAGAGGGGGAGGCGACAACCTCCAGGGGTGGGGTCCGGGGGTGGGGGAGGGGAGGCGATGACCTCCCGGGGGAGGGGAGGGGGAGGCGACGACCTCCCGGGAAGGGGGGAGGCCAGGGAGGCGACAACCTCCGGGGGAGGCGACGGCCTCCGGGGGGAGGATCCTCTGGGGGGAGGGCGGGGGAGGCGACGGGGAGGGGAGAGGCGATGGCCTCCGGGGGGAGTGGGGGTGGGAGGCGACGGCCTCCGGGGAGGTGGGGAGGCGACGGCCTCCGGTGGGGGGGGGAGGCGACGGCCTCCGGGGGGAGGGGAGGGGGAGGCGACGACCTCCCGGGGGGAGGGGGGAGGCGACGGCCTCCGGGGGAGGGGAGGGGAGGGGGGGTCGACGGCCTACGGGGGGAAGGGGGGAGGCGACGGCCTCCGGGGGGAGGGGGGAGGAGGGGGGGAGGCGACGGCCTCCAGGGGGAGGGTGGAGGAGGGGGGAGGCGACGACCTCCAGGGGGAGGGGAGGGGGGAGGCGACGGGGAGGGAGGGGAGGGGAGGAGGGGGGAGGCGACCGGGGGGGAGGCGACGACCTCCGGGGGAGGAGGGGGGAGGCGACAGCCTCCGAGGGAGGGGAGGGGGAGGCGACGACCTACGGGGGGAGGGGGAGGCAATGACCTCCGGGGAGGAGGGGGGGAGGCGACGGCCTCCCGGGGGAGGGGGAGGAGGGGGGAGGCGACGGGGAGAGGGGGGAGGCGACGACCTCCCCGGGGAGGGGAGGGAGAGGCGACGATCTCTCGGGGGAGGGGGGAGGCGACGGCCTCCGGGGGAGGGCGGGGAGGCGACGGCCTCCGGGGGGAGGGAGGGCGAGGCGACGGACTCCGGGGGGAGGGCGGGAGGCGACGGCCTCCGGGAGGGGAGGGGAGAGGCAATGGCCTCCGATGGGGAGGGGGGTGGGAGGCGACGGCCTCCGGGGTGAGGGGGGAGGGGACAGCCTCCGGGGGGAGGCGACGGCCTCCGGTGGGAAAGGGGGGAGGTGACGGCCTCCGGGGGAGGAGGGGGGAGACGACGGCCTCCGGGGGGAGGAGGGAGGCGACGGCCTCCGGGGGGAGGAGGGAGGCGACGGCCTCCGGGGGGAGGGAGGGGAGGCGACGGCCTCCGGGGGGAGGCGAAAACCTCCGGGGGTGGGGGAGGGGTGATGAATCCACATTTCATCATCTTTATTCTATCATTTTGGCCTCAAAAACCCTAGTAATGCGGTAAATATCATTAATTTCAGCATCTTAGCATTCATGCATGTGCATGTAATAGTGTAAAATATTGTAATTAAAGCCAAAATTATAGAATAAATAAAATAAAATAAAAAGAATAAAATATTGTAAATATTTATGACCCGAAACCCCGAGACCTAAGCATCTTGATGAATAGGTCGACCAGGAATAAAGTCGGGGGAGATAAGGGCCAAAATACAATAAAATTCCCTTTTATTTTATTAATTCTTTATTCATTTTGGGACCTATTTTTGGTTCCACTTTTTATACCTCAAATAAAAGAAACTTTGTACATGAAAGTTGTATATAATTAAATAAAGAAAAAATACAAAATGGATTTCATTCAAAAATAATATACATATAAAAAGTTATGGTCTGAATAAAATCTAGAATCCTAACTTTCCAGACCTGTATCTCACAAATGAAAACTCCAAATGCATCAAACTCACCTTTAATTGTATATAATTTAAAATAAGCTTTTTAATGGCGGTGGTTTCGCATTTGGCGGAGCTACGGTTTGAAAGTAAAGTTTTGGACCCCTATTGTATATTTGTACAGATTAAAATATTCAAGTTATTATTTATTCATTATTTTTGTATTTTATATTTTTATAATTCTGTAAATATTATTTATAATAAATGTGTATATTAAAATCAGAATAAAAACCTCAATAAAATACAAAAATAAAATACTTGTAATATAATACATATGTATAATACCTATACATAGACCTATACAATTTATACTATTATTTTATTATGTGTATAAAACACATCAGAAAAATAAAATAAAAATATTTTTAAGTATATAAAAGTATTCTATAATTTTATTAAATAATAAATAAAATTAAATAAAATTAAATACATAAAATAAAAATAAATTAATAAAATATATAGATAATATACCTATAAAGGCTATAAAAGGTAACTTATAAAATTATACCTCATAAAAATAATTAAAAATCATAATAAAATACTTTATAAAATAATAAACATTTTTATTCAATAATCAATAATTAATTAATTCATTATCTATTTTAATCGAATTTACAAAATAATTTCCATGGATTTTTACTGGTTTGTCCACGTGGACCAACCAGGTGACAGCCCCAGTTGACCCCGGTCAACTGGTCGTCCTCCCCTCGTGCGCCTTGTCAGACCTCGTTGCGCCCCCTATTTCTCGATTTTTTCGAGGTCAACACAAGCATCTATTCATGCCAAGCTCTAAAGGACTTTTGTTCCTCGATTCTCCATCATGCACGCCCTTAGCTCTCCTAGGGTCAAGAGCCAGCGATTGCGTCAATCTCCCTTGGTCTTTGGAGCGCCATAGTCACAAAGTCAAACCACATAAAATGGAGCTCCCTCTTCCCTTTTGATTTTGAACCCCTCACTCCATAGGTTTAGCTCCCCTTCGTGCCTCGAAGCTCCATGAAGATGACAGCTCCCTGTAGAGACCTTCGGGTGGGTCGAGCATCGCCTGAGGTGGCTCCACGACCTCCCCCTTCACCGACGGTCGAGGTATACTTCCCTCCGGTGTTTCACCGTCGAGGCAACCCCTTTTCCTTTCTTTTCTCTTGCATTTTCTTTGCCTTGGTCCTAGGAATATTTCGCCCCGCAAAACATCCATTTCCATCAATTGAATCACCTTCCACGTACACCTCGTCGGAGCGCACCTCCGGCCGACCACCTTCGCACCATTCCTAGCCGCCATTTCGCCACTGCGGGACCCAGGCACTTTGCCCTGGGTCCTCTCATACTTTTCTGCAGGTCAAAGGGCTTTGACTCGAGCCTGGGCTCATTTTGTACCTCGCCGGAGTTCAGTGGAGCTCCACAGCTCCGTCGCCCTCTTCCGCGAGCCTCGGCCACCGCCGAGGTGTTCTGGAGCCATCAGGAGATAGAGGAAGACCACATGAGCTTGCAGCCCTATTTTGAGCATCCCAGGTCACCGGAGCACGGAGATCAGGCTCGGGGAAGTTCGCCTCGCCGGCGTTCTTCCCCGTTCTTCCTCCGCGCTTCCCCACTGTCGGATCGGACTGCGCCTCCAGATTGCACGTCGACCGTCGGATCATCAACACCCCTCCACCATTAGATCTCGATCTGAGATCTAATCTCAGACGTCGAAGCCGAAGCGTCATCGACCATCAGATCATCGACACGTGGCAAGTGGAAGACCATCAGCCATCGGATCGCGCACGGGGTGTTAGGCGTAGGTATTTTGCAATATAACCCCCGGCCTTTTTGTAATTTTTATTTGGTCCATAAACTTTCTTTTGCAGTTTAAACATTTTTGTAATAATTGCATCTAGGCCCTTGAACATTGTTTATTTGTGTTTCAGTCCAGTCCACGTCACCTCACGTGATCTGTGCACGTGGGGTGGTGGTGATTTTTGCACTGGACCCCCTACGGGTTTGGATATTTAGCTTTAGTCCAGAAACTTTAATATCACGTGTAATATTTTTGGACAAATTGCATGTATACCCCTAGAGTTTTATAATATTGCATTTATACCCCTGCTAGGTCACGTGTTGATACACGTGGGCTTGGTGATTTTGCAGGTGAACCCCTCCCGGGTTTGGGTATTTGTAATTGATCCAGGAACTTCGTCTATTAGTTGTAAACTTTTGTAGAAATTGCACTGTGGCCCCTATACTTTCTGATATTTGCACTTATGCCCTGCCAACTGTGTGATTTTTATTGGATGTTTGTATTTATTTAATGCATCATTTTAACTCGAAAAATTCCAAAAAAATACCATAGGTTCCTGTTTGCTTGCTCGTTCATGACATATTTTTATATTTCATTTTTATTGCATTTTAATATTTATTAAAAATCAAAAACATGTATTTTAGCTACTATTTGCATTCGAAAATACCAAAAATTTTCAAATCTTTTTGAAAAATTCCAAAAAAATCATCCAAGGTCTATTTAGTGTCTTTTAATTACTTTCCAAAAATCATTAAAATTTCAAAACAAAAACCATAAAAATTTTAAAAAAAAACCCTAAAAACTTCATAAAAATCTAAAAATCCTAGAAAAACCTAAAAATATAAACTCTGTTCAGAATTTTCCTCATTTTATTTCTTTATTTTAAAATTATTTGAGGAATTTTTATTACTGTTTGCTATTTTTCATTCCCATTTTAATTTCGACCAGCACTTTTATTCATTGTTTTATTGTATTTTGACTTTTAAAAATACCAAAAACATTCATAAAAATCTCCAAAAATCACAAAAACACTATAAAAATATAAAAAGACCAAAAACATTTTATTTCCTAATTTTTGAGCATTTTTCCTTATTTTTATAAATCCCCTATTTCCTCTTTTCTTATATTATATATATATTCTATTATTAAAAGAGAAAATATAAAAATATAAAATATAATAACAAATATAAAATCAGAAAATTAAAAATCAAAATACAAATTTAAAATTAAAAAAATAAAAATTAAATCCCACACAAAAACATTGGCATACTTGTAGACACACATCACAATCACATTTTTGCACAAATTGCCTGATCTATCCTGCTTGCTCCTTGTGTTCGACCTCTACATACTTACACCTATACACCTTTTTATGTAGAGTTAATAAAAAATTTTAACTCCACTATTGCTTGTCATTGTTTGATTTGATTGTGGGTTAATTGTTGATTAATTAAGGATTTTTGAGCGGTCAATACACTGACTGCGGTTTCGCCTTATGAAATCGTACGACACTCCGATTTCCCTGGTTATCAAGGGGGTGGGGAGGCGACGGCCTCCGGGGGTGGGTGAGGGGGTGGGGAGGCGACGGCCTCCGACAGTGGGGGAGGGGAGGCGACGACCTCCCGGGGGAGGGGAGGGGGAGGCGACGACCTCCGGGGGGAGGGCGGGGAGGCGATGGCCTCCGGGGGGAGGCGACGGCCTCCAGGGGGAGGGGCCTCCGGGGGGAGGGAGGGGAGGCGACGGCCTCCGGGGGGAGGGGGGAGGCGATGGCCTCCGGGGGGAGGGGGTGGGAGGCGACGACCTCCAGGGGGAGGGGGGGGTGACGGTCTCCGGTGGGGGAGGGGGGGAGGCGACGGCCTCCGGGGGGAGGGGAGGCGACGACCTCCTGGTGCAGGGGGGAGGCGACAGGGCCTCCGGGGGTGGGGGGGGGGGGGGAGGCGACGGCCTCCGGGGGCTACGGCATCCAGGGGAGGGGGGCGACGGCCTCCATGGGAGGGTGGACGGCCTCCAGGGGAGGGGGCGACGACCTCCAGGGGAGGGGGGCGACGGCCTCCAGGGGAGGGGGGAGGCGACGGCCTCCGTGGGGGAGGGCGGGGAGGCGAAGGCCTCCGGGGGGAGGGGTGGGGGAGGCGACGGCCTCCGGGGGGAGAGGGGGAGGCGACGGCCTCCGGGGGGAGGGAGGGGGGGAGGCGATGGCCTCCGGGGGGGGAGGGGGGGGAGGCGACGGCCTCGGGGGAGGGGGGGCAAACATAGTGCCATACTTAAAACTCACTAAGTGTGGGTGTGGTATATAAGTGGTGGGGATTACTACTTGACAACTTGGGCTTAAGCATTTTGGGCGGTTGTTAACGGATCTATTTGGGCCCGAACCCAACAAGTTGTTAGGGTCAGTTTTCCTCGATAACGGACCGAAGATCTAAGCTCGGGACATTACAAATGGTATCAGAGCCAATTTCCCTCTGATAGTGGAAAGGGCTACCCGAGAGGTGGAGCCGCCCCTACAAAGAGATTGGAGGAAATGGCTACCCGGAGCGTGCAGCCGCCACTGTCACTGAGAATAAGTGATGGGCCATGTCGCAACGAGGACGTTGCGGATATAAGTGGGGGAGGTTGTAACACCCCAACCCCAAACATAGTGCCATACCTAAAACTCACAAAGTGTGGGTGTGGTATATAAATGGTGGGGATTACTACTTGACAACTTGGGCTTAAGTATTTTGGGTGGTTGTCAACGGATCTATTTGGGCCCGAACCCAAGAAGTTGTCAGGGTCAGTTTTCCTCGATAACGGACCGGGGATCTAAGCCCGGGACGTTACAAATGGTATCAGAGCCAATTTTCCTCTAATAGTGGAAAGGGCTACCTGAGAGGTGGAGCCGCCCCTACAAAGAGATTGGAGGAAATGGCTACCCGGAGCGTGCAGCCGCCACTGTCACTGGGAATAACTGATGGGCCATGTCGCAACGAGGACGTTGCGAATATAAGTGGGGGAGGTTGTAACACTCCAACCCCAAACATAGTGCCATACCTAAAACTCACAAAGTGTGGGTGTGGTATATAAGTGATGGGGATTACTACTTGACAACTTGAGCTTAAGCATTTTGGGTGGTTGTCAACGGATCTATTTGGGCCCGAACCCAACAAGGATGATTGGAACAAGTTTCTAATTGAAGAAACGCACGAGCCTGCTACACTGAAGAGATCAAAGCTACTCTTTTTAATTGCATATTCATGCAAGAAAAAGAGAAACCTTGCCCAAGAATTCTAGGTATTGGTTTTACATCACATTCAGCCCCTTACTCCTCAAATCTTCTTCTTTTCTCTTGGGATGTTATGTGTTGTTCTCTTTTCGGTTGAAAAAAGAAAGGATAAGGAATGTAATTAGTTATTGTTATTATGAGCTATTGTTCTCATTTAGCTCAAGCGTTCCGAAAGCCACAATCCTGTAACAAAAGTATTTTATTCGACATTTCCATCAAACCAATGATCGCCTTATAATTACATGAATTACAATTCATGATTTTCACCATCCAATCGAATGTTGGGAAGTGTCGATTACTCAGCTCCAGATATCTACCTCTATTATAATTGTCGCATAACCAAGCACCTATTGATATTAAAAATGTCATCTTCGTTTACATCCCCTTTAGATGTTTCCACCTTTTTAGAATCCAATTTCTAGAACAAGAGGTCCATTGGGTCAACGAGAATCGATCACTTTCAATATTTAATTAGTGCATGAATAAAACCAGACATCGTTTACTAAATCTACACCATAACATGTTTATCACACATCAGTTTGCCTGTGTCGTGAGCGGAAGCTGATCCGTCCATTAGGTGAATCGTAAATATCTCCTTTTCCCGAAGTAAGTATTAATTTTTCCTATAACTTCTCGCCTTGATAACTCTCTAAGAAGTTCGGAATGTTTATAATGTCTGCCAAGAATACCTTCTCCGTTGATAGTGATTGAATAGTCGAGGGCAACGAAGACGCTTTAACCCTATACCCATAAGGTCTCGGACATATTGCAACTTCTTCACCACTTATTGTTCTACTAAATTAACAAAAGTAGGAGGTTCATTGATACTCATGTCCCCTAGACAAGTGTAAAATAATCAATCTACGGTCAAATGGTACATATAAAAGTATCCATAATAGCATATACTATAGGAAAAGTATCCATAAACGATCAAGATAACAACATGCAAATCAAATAGGAAAGATCCACAACAGCATCTATGAAAATATCTAATATATTAAGATACATGCATATAGGAAAGTATCCATGAGAAATCAACTTAAATCAGATCATTGTGTTCAGAACGGTATATAGCAAAGCATATATCAAGTTAACAAGCCAAAGCATCAGTAAGAAATGAAGATAAAAAATAGATACTAGGCCATATCAATTGATCGTGGTAAAAAAACCAAAAGGAGTGAAGGGAGGCAATTAAGCCTCGCGTATCATGAAAGCGTGTGGATCGGATAATATCCGAATCAAAACTGACTCGCATATGAGTCGCAACAGCAACAGAAATTTTGAAAAAAAAATAATAGAACCACATGGACTGGGAACCATTCCCAACCCGATCCATCAAGATCACACAAGATTAAGACATGCATATGAAGCGTGATCGTGATCTACAAGTATGCAACATAAGAGATCTCTTGTCTCAAGTCCAATCAAATGAAGGCAACACTTTGTGGGCGCAGGGATGAATCACGTGCTTCCTACAATCCAAAGTGATGATTTGAGGGAGATAGTTGCTAATTTTATCGAATGAAATCCTCTTCCTTTTTCAAGAGTGCAAGGCACCGAAGAAGAAGATTGTCCACACCAGATTGGTCGAACTATTCCACCAGCTTAACAGTATGGCAACCATAAGGGGGAATGCCTTGCCATGGAGTTGGACAACCCTAGGGTAGGGGACCACCACAGGGAGAGGGAAGAGAGAGGTAGACATGTGAAGAAAGGGAGAGAGATAAACTTGGTATTTTCCAACTCTTGGAAATTGATTGATTAACGAAAGCATGCTATGTCTCTCCTTTTCTTTTTTTTAGATCGTTAAGATTACAATTCTAATTGATATATAAATGGCCATGATTATTTGAGCTCCTAAACAATTTGGGGGAAAAGTTGATAACAAATTATCAACTTATTTTATTAATTAATCATTTCCTATCAACAAAAGAGAATTAAAGAAAGAACATAAAAAATGATACAAATAAAAAAGAGAGGACGTCTCATGCTGGGACCCACCATGGAAATCCCCTTTTTTGTATTTTTCCTTTTATTTTTCCTTTTGTCTCAACAATAATCTTCTTTTTCTTGTTGACTGTTTTTTTGAAAATTGAATAATTTAACAAAATTGACAACAAATAGAGAATAAGAAAAAAAGAGCAGTATATATAAGGTGGGGACGTCCACCATGGTCATCCCCGTATTAATGTATATATTTTATATTTTCCTTTTATTAGTTGTATTCTTTCAACAATTAATCTCTCATTCGTTGAATAAATTTGAAAGTTAATTATCACCAAATAGTTCCAATTTGTTTGTGATAACTACAAATATGCCATCCAAAATTATGAATCATATTTGTATGTTCAAAATAAAATGTAAATTTTAATTACATTTATTCTGTATAATGTGAATCCAATTCACATTGACATTAATTTCGTGAATCTTATTTACAATCAAGTCTCAAATAAGATAATGTGGATCTTATCCATACAATCCTAGAGTATCGTAAATAATATTATACATACCAATCTTATCTATGATAAATAAATCAAATTTAGTTATCTTATATTCCTCGATGCACATACAAAAGAATCGAATGAATCTTATCCATATCATTCTCAAAGTGTTGAGGATAACACTATCTTGGATAGTATCATCCAGGACAATTAAGTTCAATTTAATGGTCCAAAATTTCTTCTTTATGTCAAATACTTGGATCTTGACTTTAATAGAACAATCCTCAAATTCTTTTGAGGATAGTGTACCTTCTCCACGGATACTTGGAGATAAAGTTAGTTAGATTGCATTTCCATGCATAGTGAATTGGATAATGAGATCTAATCTCATATACATATTTAGAAGACTTCTCAAAGTTGACTGATCATATCAGTCGGTGTACCAAATCTTCACATTGTATATGAATCCAATTCAGATCATGTCTAATCCTTTGGACTAAGATTAGATAACTAATTTACCGAGCAATGTCATTAAAATCCATGCATGTTTAATCACTCCCTTATAATGCAAGTGTCATGGCATATAATCAACTAAGATCGCACCACCTTCAAGGATTCATAATACACGTACATCATGCATATTGGAAGATTGTAGTTAAGCTCGATGTTCGGATCCTATTTTGGAATGTGTCCCTCATGATTTTATCGGTATGTCTCTCATTCGATCATTGGGATTTGTACGATCATATGCTTTCCAAAATCATATATCATTCCTACAAATGTTGCATTATTTCAAAAATAAGACCACAAATATTGGAATTTGGTTTATCCCAACATCACATGAGTGATCTCATATCTTTCGATTCAGTAATGAACCTCTATGGTCGCTTTGAGAGATCATATTACCATATCTCTTCATATGCACACTAGTGTTGATGTGTAGACCTTGGTTAGGTCATCATCATATCGATCTGCTAAACATACATACTCATACATATAGTATTGCATCCGTCTCTGGTCAGATGATGTGTGCATGTATCATGACTGCATATGATGCTGGTACTTGTTATCTCAATCTCGTTGAGTTACCTCTCCGACCTAATTCATCCTATACCTACGAATCTCCATTCCTGTGCAAATGACCTGCATCAAGAGGTCAGTCGAATATCGACCTTTAGAGTAAGGATATTGTCGTCTCGTTCTCAAGTAGGAGATCCTTTCTTGGTTACACTTGATGGTGTTGTTGAGTCTTCATCTAACCCTTTAGATATTCAACCTTGCACCAATCTCTATGATCCAATCTTTGGATCAACAGTTGTATGATATCAAGATAACCCCGGTACATAACCCTAATTGTACCTATAATGCAAACTTAGTTATTCTTCATTTGAGATTAACAATTGATTTGCAATAACTTTTATTGTATAATGGTTCATCATGAGCTAACATGTCCAACAAGGAGATAACAAAATCAGATCATGATCACAAGCCATAGCATTAACAACAGACCAGCATAAAAAAACACACACCATCACCCAACTCCACGAAAAATCCAACTATGTGCATGGTCGAATGGGATATGTAAGAGCAAAATTAGAAGGTTATCTCGCCCATGAAAGTGCCCACAAAGGGAATGAGATACAGAGACAACAGTCACGAAGGAGTCGCTCAAGAACACGCATAGAGCAAGTATATTGCCTCTTCCACCCCCTTTTTACAGGCTGATTTTGGGAGTGAAGAAACCCTAGAACCATGGTCCCATGGTCAAGAATGGCAAGAGAGGGAAGAATACGGTGCAATGTCTGCTCTTGCAGGACCTCAGCATGTACATACCATTATAAATAAGATGTGGGTGTGCATGCCATACCTCCATTAGAAAGCCATTCAAAGTTGCATTGACAACTTTTGCAACACAACAAGATAAGGGCTGATGGGTACCCATGATTACATGTCTAATGTTTGGCAACGATACACTTGTGTTTGACAAATCAGACTGTTAGAGACGCGGAATCTGGTCAAGGTTCCCTGGCATTATGGATACATGTCAAAACAGTAAACTAACTACGGAAACACTAAAGAAAAATGAGTTGTGGCCACGGAATGTGGCTACGGAAACTTGTGACCACGATAATTCCGTGGCCACTAATTTCTCGTAGCTACAATCCGTTGCCACAATATTTATACAAGAGTTGTGGTCACGACAAGTTCTATAGTCACTTATACTGGCCACGATATATTCGTGGTTAGAGAACTCTCGCGACGAGACTTGCCAAATTCTGTAGTCACAAACCCACATCCGTGAACATAGTTTTGTAGGCACAACTTTTTTTTCTTATAGTGAAAGTTCAAAATTTTGTTTAACAGAAAACCCTAGTTTCTCTATCCAACTCCATTATATTGCTGCTACATATTCATTCCAACCTCCATGATGATACTTACTTGGGATGCCCCATCAAATAAACAAGGAAAGGAAGGAGAATGCACCTCTTAGCTAATATAGAGAAATCAAGTGTAAAATTATCAGATGGAAATGGAAATTTTTTAATCTCATGCCTAAAATACATTTCTCAAATGCCCCCTCATTATAAATAATCAAAGAGAGTAGATAGAAATCTTTTGATTGCATCCTCATGAAGTAGTAATTCAAGATAGTGGCACCACTACCCTCCTTCAGCTTGATCACACAGGATTGGCACGAAATATTTTCAGCATCTTGTTTTACAGCTAGACATTCGCATAACCACAAGTTTTCCAAACAAATGCGTTCATCATCTTTGATAATCCAATGCCAGCCATATCATTCATTTAAATCCCTCATTTCTTTGCAAGAAATACACACTTCTTTGGAGGTAACAACAAAGTTGAGATTGATCCAACATCTCCTGATCACGCAAATCAACAAATGCTACAGTCTAAAATTACTGTATTGAAATATTCGAAATTTAAGTACACTAAGGCAATTGATTTAGAAGTTGACTTTAGGAAATATATCTCATTCAAACTTTTATTGGATCGATGACCATTGCGACAAGGTGACAAAATACTGCTAATGATATTCCATTTTTGTTGTAACATGATTTTTTTTTATAATGAATCCAAAACCAAGCTTGTCACAATAGTATTAGCAGTTTAAAGAAATCTTAGTCTTAGAAACCATGTCTAACATGAAAACCCACTCAAGATTGAATTGAAAGCACTTGATGTAGCTCAACAATTTCGATGGAGTTTGAATTCCCACAATTCAAATGCATACATGCAAAACACATGAAAGATAATCGAGGAATGTATTTAACTTACATTCAACGTGCAATATATAATGTAAGTTATCCGCTTGCTATGTTACAAATAACTCCTCTCAAATGACTCTACGTGCACTATGGCGCTAACCAACTATTCTTTTATCACATGTTCACGCACCTGTCATGTTTTCGTTCACTGATCATAATCCATATACACTCTTCTCCCACATGCATGTTGAACTTGTGAGTCCTTGGTGACCGATTAATGCAATAAAAGATATGCATTTTTCATGACTATATAAAATGAATATTTGTGATTACATTTGATTAATGGTCCTTTTGTGCAAGCACGGTTCTGTACGGTGGTCATATTGAAAACATGCAGTTGGGAGGACACAACTGACAAGTGACATGTGATATAAATAAGGATCTCCCGTCTGGGAAAGAGACGACAAGCTTTCTCTAAATACTGGTTGTCTATCGATCTCTTGATGCAGATCTTCTACATATGAATAGAGATTCAGAGACGTCAAAATAATCAAGTCCAAGAGTTGACTTGATGATGTCGACATAAACTAAGACCTGAATCGTAACTGTCATGATCATGCATATATCATTTGACCAGAGATAGATATATATCTATGTGTTTAAATGTGCACATTAGGCATGCCATTAGGTAAAAGAACTAACCAAGCTATATATACCGACGTGTTGGTGTGCATGTGATGATATATGAGATATATGATCTCTCAAAGTGATCATACAGATTCATACTTGATGAACCGGGAGACAGAGCTCACTCATAAGATATTCAGGGGTCAGATAGAATTCCATGTGTGTTCGTCTTGTTTATGAAGTAAGAGATGAATTTGAGATAATAATATATAAGTTTGAAAAGTACATGATTAATATTGTTGCCAAATTATCAATTGACACATCTTATGATATGCCTTGGAAGGATACACAGTCAAACAAGGGTTTGAACTTTGGGTATGCCAAGGTTTTCCATGATAGATGATGGAGTATAGGGATACTCTGGGCTAAAGCTATCTTAATAGATCATCTACCATGACATTTACATACCGAGAGTAATGAAACCTGATGTATTTTACTGAGTCCACTTTTATTGCTTAATGATATGAGAATTATGTGGATTAAATCTCATTTCATTAGATTCAATTCCAATTTCAATGTTCAAATGTTAAAAATAGAAATGAAAACAAAAATGGTGGTGAACTCACTTCTAGACCTCATTTCTAAGCTCCAAAAGGTTGGACAATGAATAGAAATGAACTTTAAAGCTGAGTTCATCAATTTGATCATTTTTTGAGCTCAGGGAAAGTGCAACATATTTCATTGCACTCCCATAGACTTTGAATCATTTCAGCTCAAGCTCAAAGATAGAGTGTACTGCATTTCATCAAAAGTGATCTAAATAATGAAATTGGATAGTTATCCAAGTTTCAAATCACTAAAGATGGACAACATGATCTCTTGACATTAACTTCAAGTATCCGCAACATTATATCCAAGTATTTGTGACAACTACTCACAAGTCCTACTTGGATCAAGACTTGTACTTAATGATATCAATATTATGATATTGTTATTATCATATGTATGTGTATCCAGAGTTTATGAATATGATTCACATTTATTTATTCAATATGAACATTGACTCATAATATATATATATATGATTTATATATTATTCCACAATATATACGTGAATATGATTCACATTGGAAGCTAAATGTAAATTGAATTTACATTTTATTTTAGGTTAATGAATAAGATTCATAATTTATGAGGTAACTCTCATACAATACACACTTATGATCCATTCCACCAAATCCGCATTTCCTTGAGAGCTTAGATAGAAAGAGAGAGTTGAGAACTCTCTCTTGGTCGTCCTCTCTTTTCCATACAAAACCCTACACGTCCACCATATTGTCCTCACATTCTTCGCATTGGTTCATCCCTTTGTGAAATAACAAAGCCTTCTTCTCCATGCTTCTTGTAAGTGAAGAAAGATCAATTTCATGCAACGAAATCATGAGATAGAAATTACCTAGATCTTGACTTAGCATGGACAACTTCAAGAAGAAGTTAATATCGAAGTTTATAGGAAGCTACATGAGTCATCTTCACGCCCGCGAGAGAAGAGTCATCGGATCGGACTCAATTCGAGAGATCTCTTCCTGTATAGACTTACGCTTCAAATGTAACCCTAACACTCCTGTGTCATTGCAAAATAGTTTGGAAATTATTTCTTATACCATGTAATTTCGTAAATATTTCTTTTTCTTATGATTGTGTAGGAGTTCATACGATGAACTCTACTTGTTTGCATTTACTATTTTCCCTCAATTTCTTGATGTGAAGTCATGAACTTCCTTCACTACCATATGATTCCCTCTATATAAGTTATCTCACCTACCATAAGCTCCCCGCTCTATAAGCTCTCCCACCCACAAACTGTCCGTGACTCTATAATTTTCTCCACCAGCATATTTTTTGTTGTCTTTATTATTTTTTCCACTTGCCTTGTGTCCCACCATCTATAATTTCAGCCAATTCTCATAACTTCTCATATTCAAAAGTTCTCTTACTTATAATGTCTCCATTCTTATATAATGTCGCATCCCACAGATCGTGATATCCAACAACCGTCTCGTAAACACCACATTCACAATCAGATCACACATATTTTGATAAATGTATCTATTGCAGGAAGATAAACAAGTAAAAAAGGAAACGAAAGAGCATAATTCATTTCATTCACAACATGGTATACACGAAAGTGATATCAAAAGCACCATGTCCACAAACAGTACAAAACAGGTAACTATTTATCACAATGTAAGTACAAAAATTGTTTCTCATATACAAAAACATGAGCGAAAAACTACCACAAAAGAACCAACAAGTACACACCCTAGAAGTGCAGCTGAAACTGAAAATACTCCAAAATACCAAAGCCACACCATACTGCTACGGCGGATCTTGCCAACCTGTTGGAGCACACGAAAAAAGGTACGTTATGAGCAAAGTTGTCCAGTACATATATACTTAAATGGCCTTTAAAACAACATGTAACTATGTGAAAGTAGTAAGCAGTGTACCGTCTGAACTGAAACAAGTGCACATGGATGTGAGTCTCACTCTTAGAAGTAAATGCTACGAGTGGAATCTTACCCTCGGATTACTACTAATTTTTAAGTTGATCTTTTCTTCCAACACAACTATTAGTATTGGAAATAGTATGTGGTCTTGACCACGAGGATCTCACACTATAACCCCGAGATACATTGTATCTTAGGATTGGAGGGCCTCCGTAGGCACGCATGAAATAAATACACCCTAACTAAATTCCCAATACATTCCGTCAATAATATTCAAGCCTTCCATATTATCATTCTCATTTCATTAATAGTTCTCTTGTCTTATTAAATTAATCACATTTCAACTACATCGATCTAATGTACAAAATGATTCTCTTTCAAATAGTCTAATACTAGTATAATGAAATCGATTGAAGCAACTCATTTGAAAATCACTACGTATCGGTAAGAGTCCTCGACGATAGCCACAACTCAAGTGAAATATGATATTATAAGATATGATTTTCAACTCAAACTGTAGTCAGACGTAAGATCATCTTTCGTTTTTCTTCAGATACGGGAAAATCCGATAAGAACACCACCTTCACTAACCACATCCCAGAACTCTCCTCATAGAACCAAGATGGTTAACCTACTCGAGTGATTGACCTTCATTAGCCACTCACGTAAATCCTATGACGCAAAGCAAAGACTAGACTACCAAGTGCGCATCTCGGAAGGCGACATCTAGTGGCAACTCGACAAGAATCTTGGGGCGACGTTTGAGAACTACATGTTACCCAGTCAACGCAACTGGGGTTGTGGTCATCTATCTACCCGAGGTTCTATGGCCCATCCCTTGGCAACATCCACTACTTAACATAGGACGACGCAGGAAATTGCATCATGCTTACTACACTCCTCAATATGAGAGAGTACCTCGATCGTGGAGACAACCAAAGCACAAAGTATAAGAGAAAAGGGTTCCAACTACGACATAATCAATTACTCATATCAGAATAAATTTAATATTGATCAATGCTTTCATTTAGTTATCCAATTTTCATTCCTTATCCAATTAGCATTCAGATCATCTATCACGATTCACTGTTTTATTACTTAAGATTTAGTTGTAAAAGATCTCACTATATAGGTAATTAACTTATATAGATGATTAAAATTTGCTAAGGTAATGACTCATTACAACAATCACACCACTTCTATGGTCGATCAAAGCCGTAGACAATGAGTTGGTGCTACGATTTAGTGTTTAACTTTTTATTTTAGATTTGAAAATAAATTGGATGCACGAATAGAGCATTTAACAAGGATAAATCTGACTTATATTTCACATTTTTTCAATCATTGAAAACTCTTGGAAAACACAATTGAATAAGGTGGGTGGTCCGATTTCGTGCCTAATTTTTCGTCTCCTATTTTGAAACAAATTACATATCTATATAGATCATCGAACAAGGATAAATTTGACATAAGTTTCATATTTTTCAGATCACCGGATCTCTCTCGAAAATCATGATGGAAGTCGACGATACGATATGAAAACTTTGCATGCGTGATCTCGGATGATTCGGGCATTAGATTGATATGAAAACTATGAATACACGATGTACGAAAGACATGCAGTCCGACAATAATGCCCAAAAGTCACCGGCTGTAGTGTTACGACGATGGGTGTGAAAAAAAATGACTAAGTGGTTTAGCCATTTAGCCTTTATATAGGCCTGGGTTCATGGTTCAAACGTCATAAACCACTGTATTTCATGTTTAACTTTCGCATATGGTGTTCGTTTTTGATGTTCTTGTCTCGTTGAAAAGGTTTCGAAGAATACTACAATATAGAGTCTTATTTATCTATTTTGGACATTGGATCAGGTCGGAAAATGAGTTTTAGTGTTTTTATTATTTCGAGATTTCATATGTAATTTCCCATACTTGTATAACTTTTCCATATTCTATAATTTTCCTTACATGCAATGTGCCCACCTATAATTTATCCCACATGCTATAATTTTTTCATTTTAAATTCTCTAGCATGGCATAAGTTTCTCGTATCTATGATTTTGTCCAATTGTCACAACTTCCTAGTTCTAAATGGTCCTACTTGTGGTGTAATCTTTCTTATACATACCATGCATTCTTCATTGCCATATGTTTGTAAGCATGTCATATGTACTCCAATTGCCTTGTATTCCTCAACATGACATATGTTCTAGTGCATTTTCTTTCTACCAACAACGTAAAACTCATCTGCCACGTGTCCAAAAATATCATATAAGAAATAAGGTGATAACATTTTTCTTGTTGCTTTTTCTTTTTTACTCAATATCTAATCAAAATTTGGATCTAATTTCCCATTTACAGCAAAAACACCTCCAACCATTATTTATCTTGGCCTAACATATCAGACATCAAATGATAGGATTTTAAGTTGTTTTGAGATGTGAGAATCATTTTCCCTTTAATTTTGCTAAATGTAATCAGCACACCCGACAAAATCATCAACTGTATCCCACTTACCAATCCAAAGCAAAACCTTTCTCCCATCTCTCTCCCCCCTTCATTCTCCCCATCGCACCTACTTCTCCGCTGCACCACCTTCTCCTTGTCAATGGAGGGCGTGGGGGCGCGTCTCGGCCGCTCCTCCTCGCGCTACAGCGGCCCGGCTGTCATCTTCAGCGGTCCCGTCCGCAAGTGGAAGAAGAAGTGGGTGCCCATCAAGAGCCCTAACAACGTTAACGGCAACCACCACCAGTCCGCGGCTAACAACGGCGGCAATGCCTCCCACCTCCTCCTCTATAAATGGACCCCTGTGTCTACCGCCAATGGGGGAAGCCCATCGGAACCTGTCGCAAAGGACGCGGAGGATGCGGCTGGGGAGAAGGCTGCCAAGAGGATGTTCAGATACGTGCCGGTATGGGTTTTTGGATTCTTTGTGTCTGTTTGTGGTTGGATTTGTTGAATTGGGTTGGCGGGTGATGGAAATATTTGGTCTTTGGTGGTGGAGTTGTGGGATTTTGAAGAAAAGAAGGGTTTTTTAGTGGGAAGGAGATGTTTAGTGGGGTGGGATTTGTAGGATCTGAGAGGAAATATAATGGATGTGATGGGTTTCTTATCTTTGGTTTTTTCTCTATCTTGGGAGTTTGTAATGTGATTTCTCTATCTTGGGTGCTCGTGGAAGGGGTTGATTTGCATTGTGGATCGGCGGACGACAGAAAGCTGAATTTTGTAGTAGTAACTTGTGACGGAGGGGCGGGGGTGTTGTAGAGCGATTTTTTGAAATGGGTGAGATTTGTGGGGGGTCTTCATGTAGAGCGACTTGTTGAATTGGGTGGAATTTCGCAAGGGGTGATTGAAATTTGGAGGTGGGTGTTGAATTATATTTAAAGAAAAGCGGGTTGTTTTTAGCCGAAAGGAGACGCTTTCACCGGTGGGTTTTGTTGGAATAATGGGTTCATTTTTTTCTTCCTTTTTCTTGGGAGTCTGTAATGTGATTTTTTGAGACGGGTGTATGGTATGAAAAATTAGTCTTGAGGCGGTCGAGGCGTACGTCTCGAGGTGAGACGGTCCTATTTAGCCTCGAGGCACGTAGCTTTGGTCTAGTCCAGTGAGGTGTGCACCTCAGGTAGTTGAGTCGTAGCCTTGAGGCATGTACCTTTGGTCTAGTCCAGTGAGGTGTGCACCTCAGGTAGTTGAGTCGTAGCCTCGAAGCATTCCGTTCGAGGTGGTCGGGGCTTTTTTTGAGGTTTTTTATGATTTTAATGATTTACTTAGTATAGAAGTTTGTAAATATCTGCTTGTTTAGGACAACGATTATACAAGATAATGCCTAAATATGCTGTTTCTTTTGTGCCCATAACTTCATATTTACTATTAATTGGGTCCAACTATTTCGCATACTCTTACTATTTCTCTCTTAATGAATGGATTCATAAATATCAAATCCAACAATACTTGCAAATTTAATGAACTTTGCAATATATCAAGCAAAACGAAATAGACAGGGTTCACGATTTCTCATGTTGCCATATATTTGACATATAACATAAATTTCTTTGACTTATATTTAATCATACTTTTAATTACAACAATATTTCAAAGATTTACTCGGAATGGATATGATTCTCAGTTTCTCGTGCAGCCATATATTATATGTTAAACACAACATAAATTTCTTCTACACATATTCAATTGTACTTTTAATTACCATAATATTTCAAAGATAGATATGTATTGTTTAATTCTTTCACAATATTTATATACAATGAATTACTCTTTGATTGGATGAAAATGTGTAGAAAGGGATATGATATTGTTTTATCTCTATTATTTCATCATATATTATAGTGCTAAGTATTATATGTTGGGAAAAGAACATATAATTACATTAACACATATAATTATAGTTTTCTGCATATTTTACTCTATAAATTGAGGCTCACCTCAATCGCCTCGAGGATACACCTCACCTCGATTCCGAGGAAAACACCTCGTTCCACCTTTCATTTTTTCAAATCTTAGTTGGGTGTGAGTAGAATTGTAAGAAAACAATGAACCTTGGATGCGCGGTAGGGATGAAAACGAATGTGAATATATTCGTATCCGATCCGCTATCGTATTCGTTTTATACATATTTTGACATTTGTATTCGTATTTGTATTCGTTTTAAAATGGATGCGGATATGGATATCAGTTTGACATTCGTGAATATTCGCATTCGTATTCGTATATTCATTTTCATACATAAGTATAGCGATAAATTTATTTATAACTATGTGTAACAACATTTTATGATTGCATTGACCATTGCTGATATAATTGTTATGAAATTACTATATATGCTATATCTATTTTATGTGTAAACAATCCTAAACATGTATATTTTAGTTAATCTATTAAATATTTATATTAGGGTTTTCATCGATTGTGCCCCTCCAAGATCTTGGAATTTCAGTTATGCCCCTCCCTTTTTAGGAATATCAGTAGTGCCCCTGACTTATTGACATTTTATCACTTGTGCTCCTCTGTTACTTTAACCGTCACTGAATCGAACTTAAGCATGGTTTCTTTTAACCATGGTATTGTTACGAGGGGTATAATCGTCCACCCATCTTCCTCCACCACCTCATCTTCTTCCTCCCCCATCTTCTTTCTCTTCCTCTTTCTCCCTTCTCTTCGTCTTCCACATCTCCTCCCTCCTTTGCCTTGAGCTCTCCTACAGCCTCCCCCGAGCCCCCTGCTCCGCCCATACGCCTCCCCATCTCCATTGTCGTCTTCCTCCCCCTCTCTCCTCTACCCCCACACCCCCCTCTCCCCCCCCACACCTCTCCTCCGGCCCAGCTCGCCCTCTCCGCCCCCAGCACCTCCCTTCGCCCCTGCTCATCCCCTCACCCCAGCTCGCCCTCTCCGCCCCCCTGCACCTCCCCCCTCCACCCCCCGCACCTCCCCCCTCCGCCCCTGCACTGCCCCCGCATCTGCCCTCTGCCCCCACCACCTCCCTCCGCCCCCCGTACCTCCCCGGCGCCCGTACCTCCCCTCACCGGCCCTCGCACCGCTGGGACTGAGATTCATTAAAATTGGATTCGGAAACAAAGCTTGAATTAATTCCAGTCCATTATGGCTGCAAATGGACTGTTACAAATCACAAATGGAAGATGAGTGATCCACTGTGTGATTGTGCTTTAAAACCCATGGAATCCATGATCACGATTAAGTACACCACATGATCGATGCATTCAACTCCAGATGTCAACTCCACCATAGTACGAGAAAATCCAAGAATCGGGAACACGCTGGGGTTGAGGAATGAGCTGGGGGTGAGGGGAGGAGGCAATGGAGGAGGAAGAGAAGGAGATGAAGATGAAGATGATGGGGAGGAGGAGGAAGATGGTGGGATGGCTTTCTAGCCCTTTTTCAAAAATTAAATTCCTCTCGTGTCCACAAAGTTAATGTCCGTTTATGGTGGGTATGGGCGACCACTAACTCGAGGGGCACAAGTGATAGAATGCCAAGAAGTTGGGGGCACTATTGATATTCCCAAAAAGAGAGGGGCATAACTGAAATTGCAAGATCTTAGAGGGGCACAACTGATAAAAACCCTTTATATTATTATTCGTATCCGATTTATATTCATTTTTAAGGATATGGTAACACATTTTTCACATCCGTCAATATTCGTATCCGCATTCGTATTCGTATTTTAAAATGGATAAGGATATGATTATACTTATATTTGTATCTTTATCCGACCGTTTTCATCCCTAATGCGTGGGCGTGTAATTTTGTTGTTTTCTGGTTTTTTTCGGTGTCTACAATGGGATTAGTTAAATTGGGTGGGGAACCAAGTGAGTGATTAGCATTGGTGGTCAATTGATTAGATTCAAGCTACAGCTGCATTAGTGACCGAGCTGTGATAAAATCTTGTAGACATATGGCGCTATGTTCCAAACCGCATAGTTGCAAACCTTGCAATATGAGAATGAGGGCCAAAGAAACACCACTACAAATGGGCCCAAATAATGCCGGTGTCATGCAGTACCACATGGACAGACTAACCGAATCAATTTTTCATGTTCCTTTTGTTGAAAATGGGAACTGCAGGAAGACTTGAGGAATTCAGGCTATCAAATTTCAAATTCCATATAGGGATGTACTTACCTGTGGCAAATTTTTTGCCTAATCGATTGAGGGAGGAAATTGCTGATGTAATCTCCCTTGTTCTGTGGGCTTCCATCAAATGCTTCTTTGGAGAATTTGGCGGGCAACTGAGGTGGTTGCCTTTTGGGTGAGGTATCAGACAGTTGGCTTTCGTAAGGATGCATAACACGTCATGATGTCTATGAGGCGCCCAGACATGTGGATCTCTTGGATGATGCGTAACACATCATGATGGTTTTTCTCCGATTCTTGTCAATGGGTGAACTGGAGTATGGCTGGATACAACATAGGAAGGGGCTCATGCCGGTTCTTTATTGATACCTATGCCATTTGATTTGGATATGGATGCATTGATGAAGAGAGCTATGAGTATTTGTGCCACTTGGGCGCTCACAGGTGGTGGTAGTTGGGGGGTGGGGTGGGGGCAGACATAACAATTAACAATTTACATCAATTGCTATGGATGACACGCTCTTCTTCAATGAAGAAGGGGCAATCTCTGTAGATTATTTTTTGACAAGGCAAAGGATGATTACTGGAGGTTAGTAATCCTCCATATTCGTAGAAGAGAGACAGAGGAATTAAAAGTACATGAAAAAGAGAGTAGAATGCATAAATCAACCCCCCAAAGAAGCCCATATTATTAAATAAAGGTAAGCACATTTTAGGTAGGGTCTTCCCCCTTAAAGGTTGAATCGTATCGTTAACAAAATAGCCCAGACTACCATTAATGGCTTATTGCAATGCTCTATTGCTATTTGCCCACCGAATACGAAGATAATCCAAAAGGCCCTTATCAGAATGGTCACTCAATAAAGAATTAACAATATTTAATTGATCAATACAAATCATTCACTTATATTTATTATTATTACTTAATTATTAAATAATTTTAGTACATATATTCTTGTATACTTTTCCTTAAATTTCACTACATATTGGTGAAATTTTCCCACTATGTCGCTATCACCACATCGATGACATCAGAAGCCTCATTTCAGCAATATGCCGCCAACTTCCTTCATTTTAAAGGAAATTGGTTGATTTAGGCAAACATCTTTCCCCGTTTCCCCCATATCGTCTGAGGTGTGTTATATAGTGCACATGCATTAAATATAGGTTCTCGAGTAAATTCTAGTTGCATGCCTTAGTGTTGCATATCATCTTGTGTAGTGTATCAGTGATCATGATGGAAAACTACTACAAAGCTTGTATTTAGACCTTTAACTTAGCAAAAAATTGTATTTATATCTTATTTGTTGATTAAATGACATTGAAAACCTTACTTTTTAGAAACAAAATCATATTTTATAGCCATTTTCACATTTTTGGCGTTATGGTGGCAAAATGTCGGCGACGTGTCGACGGAATGTCGTTTTTCAAATTGGGTGGAACATCAAAAAAACTGATATTTAAGGCCTTGCACCAGTGAAGGTTTTTTTGTGGCTCTTTAGGCATGATGACAAGGGACATATATGCATGCTTTTTTTAGGGAGCTAACTCCATTTGCACATGATGTCCGGAGACTGTTGAAGATGCAAATCACCTCTTCTTCACATGTGTGGCCTCAGTGGATGATTAGATGAATTTTGGCAGCACGATAATTGAAACGGGTTGTGTTGATAACTTTTGGGAGTCTATCGGGTCCAATTGGCGAGGCCTAGAGGAAGAGAAAACCATAGTTGTGGTTGTTTTGTGTGCCCTATCGCTTGTAAAACATGGGGTGGTTTTCCATAAGGATAGATTTTCGGTGAAAATGTAATTGTGCATGCTAAGACACTAGCAGAAAGTTGGGTCATGTAACTATTTTTGGCTAAGTATAGCCTTGTACATGTAAATTTGTGATGTGAAGGCTTTGGCATATTCTTATACAGTTGATGCCTTTTTTCTTTTCGAAAGTATTTGTATTTATATTTGTTGGATGTTGGATTTCAATATTTGTGTTTGCGTTCATATTTGCCACATGGAAAAAATGGCATAGATATCCTTTATTAGATTGATGCAAATAAAAAATGGCAGAGCGTTCTCCCACTTTAAGTAGGGTCGGCTACATGAATTCTTATCAAATTCATATTGAAAGATCCAACTATTTTCTATGTTGGCTGTCGGCTATCTAACGCAACCCTACTCAAGGAGGGACTTGAACCATGGTCTTTTGGGTGGTAGGCACATTGCTCCACCATCAGGTTAAGTGGGTACAAATCAGACCACTAGACAGATGCATATGCAAACAAATATTAATATATTTGTATCCCTTTTCATCTTCACTAGGCTCCCTACCCAGGGCACATAGTTTTTGCCCGAAGTCAAAGACCAAAGTGCGTGGGAGGCAGATCTAGATTGACAACCTATCTTCCATTTCCTCACCTTTTGTGTAGCTCGCTCCCAACTTAGCTTCTCATATGGTGGGTCATTGAATAGGAATATAAATGTTATGTGCTCTTTTTTGGCTCTCTCTGTATAAACGGACATACACAAACCCGTAATGGCTTGAAGTTTTACTTTACAATGATATTTCATTCATGAGAGGCTTCTATGTATTGAAAGGACGATGCTGAATTCCCCTTCCCCTTAATGCCTGTCTCTTCACCCACTCTACTATGATGATAGGGTTCATATATTAATTTAGGGAAATTCATCTCACTTGCATTTCATTTGTTAAATAAAGAGAGATTCCCTTTTTGCTATCATCCAGTGGTTTAAGATTAACACACACATGTATGTAGAAGTTCATGCGGATGAATTCACAACTTTAAAGAGTTCTTTGTATAATACAAGAAAATGTTATAGATACATCTCTCTTTGTTTAATCCCCGAGGATTGCGTGATGGAGGAGGAATCCATGTGGAAGGGGGGGGGTTGACAGTTACAGATGCGGGGAGGAATATCTTTTTGCCGAACCTCCCCTCCTCGCTGGTCCCGTCGGTGTTCGAACTGCTGGAGATGTCAACAGACTTGCAGATCATCCTTTCTTTGGTTACTTTCACCAGTAGATGGTCGGACCTGACCATGGTTGTTGTTCCCCCTATCGAGGATTGCACCTCGGATCTGGAGACTCTCCTACCGATGTCCTTTGGAAGGGTGGAGTGGACTGCAACCATCTTTATTGGTTGGAGTTGATTGGGCCAACTTGTGGGCTCACTGGGATTACAAGAGTGGTTTTAGCAACTCCACGGACGAAGAGGCGTTCACGCATGATGGCGAGCCTACGCCCTCACTCAAGACCAACGTTGTGCATTGAAGTGAGCGATGGGCTAAATTCTACGCCGAAAAGAGGTCGAGATTGGGGGCAATAGGGGTATGTTCCCCGTCTACAAAGCTGGTTGTTGCACAACCGCCTTGCTCTGTCATATCGATGGAGGTTATGTCGAGGGATGCATGTGTGGTTCACAAGGAGGGGAAGAGATTGCTTGTATAATGAAGATTGTATCCTGGAGCACGAGGGGTGTGGGTAACCGGAGAAGCGGTGTGCGGTCAAAAGATGGGTGTCAGATTGACGATCAGATGTTCTCTTCCTACATGAGACAAAGATGCAGAGGAGTGGTTCATGCAGAGTTGGTCTTTTGTTGGGGGAGCCCATCTTTCGGACTTTAAGGCATTGCCATATGTGGGTAGTGCATGAGGTTTGCTGGTGGCCCGGAGTGATGATCTCTTTCAGTTGGAGTCCGAACTTCTGGGCAACCATGTTGTGTCTGTCCAGCTTAGGGGCAGAAGCTCGAGGATTCACACGGTGTTCTCATGTGTTTATGGGCCCAGTGACTCGAGGGATCGTGTTCAACTTTGGGCGGATTTGAGGGCGGTCATGCTCTCCTTCCCTACCGCGGCGTGGCTTATTAGAGGTGATTTTAACATCTTGATTTTCGTTGCGGATCACCCTCTCTTGTGGGGTTGCCTAGATGTTGGGTCTTAGTACTTTGCGGATGTGGTCGGTGACCTTCAATTGGACATTCTGGATGTTGTTGATTGCTGTTACATGTGGTGTAACTCCCGACCCAGATCCAGAATTGACCGATTTCTCTGTTCGGTGGAGCTCATGTCTGCTTTGCCTTTGGCTGGTGTCTCAGCTTTATCTCTCTCGAGACCGAACCACACCCTGTTTATGTGGACTTCGGGGAAGACTTCTATACCCCACGATTTCTTCAGGTTTGAGACGCCCTTCCCAGCTTCTTGAGGGTGGTTTCAGAGGCTTGGTGGGGAACTTCTGGGATTATCTAGTGGTGGATGGCTCAACTACTATCTGCTTGTTCCGCAAACTTGTGGACTTGAGGAAAGAGACTATGTGACTACAAGAAGGAGGTGCGAGAGAGCCGTATGGCCTGACGGTCATAGGCCTAGAGGGTGGTTTCAGAGTTCAGACTTGGATTGTGTGGAGGATGATGGGGACCTCTTTAAACTGGAGTTGTTGGAGAGTGAGGTTGGGTAGCGAATCCTCCTTGAGGAGGACAAGAAACATGTGGTGGAATGGAGACATGGATCTAGGCAGAAGTGGATCAAGGAGGGGGATGCAAACACAAGGTTCTTCCATGCAGTGGCTAGTGGCAGACGCCGTTGGAATTTAATTCAGAGTCTATCTATTTTTGTGGTTTAGGCGAAGGGCGATCGAGAGGTGGATTGGGCGGAGGGAGGGTACTTTCGGCATATGATGCGTAAGGCCTCAAATGGGGGCTTGCGATGACAAGGTAGGGGCACCTCGGTTTTATCGCCTGGCCAGTAGGATGCCTTCACACTTGGACGAGCTGAAAACAATGGTTTGGGAACTCAACGCGGATGGGGCACCAAGGCCGGATGGCTTTGCGGTCTTGTTCTTCAAGGAGTTCTAGAATGTGATGCAGTTGGACCTCTCGGCGGTGCTACATGAGTTTGCTTTGGGGAATCACAGATATGACAGAGTAAACAAGGCTCTTTTCTTTCTTCTACATAAGGAGGAGGCCAACGGAATTGAGGATTTCCGTCCTATTGCGATTTCAAATACAATATATCTCATTGTTGCCAAGGTCTTGGCAAACCGTTTGGGCCACGCCCTTGAGGACCTGATTTCTCCTACTTAGACGGCTTTCATTCCTGACCGGCTGATGATGGACAGTGTGATCTTAGCGTCGGAGATGGTTGGGGATTGGAAGAACAGAGGCATGAAGGATGTCATGTGGAAGGTGGACTTTTTAAGGCATACAGATGTGTCGATTGGGCTTTTCTTTGGTATGTAGACGAGAATAGGGCCTTGAGTACAATGCTTGACGTCTTCGGTGAGTTATCTAGTTTGAAGGTGAACATAGTGAAGTCCACTTTCGTGCTGTTTATTATGTCGGATTCCGAGTTTGATGAGCGCTCGAGGGTCTTACGGACTCCACATGGGTCCTTATCTATCAGTAGGGATGAGCATTTTTTAAGGCCGGCCTGATCCCACCCAGTTCCCGGCCCAATGAAGCTCGGCCCAGGCTCGAGCCACAGTAATAGACGAGCGAGCTTGGGCCTAAATTTAGGCCCAGTTTCAATTTTAGACCGGGTTCGAGCTACAGTTGGTATGAACTCGAAGCTCGTGGGCCGACCTGAACAGGGGCCCGTAATCGGCTTGACCCGAACTTGATCTGAAAGGGGGGTTAGGTCCGGTGCAGAACACAGGTTTGGGGTCTTTGGGCATCTCGGGGTCCCAAACAAAGCGCATTGCACCCCTCCCTCCCTTCCTTCCTCTTCCTCCCTACGATTGCCCCCCCCCCCCACACTGCCCTAGCGCTATTGCCCCTACTCCCCTCTTCCTTACCCTCCAGTCCACCTTAAGTACCCCCTGTCCTAGGGCCAGGCTACCTTCTCGACTCCTCCATCCCTCTCTTCATCCCCCACCCCGCTGCTGGCCTGCTGGCTTGTGCCCTACCGCCACCGCTGCCTGCCTCCCTCCTTCTTCCTCATTGTTGTTGATATAGGGGAAGAAGCTCCTGACAAGATGTTACAATGGATCTACATAAATCTTGAACATATGAATCGCAATGGGATTAGAACTCACACATACCCTATACACATGTCTTGATCGAATGGAGGATATGGAAAGCCTTTTTTTCAATTATGTGATGGCTTGAAGGAGGCTTGGCAGGAGACGTCAATTGCAAGGGTTGATACTACTGGCTTCCGGGCGTTCTGTCCTTCAATTATCTCGAACTGGACGATGTCTGACATTGATAGGATGGTGTTTATGGATATAGTATGGGACCGGTTTGTGCTAGGAACAAAGTGGTTTTTCATACGGAGAGGTTTCATGTATAAAATGTCAGGGAACATACCAAGGCCTTTTCGGGTCCTCGTACATCGAAAGGGTTGCATCTAATTGGATGCTCATTGCTCACCTTTTTTTACCTAAATCCTCTTTTAACTCCACGAGAAGCAAGGTTGCAAAAAGCGGTAGTCGGCAGTGTCACTAAGGGTGCGTTTGGTTGGCGGGTTAAGGCGGGTTAAACTGGTAGAGGGTAACCCGTTTGTGGATTTTGGTGTTTGGATAGAGGGTTAAACTGGGGGTGAGTTAGAAGTGGGTTTGGGGTGATATGATTGTATTGAAGTTTGAAAAAGTGAGGAGTTATTGTGATGTGATTGTATTGAAGTTTGGAAAAGTGAGTAGAAGTGGAGTAGTTTATAATTTTTATATGATATGATGGTATAATATTATTTTTTGATAGGATTGATGATGTAAAATTGATTTATTTAATTTTTTAAAAAAGGAATAAAGTGGGGCCCACAGGGAGAGATGGGGATGCGGGTTAAGGGGGGTAAACTTCTCTAACCCGCAGGTAACCCGTCATCCAAACGGTACCTAAGGATTAATTGTCAGTCGGGCAACTAATCAGATTAGTCGTCCATTAGTCGGTTTTGCTTTTCTTTAATTATTTTAAATATATATTTTTTATACACATATTCTTATATATTTACATAGATTTGTACATTTTCTATATTATCATAATGAAATAAAAGAAGCAATTGACTTTAAATATAACATTAAGCATATTAGAACAAAAATGCTTTGAAAAAAACAAAAATTTAAAAAAATATAAAAAACTCTATGTAAAAGTCGACCGACTAGTCAGTCCGATTAGTCGGGTTGTCTGACTAGTGACCGATTAGGTCTAGTTGAGTCGGCTTCCCCTCCAACTCGACTAGTCTGGCCGACTAGTTGGCCGACTTTTACAACTATGATGAGAAGTGGGAATAACCTCTTCCAGCTGTCAGATTAATCAGAAGAAGCCCTTGGGGTTAATCAGTTATAACAAAAAGGCCCACAAATAAATCTTACTCGTGATTGAACACCCCGAAAATGCACAAAATTCCACAGTGAACATGAAGAACACCGGCAGATCAATGTTCCGAATGCCATCCGAAATTGATGGAGATGTTACTAATAGAATAAATGCAGGCTGGCTAAAGTGGAGAGGAGCCTCCGCTGTTCTTTGTGATAAGAAAATTCCTTTAAAAATTAAAGGAAAGTTTTACAAAGCAGCCGCGAGACCTGCTATGCTTTATGGTTCTGAATGTTGGCCTGTGAACCATAGACATGTGCAGAGAATGGCTGTAGCAGAAATGAAAATGCTAAGATGGATGTGTGGACATACACGTAAAGATCGGAAAGAAAGTTGGTGTAGCTCCGATCGAGGATAAGATGCGAGAAAACCGCTTAAGATGGTTTGGTCATTTGCAAAGAAGGTCAATTGATGCACCGGTTAGGAGATGCGAGTGTTGGGATGTTGAGCCGGCTAAGAGAGGGCGAGGACGGCCCAAGAAGTGTTGGAAAGAGACTATACGAAGGGATCTTAGCTTTTTGGATATAAGTCCGAGATTGACCCAAGATAGATCTGAATGGAGGCGAAGAATCCATGTAACCGACCCTACTTAATTGTGGGAAAAGGCTTTGTTGTTGTTGTGTTGTTGTAGTAAGACCGTTTAGAGATAGTCAACATAATGATAAAACCTTCATCCAACTGTGCCAAAGCACCTCCAGAATCAAGGCAAATTATCAGACTGAATTAGAAAAACTTCCAATTGGTAATCATATTAAAGAGGTGGATCACAGTCCTAAAAGACATATTCCACGATCTTGATCGATTATCAATTAATATTTTGAATGGCAATGTGTGGTTTCAAAATTGCTAAAGCTCATTCTGGGGAATTCTCTCTCATTTCTCTACTTAATTACTTCAAGAAAAAAATAGGAAATTGTCGGGGCCTGGCAAACTGTCTGCTTTCAACTCCCTTGCCACCTTGCATACTTCCTGTTGGGAAAAAAGTGCTACCAACTGATCATTCTAATCATGTTACAACCGGCTACAGCTCCCCCCAGACCATCACCGACAAATGATCCTGCTGCGCTGCTGAAATGTTTAAGTACTCAAACACTCACCTGATTTGCCCGTCTCCCTGATTCTGCAACCTGTTCATTCCAATTGAATGAAATTCCTTCTTCTCCTACCATTGACAACAATGTGGACGAAAGCTGTATTAGCATCCCTCTCCTTTAACCAAGTTTGTCTGGAGAAGTGCTTCTGTTTTACCTCTTGCTCCTGTCTTCCTCCAATACAGCCTTTTATTGCACCAACCTCTCCCCAAACTAGTCCATTGAAAAGTACATGAATTGTCTATACTATCCAAAATGTCTATTATCTGTTGCTCTACTGCCTCTGCTGTTTGATAAATCTCTTGTAGCATAGAGGTAAGCTTTGCTACCAGTCTATACACTATAAACCCATCATAAACATGATTCCCTTGAACTCAGCTACCATCTCCCTGAATCCCGACTCTAGCAACCACTGCCTCCCAAAGTTGAATTATGACGAAGGATGTAGGCCTTCACCAGTCTCTGAAACCAGAGGCGTATGGCCCGAAATAGGCCTGGGAGGCCGCTCACCAGGACTGCTGAAACTGTTGTAACATTTATGCCGATGACATGAATCTGTCAAGCCTTGAGAGCCAATTAAACTTCTATATTGTCATTTTGAGGCATAAAAGCGCTCCAGTTTGCATTTCCCTGATTAGACTCTAAAACTCTGAAGATGCATGGTCTTAACCACCCGATGAAGTCCATACCTAACACTCATTGTTGAGATATTTTCTATCTTTTATCTCTTTTATGTATTTTCTATTCTTAGCGTCTTCATTATGTAATTTACCCAACGGGTCTCTCATCTATATAAGAGAACCCTAGGGCCTCATGAGAACGTAATTCATTATTTTCCCTCAACATGGTATCAGAGTGACGGTCCTAGACCGGAATTGTCCGCACCTCCGCACACCGCCAATCGGCCTGCTATTGCGTGCTGTAGCGCCTCCTCATGCGACTCCGTATGCTGCCAACAACCTCCGTGGTGGTTTTCTCTTCTCTCCATCGCTAAACTGCACTCTGAAATGGTCCGATTTTGGCTGGAAAACGAGATTTCAGACCTATAAATTTCATTTTTCGACCCTAACGAGGCATGCGGAGTAAAAAAGATGGTTATATGAGTCTACACGTACAATCAATCTTTTATACGATTGTGCAGACTTGATTGATTCGGTCTACTTCTCCAATCGAGTTCCATTTTTCACCATATCAAAAAACATGGGTGATGTCTTCTCTTCGTTTGGTGCTTTCAAGAGCCCAGCTCCCATCGTAAGATAGATGTGACTGACTATGAGTTGTGATCTATGCAATTTCTGACCCTTATGCAGTGCAACAACAATGAGCACATTCTGACAAAGCCAGAGCTGATGGACAAGATTGTGAACAATGCTTTGTGGAAGCAAGATGACGTGTATGCTCTTATTTAGCTCTCCGGGACCCTTACCACCGAGATAGCCAATGATATTGTGAACCAGCCCACTGCCAAGGCGATGTGGGATGTTCTGGCACCCATTTATGCCCAAGCGAAGAGCGAGGTCAAAGATTCATCAGCTTCATTTTGACATATACGAGGCAAAGAAGAATGACCGTCCACTGTACACGTTCTACTCCTCACTTCGTGGCATGTTCGAGAAGCTTCACAACTTCATGTCGATTACGACATCTACCGAGCAACAAATGGCATACAAGAACTCCACGATGGTTGGAGTTCTCTTGGCTGCGCTTGACCCAGAGTATGAGGTAGCACGAACACGGTTCCTTACTCGGCGACCATACCTCCCTTAAAGGAGGCATACTGTTGTTTCAACAATCTTCTTATTCCACATGCTGCTATCACACAACCTTCCTTAACGATGACTGCTTCTCGCGGTAGAGGTTCTACTCAGTTCCGAGAGCGTAGTTCCCATGGTAGAGGCAGTGGACGTCAGTGTAGTCCCTGCACCTACTATCGTCTCCTAGACACTCTGAGGACACATGCTATCAAAAGCATGGATACCACACATCTTCTCGAGTGGTAGAGTAGATTAGCGTTCAGACACCGCAACTCCTCAGGCATATTTACGCCTTGATGACATTGTCTCTCGTATACCTGAGATCATGACTCTAGTGGCCGACACTACTGCTTTTACAGGATCCACCTATACTGCAGTATCAACTAGGGCCTCTTCAAGCTCCTTAAGTATCACACACGCTTTTATTGGTTGTAGCAGTGCAAGTATGATAGAGTGGATAATGGACTCTGGTGCTTCTCACCATCTGTGTGGAGATAAAGTCTAGTTTGGGTCTTACAGGACTATACCCCCTTGCAGATCGATCATCATTACAAATGGAGTTCACTTACCCATCACATGACATAGGGAGGTGCATTTGATGCCATCCATGCGTCTGCAAAATATTTTATTTGCTCCTGATTTTCAGATGAACTTGCTTTCTATTAGTCAGATTACGAAGGATCTGCGTTGTTGTGTTATTTTGACCCATCTTCTCTTGTGTTTCAGGACATACTCACGGGCAGGGTGATTGGATATGGGTGCACAACGGGGGCTCTACAAATTGGTCCAGCCTCATACTGGTACCTTTACTATTCCTACTGGACTAGTCTCGCCGTATCTATGGCACCTTTGTTTTGACCATCTTCCTCTACAGAAACTGTATCATGTCCTCCCACGGATTTCCACGCAATCTTCCTTCCAGTGCGATGCTTGTCAGCTTGGGAAGCATCACTGTTCTTCATTTCCATAAGAATCGGGGTAGTTCTCAGTTGTTTGAGCTCCTTCACTTAGATATCTGAGGTCTGAGTCATGTCTTTGATCACCAGGGACATCGTTTTTATCTGGATGCTGTTGATGATTATTCCAGACTCTATTGGTTTTTCTTGTTAAAGAATAAGTCTGAGGTTGGGTCTGTCATTCAATCATTTTATTAATGAGATAAAGAATATTTTTCTGCTACTGTCAAGTATTTTGCATTCTGACAATGCCTTAGAGTTTTACACTTTACAACTATCCGAGTTTCTCAGGTCACGTGGCACTGTACACCAGAGCTCGTATGCCTATACATCTCAACAGAACGGTGTTGCCGAGTGTGAACATCGTCATTCTCGATGAGATCAGAACCCTTCTGATTCAGAATTGTACTCATCACTGTTATTGGGGTGATGCGGTTCTCACTACTTTTTACTTAGTGAATCGTATGCCATCCTTTGTCTTAGGAGAAAAAGTTTTCTTTCTCGATTGTGTTTCTCGAGAAGGATCTGTTCTCCCTTATACCCCTTGTGTTTGGATATGTGGCCTTTGTTCACAATCTTTTGCCTGGTCATGACACGTTCTCCACGGAGCTGTCAAGTGTGTCTTTGTTGTCTACTCTCGTACCCAGAAAGGTTACCGTTGCTTTGATCCACTTTGGCGGAAATACTTTGTCAGTGCTGATGTTACATTCATTGAGTCTGTTATGTATTTCTTTCCTACAGGTGACAGGCTGGTCCCATCTGACTCTGATGAGGAGGTCTACATGCCTCCACCTCGTACAACTCTACCACCTCCTACACCTGTTCTACCACCTCCATCACCTCCCCGCTACCACCTCCAGTGTCTACAACTGCTCCTGTAGTTGCCCATGGACCACCACCTACCTTGACTCAGTTTTTGCCATGTGTGTTTACTTGCAGGTCTCGCTCTGTTCTGTCTATTTACAGGTCTTCCCCATCATCTAACACGCTTTAGGTATGTAATGAACACATTGTTTCTACTGATGGCACTATAGAGTTGTATATGCAGAATGATTCCTTTTAGGATGAGCATGTACCCTTTTAAGAGGGAAACTTATAGATTCAAGAGGTAGCAGATGATCTCGATGTACATATCGCTCTGTGAAAGGAGAGACGTACTTGTGCTTCATATCCTCTTACAGCCCAAGTTTCTTTGAGCATACTTTTAGAGGATTTCTGGAGATTTAACGTGGCACTGTCAGCCATGGAGATACCATAGACATATCAGGAGGCCATTCATGATAGTCACTGGCATCTTTCCATGTAGGAGGAGATGGCCACGCTACAGTCACGTGTCACTTGGAGCATTATTTCAGCTCCAATTGGCACATCCGTTGTTGGGTGCAAGTGGATGTTCATGGTGAAGCACCTAGCAGATGGCCATGTAGATTGCTACAAGACGAGACTTGTGGCACGTGGGTTCACCTAAACATATGGGGTGGACTATTGGGATACATTCTCTCTAGTGGCCATGCATTCTATTCTACGTATACTTCTATTTATTGCAGTGACACGTGATTGTCCCCTCTATCAACTTGATGTGAAGAATGCTTTTCTTTATGGTGACCTATAGGAAGAAGTTTACTTGTAGCAACTACCTGGATTCACGATTGAGGGAGAGTGTCAGAAGGTTTATAGGATTCACAACGCGATCTATGGCTTTAAGCAAAGTTCAAGAGCATGGTTCCGGAAACTCTCGAACTTGATAGAGCAACATGGGTTTGTAAGATCGAGCGTCAATCATTCACTGTTTGTTCAAAGGACTCAAAGAGGTACAGTTATCATACTTGTGTATGTTGATGATATCATTATTACAGAGAATGACGAGCAGGGCATCCAGGCAACTAAGGATTTTTTAGGTCAGCAGTTTGTGACCAAGGACCTTAGTAGCCTACGCTACTTCCTTGGACTAGAGTTCGTCAGGAACCAGTGAGACCTTGTGATGGATCCAGAGAGCACGCTACAAATCTTCTATCTAAGACAAGCATGGCAGATTGCAAACCTGCCACTACTCTTATGGACCCGAGCATGAAACTCTATGATGATGACACCGAGGAGGTCGACAAGAGAATGTACATGGAGCTTATTGGGAAGCTTCTTTATGTGACCATCAATATGCCAGATATATCCTTTATGGTGAGGAGAGCGAGTCAGTTCATGGAGCAGTCTAGACATGCACATATGGATGTTGTTCATATGATTCTGAGGTATCTGAAGGCCACACATAGCATTGGTCTTCTATTTAGCAGAGGTACATCCCTTGCCGTTAAAGCATGTGCAGATGCATATTATGCAGGTTGTCCCAAAGACAGGAAGTCTACCTCTGGCTTTGCAGTGTTCATAGGGGGTTCCTTGGTGTCATGGAAGAGCAAGAAGCATATAATGGTTGCCAAATCCAGCGAAGAATCAGAATACAGGGCCACGACACATGCTAACCTAGAAATGATGTGGGTCAGATATGTTCTTACTGACCTAACTGTTGAGGTGCCTCTTCCCATGCACCTCTAATGCGACAACCATGCTGCTTTCTTCATCGCCAACAACCCGAACTTCCATGAGAGGACCAACTATATCGAGGTAGATTGTCACTACACTTGAAACATGATATAGAAGGGCCTTATCTCCACTACTTATGTTAGCTTAGGAGATCAGACAACAGATGTACTTATCAAAGCCCTAGCCAGAGGGCCTTACCAGAGATGCTGTTCAAAGCTGAGCATTATTTATATCTGTACTCCATCTTAAGAGGGAGTGTTGAGATATTTTGTATCTTTATCTCTTTTATGTATTTTCTATTCTTACCATCTTCATTATATAATTTACCCAACATGTCTCTCCTTTATATAAGAGAACCTTAGGGCCACATGAGAATGTAATTCATTATTTTCCCTCAACACTCATGGTAGGTGCAAAAGGTTTAATTCGGCATCCATCAGTTCTTGCCATCCAGAACTACTCCCACATAGATATTATTTGGCCCGTACAGTGATCACTTTAAAATGGAAATTGTTCGGTTCCTCACTTGAGTAGCACTGTCAATAATTGGTCACCTCTGTGAAAGTCCTCGCGAAGAAGTGATCTTCGCTGCATGCAAGGAAGATGTTTTCAGACCCACCTTGAGAGTCAATTGTTATGTTGTCTGGCAGCTTAACTCCATGCAAACATCTCCAACCATATAGATCCCCCACATCTTTTATCATCTCCTATAGAAGTACCATGTTAGGAAACCATCGGGTTAATGATTCAAGTTTCGACCCGCCATCGCACTCTTCTCAGGGTTTTGCAACTTCACACATTCCAAGTGAATATATTCATAATTGTAAGAACTAAGGTTTGGGCGGTAGCTATTTGATGCAGCATGGAACATAGAATTAGGGAATCTAAATAGGATTTCCATCCATTCAATTTTATCCGGTTAGGGTTTTAACAAATTAGGATTTTCTGTTCGTTCAATTTTCAATTTAGAATTTAATTTAAGTTAGGATTAATTTTGTAGTATCCAATTGAGTCCGTTGCAATTTCTCTTTTATTTTCATAACAAGACCGTATGTAATCTCCAATTAATTGGTTATCCTATTAAAAAAATTTAACTTCCAATTAGGATTCATTAGGATTTTATTTTATTTACTTTGTTTTTGTAATCCCACCCTTCTTATATAAATGGGATTCATTAGGATTCATTAGGATTTAATTTCCATGAATTTTTTGTACGATCGATTTTTTTGATTTGCATCAATTAGTATCAGAGCATGACCTACCGATCATTCTCAAAATTTGACGGTCCTTCCGTGCGTTCGCATAGGCACATGGCCAGAGAAGGCCGTTCAACAACCCGTCCCCAACTTGGGCCGAGGATATAGGAGCCCTTGCAACGTTGCATTGGATTTGCACAGAATTGTTGGCATCCATGAAAGACCCGAGAGTTTTGGAATCTTTGAAGCAATAATTAAAGGAATAAGAAGATGCTGCTGCGGTCGTTGTCCATGAGGTTCCTGAACCTCCACCAACTCCTTTGACGCTGCATCCAATCACACCTCCATCGCTAACTCCATCATCCTCGTAGCTTCGCTTTCCTCAACATCAAACCCGCCACCTTTTGAGGTGCCAACACCACAACTAATGGCTCCAAACTAATGGTATCTTTGTCTTTGTAGAGATCTTTTTATATCTTATCTATTGTTTATTTATCTTTTCTTATGTTTGCCTTATGTAATTTACCCATAAGTGTCTCCTTTATATAAGAGAGCCCAGGGTTCCCAAGAATAACACCGCTTTCATTTTTCCCAACGTGGTATCAGAGCGGCAGTCCTAGACGGGAGCTCCCGTACCCATTGTTCAGAAAGGCGACCTAGGTGGCCGCATATGCGTAGTCGGGCACTGGACCGAACCACATATCCGGTATTCGGTACATATGCGGTTTGGACGAGTATGCAACCGAGTAAAACGCATATGCGACCGCATACTCGACCGCGTGTTGGATAGAGCCCCTTCGTACATACTTCATACTGCTACTGCAATAAAAAATAAATGTTACTAATTGTTTATTAGAAAAGTTTTTTATATTGTTCTTGGTAAAAAATAAATTTTCATTTTTTATTCAAAATAAATGTTACTAGCTGTTTATTAGAAAAGATTTTTATGCTGTTGTTTGTAAAAAATAAATTTTCATTTTTTATTTAAATAGAAAATTTTTATTTAATTTATATGAATGTCGTTTCCTATCTCTCTGCATTTGTTAAATTTATATGGGATTTTTACCCCATGAACCCTATAAACTTTGTCAATTACCTCTACGATCTTTTGCACAACGTAATTACCCCATCGACCCTGTAAATTACCTAGAGAACCCCCACGAGCTTCAAACAGATTAACCGCAGGGTTCATGGGGTAACGGTTAGCAAGTTTACAGGGTCGAGGGAGGAATATCGATGTTTCAAAGGTCGTAGAGGTAATTTACAAACTTTATAGGGTTTGTGGGGTAAAAATCCCAATTTATATTCAATATACTTTTATTTTAGAATCAAATATATCTTCTTTTGTTGAAAATATATCTATGAGTCGTTTGCTTCTTTCATTCAATACTTTTCTCAATTGTTCAAATATTTTGTAATAGAAAATTGCGTCAAATCCCCCCAACCAGCTGCCATCCCATTAACGCTAAATAAAAAGGAATGCTGTTATTTAATCAATTGAAATATATTGATTCACAATCCAGTTTTCATTTAGTTAATTCCTATAGAAACATAACAAATGTCTCTATGATTTATTGTTATATCTTAAAATAATTTTTTTCCTTATATTTTCATTCTTGTATAAGTATGCGAACACATTTTACTTACATTTTTTTATGATTCACTCTTTTATCTAAAATGATCATTTTTTTAAAAGCTTTCTTAGAAATTATGTCGTACTAAAAAGTCTATGCATATATTTCATCTATTGTTATTTTTTTGAAACATAAATCTCTAATATTTGAATTCAATTTTACTTTAATTATTTTTATATTAAAATAATACAAACCGCATAATCCATATATACTTTCGCATATACTTCCGTATATTCGCTTACTCGCTTCAGACCGCCTAACCGAACGAATACCGCATACCGACTTTCTGAACCTTGCTCGTACCCTGACCTTAACCACACCCGTCCCCTCTCTCTCTCCCATCCTCCTCTAAGCGATCGTTGTCGGTCTCTTCCTTTCGCCGAGCCGCTGCCGCCCGCCTCCTTTCGGTGAACCGTCGCCACCCCTCCTCTTGATGAACCGTCACCATCGGTCTCTTCATTGCAAGTCATCGTCGACCCTCCGCCGTCACCGTCAGGCCGACCTCTCTCTTTCTCGTCGTCGACCCTTGCTGTAGCCGGTTGACGACCTCTTCTGCTTGTATCGAGGTTTCGTTTGGGTTGATGGATTTGGTTGCATAAGTCTACATATGCAAACAAATCCTCATATGTATGTGTAGACTCATATTTATTGGTCTACAAAATCCTGGTTTTCTCCGTCCGACATTATATCAGAAAGCAAGGTCGATGTTCTCGCCACTGGCTCTTTCAGAGGTCCAACGTTGATTGTCAAGATGGACAGGACGAACTACAAGCTCTGTGCTATGCAGTTCACGAGCCTCATGAAATTTGCGGGTAAGAAGCATATTCTTATCAAAGAGGAGCTGGTTGGGAAAACATGGATCAACGTCTCATGGGAGGCAGATGATGCATATACCAAAGTCTAGCTGTCTGGTACATTGGCGATTGAGATTGTCATTGATGTGTTACATTAGTTCACTGCTAAGGTTATACGGGATATCGTCGCCGTAACTTATTCTCAAGCGATGAATGAAACCAAGATACCGCAATCATGGCTTCAAATTTCAACTAAATTCCACCGAAATTGTCTGAAATTTCCATTTTTTTAGATCACCGAAATCGAAATGCCCCCTTATTTCTTTTTCCAGGATTTCAACGAAATATAACCGAAATGTCAATGAATTTTATTGAAATTACATGTCATATCGACGAAACAATAAAAATAAGGGAATCTACACTTCGCTTTCATCGAATTTGGCATATATTAATGAATTTTTTTACTTATTTATTCATCAATGTGTTGAGTTGTTAGAGTGATTTGCATTTTTTAAAGAAGTTTCTTTAGTTAGTTTCTATATTTTTATCTAAATCTAAACCAAATCAATTAGAGGATGGTAGCTTGACTGCGGACTTGGCGAGTGTTGTGCTTGAGGTTAGTGATGGTATTTTGATCATCTGTGGTGACTTGGATATCACTTTGTTCCCGGACAACAGGTCGGGGGGGAGCGGTGGTTCTGACCCTGGATCTGCCGATATTAGGCAGGTGGTTCGTTCTCTGGGTTTGTCTGTTGTGGATGCGGCCGGCTGCAAGTACACTTGGAGGAATACGAGATCGAGGTCCATACTTGACAGGTTCCTGATGTCGATTGAGGCAGGGGAGGCTTTCCCGCTGGCGAGGGCTTGGGCTCTTTCGAGGACTCTCTCTGATCACACTCCTGTTCTTTGGTTTTCTGGGGAAGAATGCTTGGCTCGGTTCTCCTTTCGTTATGAGAAGAAGTGGTTGTTGGAGGAGGGCTTCCGGGACCTGGTGAATGATCATTGGCAGGATTTTGTGGTGACAAGTTCGGTGGTGTCACAATTTGCGGTCAAACTTGATTCCCTAAGGCATTTGCTGTTGACTTTTGGGAAGGATGTCGCCAGGAGGTGGCGTGTTGTTAGGACAGAGGCAGAGGCTGGGATAAGCAGGTTAGATGGGTTGGATGATGACCGGGGTCTGACTCTGGAGGAGATGGAGGAGAGGGCAGCGTGGTTAGAGGTAGGGTTGGGCATTGGGTTGGGCCGGCCCGACCCGGCCCAAAATCTGACCCGTATAACCTGACCCAAACCCGAACTCGAAATTTAATGGGCGGGCCGTGGGCCCTAAAATGAGTACATATTGATTATCGGGCCGGGTTTGGGTCTGAGAAGGCCCAAACCCGTTAGCCCGATAGCCCGACCCATTCTAAAGCAAGTATATTCATATCTAGTACGGTATAATTATATCAATTATATTCATGTTCATTCCAAATACCATGTTCTAACTTTAATATCCTTATTCGAGTGTAGAATAAATGCTTAGACACATTAATAATCATATCCATTAGTGGATTGAGGATATTATTACATTAATATACAAGATTATTACGTTAATATGCAAGAATGGAATCTGTGTCCTCAAGTGTTACAACATGTACAACTGTAAGCAACCAATCTGTATTGGGTCATAGTGCCCGCATCTACAATAGAATATGTAATGGTGAATTGAATGGTGGTTTAAGTCGCCATATTTTTATCACATTTGTATTTCCAACATACAACTAATGTTAAAATCACAAATTAGTTAGCATGCTTTATAGTTTTAAACATGCACACATGCATAAGGAACAACCACACAAATGCGAGAAGAATGGAAGACATGATATTGGTATACATAGGTGTTAAATTGGGCCGGCCCGACCCGACCCGACCCATTTTGTTTGGGCCGGGTTTGGGCTTGGGCCTAATTTTTGAAAATAAAATGGGCCTAGGCCCGACCCGTTAGCCCATATTCTAAAATGGGCTTGGGCCGGGCCAAGGCGAACCCGGCCCGAGCTCGGCCCATGCCCAACCCTAGTTAGAGGCGGTGTTTCGGGAGGACAGAAAAGAAGAGGTTCATTGGCAACGGAGATCGAGGCAGAATGGCTAAGGGAAGGAGACGCGAACACGCATTTCTTACATTCTGTGACGTCCGGAAGGAGGAGGAGTTTCTTGCATGAGGTGGAGGTGGGGGGCCAAAGAGTGTCGGGAGAAAGGAACATTGGAGTCGCCTTGCGGGAGCACTTTGTGAGGGCTTCGAGGAGAGTGACGGTGGAGAATGGTTGGGGCTGGACGGGCCGGGGGACGGGGTCTTTGAGTGGAACCCAGGCTGATTCGTTAGTGGCTGAATTTACGGAGGAAGAGGTGCGCATGGCAGTTTGGGATCTGAATGCGGACGGGGCTCCTGGCCCGGATGGCTTCTCTATATCCTTCTACCGGGAATTCTGGGATTTGCTGAAGGATGGCATTTTGGAGGTTCTGACTGAATTCAGGGGTGGCAACAGGGGTTTTGAGAAAGTTAACAGGGTCTTGATTTTTTTGTTGCCGAAGAACGAGACCTCAGTAGGGGTTCGGGACTACAGACCGATTTCTATTTCCAATGGCATTTATCTCATTGTCGCCAAGGTGCTGGTGAGCAGACTTAGAGATGTCTTGTCCTTTGTGGTCTTACCAGCACAATCTGCATTCATTCGTGGACGGTGTATGGCGGATGGAATCGCGACCGCTTCGGAAATCTGTCGTGAGTGGAAGAGGTCTCAAAAAAAGGGGCAGTTTGGAAGATTGACTACGCCAAGGCCTACGATTGTGTCAGTTGGAGATTCCTGTGGACAACGGTGCAGAAAAGGGGATTTCCGGAAGAATGGATTGCTTGGGTTAAGAGATGCGTCACCACTAGCTCCTACTCTGTGTTGGTCAACGGGAGGCCAGAGGGAGGATGGTTCCAATCGCAGAGGGGGATGCGTTAGGGATGCCCCCTTGCTCCCCTGTTTTTTGTGTTGCTTGCGGATTGTCTTGCGGTCTTGTTTCAGCGGGCGGTTGAAGAGAGTTGGTGCGAGAGTTTTAGGATGGGGACATCTCCGTTCCAGTGTTGCAGTATGCGGACGACACGTTGATCTTCCTGGGGGGTCAGAGGAGCAGAACCACAATGCGACTATTTTGGTGGATTTGTTTGGCTGCCTCTCTGGGTTGCAGATTAACAGGTAGAAGTCGGTCCTGGTTCCAATGGGGATGGATGGCGAGGAGAGTATCAGGTTAGCGGCGTGGGCAGGATGCCCTCTGGGGAGATTACCGATAACCTATCTGGGGTTGCCTCTGGTTGATGGCAGGCTGAGGAAGTTCGATTGGGACTGTGTTCTTCGGAGAATGGAGGAGCGGTTGGAAGGGTGGAAGGCTACCACTCTATCTAAGGGTGGGAAGCTTACATTACTGAAGCACATTCTTTCAGCCATTACGATTTTTTTCTTCTCGACGAGATTAATGCCTGTTGGTGTTAGAAGGAAGGTGGAGACTTTGATGGGATCCTTTTTCTGGTCAGATGGTAGGCAGACAACGAGGGGGTTGCACATGGTAGCTTGGAAGGATCATGTTGTACCTGTTTCAGGGGGGCCTAGGTGTCAGGGATGTGGAATCAATGAACAAAGCCTTGTTAGCCAAATGGGTGGTGCGCATTTGGGGTTCATCCGATTCGCCGGTTTTGCGGTTACTGAGAGAGATTTATGGTGTCACAGGGGAGTTGGTGGCTGTGAGGAAGCGTTATGAGTCTTCGTTCTGGAGCGGGATCCGTGCCGTGATTCCGAGGCTCAGGCCTCTCCTTCGGCCGAAGTTAGGGAATGGTCTCTGTTTTCGTTTTTAGCAGGATGACTGGACGGGGGAGGGGGCATTGGCCTACACTTTTCTAGGTTGATGGCGTTAGCCATGGACATGGGGACGCGGGTGGCGGAGGTGGCCGACTCTGGGTCGTGGGCGCCGAGGTTCCTTGCAGTTCTCTCGGATCAGAGGTTGGAGGATTTTTTGCGGTTGCTGTCGGAGATTCCCCCTGTCGGGGGGATGTCGGGCGACCCAGATCGTTTTGAGTGGGCTGATGGTAAGTTCTCGGTAAAGATTGCATATCAGAAGTTGGGTGGTGGTATGGTGGAGCGCGACGAAGATCTATGTGCTGACTTGAAGGTGATTTGGGCGACTAAGATTTCTACTCGGGTTAAGGTCTTTCTTTGGTGTCTAAGGAGAAACCGTATATGTGACAAAGTGAGAAGAGACAGACTGCTGGGTGTGACGGATTTGAAGTGTGACAGATGCGAGGACGACATGGAGGATGCATACCACATTTTCTTTGGATGCAGATCTTCGGCAAATGTGTGGGATTCTATGGGGCTTCCGTGGGTTCGGACATCCGATGCGGAACAGTTTTGGAGATCTATTCGGGTGGTCGGACTTGGGTCATCCGATGATGTCTCCAAGCCCTTTGCCGCGCTCTGGGCTATTTGGCTTGGCAGGAATGATACCACTTTCAAGGGGCAACGGTTTTATTTTGAAAATGTACTTGCACACTGCAGTGCTTTGTACAATTTCCGGATATCAAACTGATGTACCTTCTCGTTTATTAATGAATACTTTGGTGTGGTGACTCCCGCCTCAGGAGGGCTCCCCCGTTTTCTTATTCAAAAAATTTGAAGTTTTTACCGAAGATATTTTTATTTTTTTCTTTATTTTGATATATATATATTTTAATTAGTAGTTATCATATTTGTCACCTCATTCTTACTGAAGATGTGCTCATATGTAACTATTCTCTTCATATTCAAGAGGAGAAACCAATGGCTTCTATTTATGGTTCCAAATCTGGTTCTGGTTATGAGCAACATACTCCTATTTTGACTCTTGGACGATTGTTAGGAAATTTAATGTGTCATATCATATTAATATCTCATTATCAGCAAAAAATTATCTTTCTATCTCATTTATTGAGTTAAAGAATATTAGAAATCTTTATTTTTCAAAAAAACGAGCTTTCAAGTACTTTCCCCAATTTCCGGTCATTTCATCGAAATTTCATCAAAACTCCACTGAATTTCTCTTTCCAGGCTTATCGAAACGAAATCGAAATTCGACATTTAAGACCTTGATTGCAGTTGCAACATGATATATTCACCATTAAGCAGAATGGACGGCCTCTCCATTCGCTATACACGTCCTTGCTTGGGATGTTTGACAAGTTGCATAGTTTCATGCCCCTCATATCTACTCCTGAGCATCAAAAGACATATAGGAATGCTACTATGGTTGGTGTCATCCTTGTGACACTAGACCTTGAATATGAGGCAGTTTATTCACAGATTCTAGCAGATGCTACTATTCCTCCGATGGAGGAAGCTTTCAGAAGATTCAGTAGGATCACTGTCAAATCTACTACCTCGAGTCAGACTTCCTCTGCGATGGCAACCTCCCATGGTGGGGGGGGGTGCTTTTCTCAGTTCCCTGGACGTGGACCTCGTGGTAGAGGAGGTTGTATTCGCCAACAATGCACTTATTGCCATCATACTGGTCACATAAAGGATACATGCTATTCCAAGCATGGTTTTCCTTCCTAGGCTCGTGTAGTAGAGCAAGCAGATCCTCGTGCTACTGCTTCGTCGGATCCGAGGTACAATGAACTTGTTGCTCGACTAAGGGACATTGTGCCTTCGAGGAGTTCCCTTGACTACATGCCTACTCTAGGAGGTCATTCAGATGCAGCTTTTGCCCCTCCAGTACCTCAGGTAGCACCTATGCTTTCACTACTATCATAGTTCCCATCTTACTGAATGGATTGTGAACTCTGGAGCGACACATCATATATGTGGCGATAGAGATCAGCTTGCAGTTTACAGGCCTCTAGGTAGGATTGTTGTCATAACATATGGGACTCATTCCTCGATCACAGGACACGGGGAAATCCGTTTGACACCGACAATGCGTTTGCAGAACGTGTTGTATGCACCCGACTTTTTATGAATTTATTATCTATTAGTCAGATTATGAAGGATTTACATTACCGGGTTATTTTTGATCCATCGTCTCTTGTTTTTCAGAACATACTCATGGGCAGGATGATTGGCTATGGTCGTGAGCAGGGTGACCTCTATCGTCTGATCCGAACACCCTATGCTAGCATATCTTCTCAGTCTCTTGGATATGTATCTCCTTTCACGTGGCACCTACGCGTTGGTCATCTTCCACTCCAGAAGATGTGTCATGTCTTGCCTCGGATCTCTCCTCGTTCTTCCTTCTAGTGTGAAGCTTGTCAGTTGGGGAATCATCACCGATCTATTTTTCCTAGTCGTCAGAGTCGGAGCAGTCACTCCCTTTTTGAGTTGTTTCATATTTATATTTGGGATCCAAGTCATGTTCTCGATCACTAGGGATACATGTTTTATTTTGTCACGGTTGGTGATTTCTCTCATTTGTCATGGGTGTTTCTGTTGAAGAATAAATATGAAGCAGAGGATGTTATCAAAACTTTTATTAATAAAGTGCACAACATTTTTTCTTTGTTTGTGAAATTTGTGAGAACTGATAATGCTTTGAAATTCTGTACTCACTCTCTCTCCAAAATTTTCTCGTCCCGTGGTATTATTCATCAAATATCATGTGCCTATACTTCTCAACAGAATGGTGTTGCAGAGAGGAAGCATCACTACTTACTCAACCTATACTCTTTTGATTCAGAGTCGTGCCCCACATTCGTTTTGGGGCGATGCTGTTCTTATGACATGTTATCTTGTGAACCGCATGCCCTCTTCTGTTTTCGATGAGAAAATTCCTTTATCTAACATTTCCGAAAAAGAATTATTCTCCCTCACTCCTCGTGTATTTAGCTCGATTGCGTCTGTCTACCAATTGTCTCCAAATATAGACAAGCTCTCTCCTAGAGTTGTCAAGTGTGTGTTTGTTGGGTACTCTAGGACATAGAAGGGATATCGTTGCTATGATCTATTGAGCATGAAATATTATGTGAGTGCCGATGTTACATTTTTTGAGTCGGTTATGTTCTTTTCTCCTACATGTGATTGGTAACTTCATCAGCTTCATATGATGAGGTTTACATGCCACCTCCTCATATGAGCCCGCTACCAACCCAGCTTGTGCCGGTTATTCCAACCCAACCACCACCACCTCCTCCATCTACGTCATCCTCCCCTCTTCCACCGCCGGAGCCTATTGTTCTACCATTCTCACATTTCTATACTCGTCGGTCATCTTCTGCTCATGATCAACGCTCGTCATCCAACACACATCAAGTATGTACTGATTATAAGGAATCTAATGGTGGTTCTGGAGGTGTGTCTGAGCAGGCATCTTTGCAGGAAAATGTTAGTCCACCTGAGGAGTTATCCGTTGACGTGGATGTTCCTATTGCTATTAGAAAGCAAAAGCGTACATGTGCCTCATGTCCATTAGCTTCACAGGTTTCCTTTGATCGCTTAACATGTGATTTCAAGAAGTTTGATGTTGCTTTATTTGCCATAGCTATACCACAAAATTATCAGAAGTCATTGAGAGACAGTACGGAAGAGGAGATGGATGCCCTACTGTCTCGTGGTACTTAGAGCCCGATCCCTGCTCCCACTAGAGCATCAATTGTCAGTTGCAAATGGTTGTTTACAGTAAAACACAATGCAGATGGTACCATTGATCGTTACAATGCTAGATTGGTTGCACAGGGTTCTACTCAGATGTATGGTGTGGATTATATAGACACTTTTCTCCTGTTGCTCACCATTCTACTCTACTTTCAGTTGCAGTGGTACGTGATTGGTCTTTACTTCAGCTTGATGTTAAGAATGCCTTCTTGTATAGTGATCTTCAGGAAGAAGTCTACATATAGCAACCTCCGGGGTTTGCTAATGAGGGGGAGTGCCAACATCTTTGTAGACTTCACAAGACAATATATGGCCTGAAGCAAAGCCCGAGAGTATGGTTTCATAAGCTCTTGGATTTATTTGAGAAGCATGGATTTAGGAGGTCAAATGCAGATTATTCACTGTTTGTTCAGAGAATACCTACATGTACTGTCATTATTATGGTCTGATGACATACTCGTTACAAGAGATGATGTGCATGGGATAAAAATAGCAAAGGAGCTTCTGGGACGCCAATTTGTCACCAAGGATCTTGGAACTCTAAGGTATTTCCTGGGATTAGAGTTTGCCAGGAATCAACAGGGTCTTGTCATGCCCCATAGGAAATATGTCACAGATATGCTTGTTGAGACATGAATGATTGGGTGTGAACCTGTCACTATTCCTATGGATCCCAATATGAGATTATATGATGGGGATACATATGAAGTAGACAAGAGAAGATATAGAGAATTGATGGGAAAGCTTCTCTATTGCACTATCACTAGGCCTGATATCTCCTTTGGAGCTGTTCATGGAGCAACCCTAACAGGTACATATGGATGCTGTTCATATGCTACTGAGATACATAAAGTCATCTCAAGGTGCATGATTGTTATTCAGAAAAGGGGGATATCTTACCATTTCAACATGCGTAGATGCAGACCATGTACAGTATCCCAAGGACAAAAAGTCCACTAAAGGGTTTGATGTATTCCTTGATAGCTATCTTGTATCTTGGAAGAGCAAGAAGCAAACTGTGGTTGCCAGGTCAAGTGCTGAATCTAAATATAGGGCTATGGCACAATCAAACACAAAAATGATGTGGGTTCGAGCAGTTCTTGTAGATTTACAAATAGACGTTCCTCTTGCTATGCAGTTATAGTCTGATAACCAGTCTGCACTATTTATTGCCAACAACCATGTGTTTCATGAGAGAAAAAAACATATTGAAGTGGACACTATACACGGGATATGATCTATAAAGGTTTTCTCTGTACCTCTCATGTCAGTTCAGGAGATCAAACTGCAGATATCTTTATCAAAGCCCTGCTTAGAGGATCTTTTCAGAAGTGTTTACACAAGTTGAGCATGATCGACATCCATGCTCCATCGTGTGTGCGTGTGGGGGGGGTATAGAGATATTTTTTATTTTATATATTATTTCTCTATTTGTTTTTTCTTATGTATGTCTTACCCATAGGTCTCTCCTCTATATAAGAGAGCCTAGGGTTCCCAGGAATACAACACTTTCATTTTTTCCCAACAGTCTCCATTCAGATCTATCTTGGGTCATTCTCGGGTTTAGATCCAAAAAACTAAGATCCCTTTGTATAGTCTCATTCCAACATTTCTGGGATCTTCCTCGCCCTCTCTTAGCCGACTTAACATCCCAAAACTCACATCTCCTACCTGGTGCATGAACTGACCTCCTTTGCAAATAACCAAACCATAAGCGGTTTTCTCGCATCTTATCCTCGATTGGAGCTACACCAACTTTCCTTCTGATTGCATCATTCCGAATCAAGGGTGAAGAAACCAAATTTCGATTGGATACCACCTTCTGATTGGAGCAACACCAAATTTCGACGACATTTCACCAATATCGACCATCATTTGTGAAGAAATGATCGAAAACTGCCCCCATATTGCCGTTTCGCTCGAGATTTCAGTTCCTTGTCGAAACCAAAATTTCGTCGAAATTTCGCCGAAATTTCGCGAAATCTGAAACCATGTTCCGAATTCAATCTTTATGCGTTCGTCCACACATCCATCTTAGTATTTTCATTTCTGCTGCCGTCATTCTTTGCACATGTCTATGGTTCACAGGCCAACATTCAGATCCATTGTGCGTAGCAGGTCTCACGATTGCTTTGTAAAACTTCCTTTTGATTTTCAAAGGAATTTTCTTATATAGAGGCTCCTCTCCGCTTTAGCCAACCTGCATTTATTCTGCTAGTGACATCTATATCAATTTCCCCATCATGTTGCAAAATAGATCCCAATTATCTAAAAGAATCTCTCTTCTGAATGTTATCGTCGCCAGTCTTCACCTCGGTTCCTTCACCGTTGCTTCCATCAAAGTACAATATATTCAGTCTTAGCCCTACTTATACGAAATCCTTTAGTCTCCAATATATGTCTCCATACCTCAAGCTTCTCATTTACTCCATCTCTAGTTTCATCAGTCAACACAATATCATCATCGAATAACATACTCCAATGTATCTCATCCTGAATGTGACTTGTCAACTCGTCCATAATCAAAGTAAAAAGGAATGGACTCAAAGCTGAGCCTTGATGCAGACTAATGTTGATGCCAAAATAGTCAATCTTCCCTGACTGTATCCTTACACAAGATGAAAACCTAACATACATATATTTTATGAGGTTAAAGTATAGGACATATACTTGCCTCTTCTCCAAAACTCTCCACAATATCTCCATTGGGACATAATCATAAGCCTTCTTCATATCAATAAAAATCATAAAGAGGTTCTTCCTTTTAACTCTATAAATCTCCATTGTTCTCTAAATCAATAAAAAATATTGAAATAGAAAAAGGAAAATCAAATCCCAATCCTATTGTACGTTATATTGGAATTGGTTACCTTATATGATATTATAAGGCTTAAGGTACATCATATACTTCCCATCACAATATATTTCAAACCTTCCTCCATGGCTTTTCCTAAGTCTGGAGCACATCAATTGATGATGCCCCATGAATTCTTCAACCATGGTTTGGTGGGCACCAATGATAAAATGAAGAAAACCCGGCTTTCATATATGTGCACCACATTAGTTGTTCAACTACAACCGTCTCCAACATGATGTCGATCATACAAGAGCCGCGACAATGACTTGGGTCCCGTCGCATGCGCCTCATTTGCTTTTTCCTCACGTGCTCCAACGCATTACAAGCAAATATTCGTGCACCGAATTCGAAGATCCAGCTATTCATCAGAGATGAGTTTTTTGAAATGACAGAGAGCTGCAGCGTGGAACGAAGAATTATGGCAACATCAGGATTTCCGTCTGTTTAATTTTGTCAAACTAGGTTTTATCTAATTAGGATTTTCCGCCTGTTTAATTTTTAAATCAGGATTTTAAGTTGGTAATTTCATTTGAGTTAGGGTCAATTTTATTTGTGTCCAATTGAGTTTATCGCAATTTCTCCAATTAATTAACTATTTAGTTAAAGATAGAGTCCAATTAGGTTTGTTAGGATTTTATTTTATTTCTTTTCCTATTTTTTAATCCCACCCCTCCTATAAAAGGGATGGTATTCCATTGTTTTAGTCAGTTCAGATTATATTAAAAAAATTGGAGTATCTTTAACATACCCTCTCTTTTTTCTCCTTCCCTGCGCATCACCACGCTTCTTCTTCACAACCCCATGCAATATGCACGTGTTTTCTTCCTCTCTCCAAATTTCTCTTCGCCAAAATTTTCTACCATCGGAATTTTCTGATTTGCAACATTATTTTATGGTCTACGTGGCTTGCATGAAATGCCGATGTGAAAGAATATACATGGGGATTGTTTTAGAGCAAGCGAAAAATGTCAAGACCTTTTGGTCCTTGTAACTATTTTTTGACCGTGCTTTCAACTGAAACTGGTATAGCCAAGCAGTAACGAGATTATCATCTTGTTGAGAATGGCCAAAATGACGTCAGTTACCAATTGTTTCTGCACTTCTTTTTGTCTATTAGTGGTGAGTTGAATATTAGAGCCACACCATGTGGATGATATAGATTTTATCTCTACTCACCTCTTGATCTTTCCATGTATTGGAAATAAAGCAGCTGTTTACCACTAGACATAAGAATAATCTCACGGTTGATGATGGGAAAGGCCGACATGGTAAGAATAAACATTTGGGTCTTCATTCTGTTCATTTGGCATTGAGTTGGATACTCTTGTAATCTCTATATAAAAAATTGAATTATCTTTGGAGTTCCTTTAGAAAAAATTAATGTGTTGATGTGTCTGATGCTATTAACTCCTTCCTCGCTGTAGATGTCTATAACTGAGGAGAAAAAACAGGATACTGTAAAGCTTGATGATGAGTCTAAAGATGGCAGTGATGATGAAATGGCACAGGACAATAGCCCAAACACCAAAGCTGAAATTAATGGTATTTCGATGCTGGATCTTAAGGTGAGAATTCTTAATCGTAGAGATATTTATATAGTCGGTGTATTGTTTATCATTTTTTTATTTTCTTGATTGCTACTTATATAATTTACCCATAGGCTTCCTCCATGTAAGAGAGCCTAGGGTTCTTTGGAATAATAGAACAACTCTTTTTCCACTAATATGATATCATAGCCAAAACCCTAAAACTCTAAACCCCTCTCACCGCCACCTCACCTACTCCTTCTCACCGACGCCGCCGTTGTCGCCGCTTCCTCTCCCGGCGTCGCCCCTCATCGTCGCCCCCCTTCTCTCACTCTGCCACCTCACGGCCCTCGACCCCCCTTCCCTGCCCTCCTGCCGGCCCCTCTGCCAGGCCCTTTTTCGTCGAAATCTCCCGTCGACCTCTGCCCTAGCCGGTCTTTGCTGCAGCCGCCCCCTCCGCCATCTCAATAGACTTGAGTGCGTAAAGTCTAGATAGCACTCAAATCCCATGAAGTTTATGTAGACACTTGTCTTTTGGTCTACAAATCCTAGTTCTTCGTCTCCAGCGATATGTCAAAAAACAAAGTCGATATGCCCTCCATAGGTGCGTTTAAAGGTCCTGCGCCAATAGTCAAGATGGATGGGACGAACTATGAGCTCTGGACGATGCAGTTCATGAGCCTCATGAAGTCGAACGGTAAGAAGCACATTCTTATCGAGGAAGACCCGGTAGAGAAAAATGGGATTTATGCTTCCTGTGAGGCTGATGATTCATATGCCCAGGTCTGGCTCTCAGACACGTTGCCAATGGAGATTGCTAATGATGTTCTCCATCAGCCCACCGTTAAGGCGATGTGGGACATACTGGCGACAACATATTTGTAGGTGCGAAATGAGACCAAGATGTTACAGCTCCAGCACACCATATTCACAATGAAGCAGAATGAGCGGCCACTTCACTCCTTGTATACATCCCTACAAGGGATGTTTGAGAAACTCTACAATACTATTCCTCTCACGACCACCCCCGAGCAGTAGAAGATATTTAGGAATGCTATCATGGTGGGGGTCCTGCTTGCGGCCCTTGATCCTGAATATGATGCTGGCCCGACCACAGATACTTGCCGATGCTACCATTCCTCCTATGGAGGAAGTCTACCGGAGGTTTAGCTGCATCTCTGTCTCGTCCAGTGCTTCTGCTCCACCACCCTCGCCGATGGCTGCGTCCGGAGGGAGAGGTGGTCCGTCTTCATTCTGTGGCCGTTGACCTCGTTGTCGAGGCGGTCATTTTCGCCAGCCATGCACTTTTTGCCATCGCATATGCTATGCTGAGGATACATGCTATTCCAAGCATGGGTTTCCAGTCTCGGTGCGAGTAGCCGAGCATGTTGCATCTTCGTCGGCATCTACTTCGGATCAGAGGTTCGAGGAGCTAGTTGCGAGATTACGAGATATTATGCCTCCTGTATCTACAGATTCTCCAAGTAATCCTTCGGATATTGCTGCTTCAACGTCTGCCAGTACTTCTACCTCTGCTAGCACCTCGGGTAGTGCTTGTGCTTGTCCATCATGTCATAATTCAGATGTCTCATATTGGATTATGGACTCTGGTGCAACACATCATCTTTGCCGCGACAGAGATAAACTCACGTCATACAGAGAGATTCCACCACGAGGATCAATGGTAATAGCTGATGGGACTCATTCACCCATTATTGGATAGGAGGAGATTACTTTGTCGCCCTCCACGCATTTACAGAATGTTTTACATGCCGCTGATTTGTCGATGAACTTACTATCTATTAGTCAGATTACAAAGGATTTGCACTGTCACGCTATATGTGACCCATCTTCTCTTATATTTCAGGACATCAAAACGAGCAGGGTGATTGGTTGTGGTTCTGAGCAGGATGGTCCTTTTCGTCTGGTCCCGAATTCCTATGCTGGCGTCTCTTCTATTCAGCCGGATCAACCGTTACATGGCATCTACGCTTTGGTCACCTACCGCTTCAGAAGATGCATCATCTCTTGCCTCAGATTTCTCCGAGTTCTTCCTTCCGGTGTGAAGCCTGTTAGTTGGGAAAGCACCATCGAGCTAGCTTCCCTAGTCGTCAGTGTCGGAGTAGTAGCTCCCTGTTTGAATTACTTCATGTCGATATATGGGGTCTGAGTTATGTTCCTGATCACCAGGGACACATGTTTTATCTTGCAGTCGTTGATGATTTCTCGCGTTTGTCGTGGGTATTTCTATTAAAGAACAAATCTGAAGCAGGGGATGTTATTAGAAATCTTATAATTGAAGTGCAAAATGTTTTTTTCCTCTCATGTGAAATATGTTCGTACGGACAATGCTTTGAAATTTTGCACTCGTTCTCTCTCACATTTCTTTTCGTCAAGAGGTATTATTCATCAAACCATATGTGCATGCACATCTCAATAAAATGGAGTTGCATAGAGAAAACATCGTCATCTTCTTTATATTACTCGAACACTGCTTATTCTGAGTTGTGCACCTATTTCTTTTTGGGGAGATGCAATCCTTACAGCTTATTACCTTGTGAATCGTATGCGCTCCTCGGTACTTGGTGAGAAAATTCCTCTTTCTGTTGTTTTTTTCGAAAAGGAATTATTCTCACTTACCCCTCGTGTTTTTGGTGTTGTTGCTTTTGTTCACCAGCTATCTCCAGGACTTGACAAGCTCTCTCCTAAGGCTGTTAAATGTGTCTTTGTGGGTTACTCTCGGACTCGGAAGGGATACCGTTGTTATGATCCTATAAACAGGAAATACTTTGTCAGTGCAGATGTTACATTTTTTGAGTCTGTTATGTACTTCTCACCTGCAGGTGATAAGTTGGCCTCATCCACTTCTAATGACGAGATTTATGTTCCTCCTCCTCCTATTCCGAGTCCACCAACTACGTCCCCGTCCCTGTCCCCGTTGTCAAGCCGGCATCTTCCTCACACCACCACCCCCCCGCCACCACCACCACCACCACCAAAAAACACCTGTCTCGTCATTACCTAAATATTATACACGTCGGTCGGGTCCTGCTCATGCTACACGTCAATCATCCAGTGTGCCTCAAGTATGTTCAGATGTTATTATTAATGATGGGTCGGATAGTGTGCATGTGCATGGTTCATCATTGCAGGAGGACAGTGTACCTGCTAGTACAGTGGTTGATGGTCTGGATGTCCCTATTGCTATTCGGAAGCAGAAACGTACTTGTGCGTTATATCCCCTTGCTTCCCTTGTTTCGTTTCATCATTTCACATGAGACTTTCAGAGGTTTGCTGTGGCTTTGTCTTCCGTGGAGGTACCATGGAACCATCAGGATGTCTTGAAGATTGACTGCTGGCGTTCTGCTATGGAGGAGGAAATGGCTGCCCTACAGTCACGTGGTACATGGATCTTGGTCCCTGCTCCCTCAGGAGCATCTGTTGTTAGCTGCAAATGGGTAATTACAGTTAAGTACCATGCAGATGGTAGTCTTGACCGTTACAAGGCAAGGCTAGTGACGCAAGGCTTTACTCAGACATATGGCATGGATTATATGGATACCTTCTCTCCAGTTGCTCGCCATTCCACTCTTCGTATTCTTCTGTCTGTTGCCATGGTACGTGACTGATCCTTGTTTCAACTTGATGTTAAGAATGCATTCTTGTATGGCGACCTGCAGGAAGAAGTCTACATGCAGCAGCCCTCGGACTTCGCTGCTGAGGGGGAGAACCATATGGTGTGTAGACTTCATAAGGCAATATATAGCCTTAAACAGAGCCCAAGGACGTGGTTTCAGAAGCTTTCCCATCTAATTGAACGACAAGGATGCAAGAGATCAAATGCGGATCACTCGTTCATCCAGAAGACTTCTAGAGGTATGGTTGTCATCATGGTGTATGTTGATGATATTTTGGTTACAGGAGATGATGCTCAAGGGATAAAGATGACAAAAGCATTTTTGAGCCGTCAGTTTGTTACAAAGGATCTGGGCACTCTATAATATTTTCTGGGGTTGGAGTTTGCCAGGAATGCACAGGTTCTTGTGATGACCCAAAGGAAATATATTACATATTTGCTTGTTGAAACGGACATGGTTGGGTATAGACCCTCAAGTTCTCCTATGGATCTAAACATGAAATTATATGATAATGATACTGAGGAAGTTGACAGGAGAAGGTATAGAGAAATGGTGGGTAAGCTTCACATTACTATAACTCGACTTGATATTGCCTTTGCAGTTAGTCGAGTGAGCCAGTTCATGGAACAACCGAAACAAGTATATATGGATGGCATATATGTGATACTAAGGTATCTAAAGTAATCTTCGGGCACAGGATTGTTGTTTAAAAAGGAAACAAATTTATCTATTTCAACATGTGCGGATGCGGATTATGCAGGATGTCCTAAGGATCGGAAGTCTACTTTGGGCTTTGCAGTTTTTGTGGGCAGCTCTCTAGTTTCGTGGAAAAGCAAGAAACAAACTGTTGTGGCTAGATCTAGTGCGAAGTCTGAATATAGGGCCATGACACAAGCAAGTACGGAGATGATGTGGGTTCGAGCTGTACTAGACGACTTGCATATAGATGTACCTCTACCCATGCAGCTACAGTGTGATAATCAAGCTGCATTGTTCATTGCCAATAATCCTGCCTTTCATGAAAGAACAAAACATATTGAGGTGGACTACCACTACACTAGAGATATGATCCAGAAGGGTCTGATTTCTACTTCACATGTTAGTTCATGGGAGCAGACTGTCGACATTTTCACCAAGCCATTGCTCAGAGGACCATTACAGAAGTGTTCTTCCAAGCTGAGCATGATTGATATCTATGCTCCATCTTGAGGGGGAGTGTAGAGATATTTATATAGTCGGTGTACTGTTTATCATTTTTTATTTTATTGATTGCTACTTATGTAATTTACCCATGGGCTTCCTCTATATAAGAGAGCCTAGGGTTCTTTGGAATAATATAACAACTCTTTTTCCACCAACATTAATGATTCTTCTAAGAACCACCTTTCAAGTTGAAATGTGTCTAGATGTGCATTTTGACTATGGGCCACATCAGCAAGTCAGTGAAATATAATTTGTCAGATATTACATATTGGTTAAAACCTGGGTTTTTTCAGATATCACGTATTCAGTATTCCTTTTTATTTGTATTGTTGCAGATGTTCCTATATAGTCTTAATTATTTCACTTTCACATTTTATAATTATAAACTTGATCATTTTTTTCTTTGGAGTAGTTTATCGCGCTTCATAGTTAAAAGCATTTTTTTAGGTCTCTCATTGAAACGATTATGCTGTTCTATATGCTGATTACTTTTTTCTTGAAATATACGCCGATTGATATTCTTTTATATGCCATGCAGAATTTGTCATTGGTCTAGGGACTCTTCTACAGTTGGGATGTCTTTTCCCTTAATCTTTGCAGGCTAACTAGAACTTGACTAGATTTTATGTGTGATCCGTATTTGAATAAACATACATTTTCTGATACCTGATATTTATAGTGTTTTGTATCGGTTTACCATTTCTGAAAGTTGACAATTTGTTGGAACCTTGCACTTTTTTCATATATAATTATAGAACAGAGCAAGGATTCTTCTTGTATGAGACCTCATTTTTCATATTTACAGAGAAACCAGAAGAAAAAATACGTGGGAATATCTACTTGCACAGTAAGAAAGGAAAGCGAGGACAAGAAGGCAATGCATTCAGCAAGTTAACACTCCTATCAATCTAGAGCCTAAATAATGGACGTGCTCAGCTTAAATAACATCAATGAAACATCTTAAATAGTATCAATCAAAAGAAATATTGAAAAGTGCTTTAGTGAAGACATTGAGAGTACACTGGCAGTCAATGTCTACATGCTTGGTTGGTCTGTCCTAAACAAATGGATTGTTTGCAATAAAAGATGCAACTTGGCTTGGGTGAGTGTCACTTTGGGTGCAAACCCTTTTTCTTTCAGAGAAAAAGATGCAACATGGTTTTCTCCTGCATCTTGTATCCAAAGGATCCTAAATTCAGTGTCCAAATGTTGTTGCATTAATTTAGTGGTAGCCCAAGCGATGGCCTTATACTTAGGCTCGACAATGGAGCATGTCGTGACATTTTGCTTCTTGCCTCGCCATGCCACAAAATTCATATCATGGTAAGTAGAAAAACCTATCCATTTGGACATGAAGGAATGTGAGGTAAAGACGAGAGGCATGGTGGTGAGGACATGGATGGGAGAGCGACGACAAAGACAAAGATGATGACCCATGGACTCAGACAACAACGTGAGTGAATGGAGAGTTTGTTGAAGATGTAAATTTTTTCAGTGGTAGTGGTGGAGCAAGGGAGGATGCACGGTGTGTTATTTTCATCATGGGGAGTTGATCATGTTGAGGAAAATAAGTTTATTCTTGTGGCCTTAGGGTTCTCTTATATAGAGGAGAAACCCGATGGGAAAATTATATAAAGAAGATGGAAAGAATAGAGAAAACATAAAAGAAATAAGAGAGAGCTAATATTTCAAGGGATTTTATCACTTGTGCCCCTCCGAGATATCGCAATATTAGTTATGCCCCTATCTTTTTGGTAATATCAGTTGTGCCCCTCACTTCTTGCTCCGTCATCAGTTGTGCCCTGCTGTCAGATTGACCGTCAATGAATTGACTTAGCCATGGTTTTTTCAAACCATGGTGTGGTTATGAAGGGTATTATGGTCCATACATCTTCTTCATCTTCTTCCTCCTCCATTTGCTCTTCTTCCTTCTCTTCATAATTTCTCTCTCTTACTAACACCTTCATGCATCCATCGAATCTCTAAAATTTTTACATTTCCATGTATATATCACTCGTTACGGATCAAACGATGAATTTTATTGAATTTTTGGATGCCTTTTTATGAATCAATTAGTCAAAAATTTATCAAAATTTAACAAAAAAAACTCAACTCCAGTTTCAGCCACAAGCAGAGGAGGAGGGCGGAAGGGGCCGGAGGAGGCGCGGGGGCCGGAGGAGGGGTAGGCGAGGGAGTAGCGCGTTCAAGGGGAGGGGGGGGGGACGAGGGCATGGGACGGGGGGAGGCCGGGGCGGAGGGACAGGGGGTGGGGGGAGGCCTCGCTGCCTGGAAAGGAAGGGCTGAAACAGGGGGTGAGGGAAGGCGTCGCCACTTGGGGGGAGGTCGGGGCGGAGGGGTGGCATGAGGTGGGGGAGGTCGGGACGGCAGGGGTGGGGGAGGTCGGGGCGGCAAGGGGTGGGGGAGGTCGGGCGGAGGGGCGACAGGGGGTGGGGGAGGTCGGGGCGGTAGGGGTGGGGGAGGTCGGGGCGGCAGGGGGTGGGGGAGGTCGGGCGGAGGGGCGACAGGGAGTGGGGGAGGTCGAGGCGGAGGGGCGGCAGGGGTGGGGGAGGTTGGGGTGGAGGGGCGGCAGGGGTGGGGGAGGTCGGGGTGGGGGAGGTCGGGCTGGGAGGGGGGTGCGGGGTTGGGCGGCGCCGGGCAGGGGCGGGGGCTGCGGGCTAGGAGGAGGTGCAGGGAGCTCGGGGCGGAGCTGGGCGGCGCGGGGCAGGGGCGAGGACAGAGAGGGAGAAGGAGGAGGTTGGAGGAGGAGGAAGAGGATGGGGAAGATGAGGAAGAAGAATAGGATGAGGAAGAGGGTGTAAAATGACCACATAACTTTTTTTAAAAATTAATTCCGCCTATGTCCTCAAAGTTAACGTCCGTTTCTACTATGGATGGACGGTAACTAACCCGAGTAACAAGAAGTAAGGGGCACAACGGATATTACCAAAAAGATAGGGGCATAACTGATATTGCGATATCTCGGAGGGGCACAAGTGATAAAATCCCATATTTCAACACTCTCACTCAAGATAGAGCGTATATATCGATCATGCTCAGTTTGGCTAGGGCTTTTGTGAGCACGTTTTCTATCTGATCTCCTGAGCTGACATGAGTGGTGGAGATGAGACCCTTCTGAATCATATCTCGAGTATAGTGACAATCTACCTTGATATGCCTTGTCCTCTCATCGAAGGCTGGATTGTTGACAATGAAGAGAGTAGCCTGATCGTCGCATTGGAGGTGCATGGGAAAAGGCATCTCAATCGTTAGGTTAGTAAGAATAGATCTGACCCACACCATCTCTGTACTAGTCTGTATCATGGATTTATACTCTGATTCTACACTGGATCTGGGCACCACTGTTTGCTTCTTGCTTTTTCTATGACACCAAGGAGCTCCCAATAAATACAACAAAGCCAGAGGTAGACTTCCTGTCTTTGGGGCATCTCGCACAAGGTTCAAGAAAGCGATATGCGTATGTGTTCAGACATGTCACTGAATAGCGCTTAAGTGGTATACGGGGGCATATGCGGGGTATATACGGTTCTACGCGGTTTCCTAATTGTAGTCCAGCAGAAGATCTAAGAAAAATAACTTTCATATAGAGTTCAAAACAATCTCTATCAATCAAATATCAATACTTCAATAGATTGGTTAGTACACAAAATAATTGACAACAATCAACAAAATATAAAAGTCAGCGCACAAAATGCCTCTATTGTTGAATATAATATCATTTATCTCTGTCGTTATATTTATAACCGATCCTCCATCAAAAGTACCAAACTTTACATATAATATATTGCATTCATAATAACTATTAATTGACTAAATTAGTTTGCTAAATTATTAGTACATTATTCTTTTTCTTGCGTGTTTACTCCAATCTCGCAGTACAACTACTTTGACAATGGATTTAAATGGTCATGGAATGCTTGGTAGGCATACATGCAAAAGCAAGGAAAAACGTGGCATAAATAACACAATAAAAACATGGTAAAATTTAAAAAATAATCAATAAATAAATGTGTATACGGCTGTACAGACCGTATATGCGGCCGCACAGCCCGCATAAGCGCACATGGCACATAATGGGGGGCTTCATGAAAGTGGTGCGCTAAGGGCACCACATACGCATATGTGGCCGCACAAGCCACTTTCGTGAACGCTGATCTCGCATAATTTGCATCTACACAAGCTATAACAATAAGGGATGTGACTCTACTAAATAAGAGATCGGTGTCAAGTGAGGTATTCAGATTCCTTAGAATCATATGGATCATATCCATATGTGCTGTCTAGGTTGCTCCATGAATTGACTCACTTTGCTAACCACAAAGGATATATCTGGTCTGGTGATGGTCGCATATAGGAGCTTCCCAACGAGCTCCCTGTAGCTCCTCTTGAATGCTTCCTCAGTGTCATCATGCTTGGGTCCATAGGAGTAGTGGTTGGCCTGCAATCTGCTATGCCCGTTTCGGAGAGAAGATCCATAACATTCTTCTTCCGAGTCATCACAAGACCTCATTGGTTCCTGGCAAAATCCAGTCCAAGGAAGTAACGTAGACTGTCAAGGTCCTTGGTTACAAATTGCTGACCAAGGAAAGCCTTAGCTTTTTGAATGCCCTGCACATTATCCCCTGTAATGATGATATCATCTACATAAATCAATACAGCAACTGTACCTCTCTGAGATCTCTGGAGAAACAATGAATGGTATGTAATTGATCCCACAAACCCCTTCTGCTCTATCACATTCGAGAGCTTCTGAAACCATGCTCTTGAACTTTACTTAAGGCCATAGATTACCTTATGAAGTATGCACACCTTCTGACACTCCCCATCATTAGCGAACCTAGGTGGATGTTGCATGTAAACTTCCTCCTGAAAGTCACCATAAAAGAATGCACGGGACTGTAATAGAGAGAAGGATCCTGTGTGTAGAATGCTGAGCTACTGGAGAGAAAGTATCCTGATAATCTACCTCATAAGCTGGGTGAACCCATGAACCACAAGCCTTGCTGCGATCAATGCTGCCATCTGCTCGGTGCTTCATAGTAAACACCCACTTGCATCCTACAACAGATACATCTGCAATAGCTGTACAATGCTCCGTGTGTCATGTGACTGTAAAACGACCATCTCCTCTATGACTAGGCGCCATTGTCTCACCTTGACAACCTCCTGATATGTACATGTGATTTCAATGGTAGATGATCCCACAACAAACTACCTAAGATCTGACGAAAGTCGCGCTAGAGACACATAACCAACGAGGGGTATCACACATAGGGACGTTTGCTTTTCTACAAGAAAATAGACTACCCAAACTTCTCCTGTGGTGGTTCCAGCTCATCACGTATATCTGCATGCTCATCTTGTAAATGTTCTGGTTAATTATGCATACCATTAGTGCCATCAATTGAAATCAAAATTTAAGGATTTACCTGAGGCATGCTAGATGTTGAGGAAGGTATTAGAGTATGGAGGACAGGCTGAGGTAGATGCGTAGGTGGAGGTGGAAGACCAATTGCATCCTCAGACTTAGAGGGACTCAATCTGCCACTTGTAGGATAATAATACATGCTGGACCCAAAGAAGGTAACATCGACACTGGCATAGTACTTTCCTCTTACAGGATCAAAACACTGTTAACCATTTTGCGTACAAAAGTTTCTAACAAACATACATTTGACAGCTCGAGGAGCGAACTTATCATATACATGATGCAAGAGGTGGACAAATGTCACGCAACCAAAAATACGTAGCGTAAGAGAGAAAAGATCCTTCTCAAAAAAAGTAAGAAGAAGGGTGCCTTTTCACTTAGGATGGTAGAGGGTGCCCGATTGTTAAGATAACATGTCATCATAGCACCACCCCTGAAGGAATGAAGAGTGATTATGTAGAGGAGAATCGTGGTGATATCCAGAAAGTGACAATGTTTGCATTCTGCAACACCGTTCTGCTGAGATGTATAGGGACACGATGTCTGATGGATAGTTCCATGCAAGCTAAAAAATGAGACAGTTGTGTAGTACATAACTCAAGAGCATTATTAGAATTAATACGTTTAATGGAGGCCGAAAAAATATTCTTCATTTCATTCACAAAATTCTGAATCAACGTACTAGTATTAGACTTATTCTTTAACAAAATACCCATGATAGTATGGAAAACAACAACAAAGCCTTTTCCCTTATTAAGTAGGGTCAACTAAAAATGGCAAAGCCTTCTCCTACTATAAGTAGGGTCAACTACATGGGTTCTTGCTCAAATCCATATTGAAAGATTCGACTATTTTTTACGCTAACTGTCGATTACCTAACGCAACCCCCACATGGGGGAAATGAACCTTGGTCTTTTGGGTGGTGGGTACACTGCACTACCACCAAGTCATTTAAGTGGGTACGAAAGTCATCCATGATAGTATGGAAAAGTCATCCAAAAAAACTAAATAATACATGTGTCCCTAATGATCAGGAATCAGTCTCGTACCCAAGGCCTCAAATATCGGATTTCGGTTTCGTTTCGGTAAAACTCGACAAGAGAATTTCGGTGAAATGGTCGGAAATTCTGGAAATGACTTGAAATCTCATTTTTTTTATAAAATTAGGATTTTTGATGTTGTTCAATCATTAAATGAGATAGAAATACAAGTTTTTATTCTAATAATAAGATGTTTTCATGATCAAGGCCTTAAATATCGGTTTCGGTCACCATATCGATGACTGATTGGAATCAAATTTTGGTACATAATATTAACTTTTGAGTTTTGACATTGAAATTTTCCTTCAAGCCCAAAAAAGAAGTAAAGAAAAATAATGATTTTATATGCATAGATATCTTTCAAATTGAAATATCATATATTCATATTATAATTATACAAGTCCACAACCACAAGATTACATAACATGATACATGAAATTCCAATCACATAATGCGCATGTACAGATGCACCATCTTACTATTAGTAGTAGTCTAGTACCACATTTCTTTATCTAGGAGGCTAGGAGTGACATTTATCCAAATCAAGATTTCCTAGGTTGATCCATGTACCACGTATGATTCCTTCCTTCATAATGTGACCTGATTGAGTCCCTATATTTCACATAATCCTCCCATGTTATATAGGAGTACATAGTTTTGTAGTCCATTAAATACTCCATGTATTCATGCTCAGTCATGTGTGCAATGAAGCCAACCCTAGGATACTTGTCACCCGAAGAGGCAGAAGTCGCAGAATCATGTGGAGGGCGATGCGAGGAGGATGCAACTTGAGAACCTCGAGATGAAGAAGATGGAGAAGGAGCCACAGGAGGAGAAGTCATCTGAAGGGGTTGAGATGGAGGTATTGCAGGGTAATAATATGGAAATATACAATATCCTGATCAAACACCAATCTGCGAAGAGATATTGGTATATTGTTGTTGATTTCCTGAAAATATTCGTAAATCGTAAGTACCACTACTGTAGCCATATTTGGGAGGGAAAACATCATATGAATCATTTTTCCCTTGAGATCGGTATCCACTGAAGGGGCTTGAAGTTACCCTGCCAGCAAATATCGAATCTCCAACATCCATACTCAATGATCCCATAGAAGATATGAGATCTTCCATAATGGTGTCATTCTGGACTTGTCTTCGAGGGTGGGTACGAGGGGTACAGACAGTAATCCATTTGCTCTACAGATGGGTCTTGATTCGGACTTGGAATATATTGACCATGTATGTTTGTACGGTAGCCCGTGTATTCTTGTCCAGGCAGTCCAGCATGTACTCCTTCAAATCCAGATCCAGTATTATCTGCACCTCCACCATGCCCCTTCATCTTGCATGTAATCTTCTGTTGTAACAACACCTCCTCCACTACCACTTGATTTGGATTTTGATTTAGACATGGAGGAGGAGTCATCAGAATCATTTTCCATCCCTATAGCTGGGTCTGGATGCCTTCCTGATCTAGCCATGTAATTTAACACCTCACATCTTCTGATCTGGTCTTTGAAGATGTTACTCAATACACAAGTCTGGTCGGAAAACGTCTTTACGTAACTGTCACCAGACCATATATCTCTTATGTTGTAAGCAGAGAAAGTCAACACATGGAACAACCATGTTACAACCACTGGCAGGATGTTCTTCAGATAATCAGATACTTAAAAGAATCACCAGGAAGTGGTCTCTTCTATGGTACTGGTGGCTCCACTGATGTCATTGCCTATGCATATATCGATTATGCGAGTTCACCTGAAGATCGTCGCTCCTCCACGGGATATGTTATGATGGTTGGAGGAAACCTGGTTACGTGGAGAAGCAAGAAACAAACAGTTGTGTCTAGATCCAGTGTTGAAGCAGATACTGAGCGATGGCTCAACTACGAGATGACATGGCTGTCGACATTTCTACTAGAACTTGGCATCGCTGTCTCCACTCCTATACCATTGTACTGCGACAACAAATCTACTACCTACATTGCCTCTAATCCTGTGTTCCATGAGCGAACCAAACATATAGATTGACTGTCATTTTATTCGTGATGCTGTCCGAAGTGGGGAGATCACTACTACTCACATTGCCACTGATATTCAACTTGTAGATGTTTTTACAAAGGCCTTACCCAAGAAGCGCCTCTCGTGGATAATCTCCAAGTTGGGCATGAATGATAAATATGCTCCAACTTGAGGTGGAGTGTTAGTAATATTTAGTCTACAGTTTAGTTTATTATTGCTATTCCTTGTGGAGGGGGTACTCTTGTATTTTCCTCTTTATTGAGCTCTCTAGGGTTTCCTCCTGTATAAGGAGCCCTAGACCTCTTGAATAACACAACAATTCTATTCCCTTTGTCGCGTTTCCACGATTAGTATGGAGAAGAACACTATTGTAAAAGTCGGTCGACTAGTCGGTCCGACTAGTCGAGTCGGGGGGGGGGGGATAGCCGACTCGACTATCCCTAGTCAGCCATTAGTCGGTCAAACCGACTAATCGGGCCGACTACTCGACTGACTTTTACATAGATATTTTTTATTTTTTGTTTTTTTAAAGCAAACCTATTCTATTATGCTTAATGTTATATTTAAAATCAATTACTTCATTTGTTTCATTATGATATAGAAAGTGTACAAATCTTTTTTCAAAAGAAAGAAAATGTACAAATATATGCAAATATATAAGAAAATATGGATAAAAATAATTTATATATTTAAAATTATTAAAATATTCAAAACCGACTAATGACTGACTAATTCCGATTAGTCGTCCGACTGCTAATTAATCCTTAGTCAGTGTCCCCACTGACAGAGTACCGCCTACCGATTTCTGCAACCTTAGAGAAGAATGTTGGGAATGAACGACTTATTTATTCCATAGCTTTAGGATTTTTTCTATAGTTTGAAATCCTGGGAGCAAAATAAAGGAGAATTACATAGATACGTTACAATGTTCAACAAATAAAAGATAAATGAAAATACAATAACTCTAACAATCTTCAAATTGGAGCATATTTGACAATCATGTCCAACTTGGAGATAAGCCAAGAACGTCTCTTAGGTAGTGCCTTTGTGAATATATCTACAAGCTGAAAGTCAGTAGATATGCAGATTTTCTCTTCTCGTGCAACATCACGTATTAATTGACCGTCAACTTTGATATTTGTGCTTTTTTCATGGATGTCTGGATTGGAGATGATATATATGGCATTATTTGTTGTCACAATACAATGGGACAAGAGTAGTTGCAGGAAAACCAAAATCTGCCAAGAAGGAAACCAACCAAATAACCTCACATGTGGCACGAGCCATTGCCTCCACTCCTGCACTTGTCCTAGACACATCGGTTTGCTTCTTGCTACACCAGGTAACAAGGTTCCCTCCAATGAACATTGTCTACCCAGTGGTAGATCGTTTATCTTCAGGAGAACTGACATAATCTGCATGCGCATAAAGAATGATATTAGTGTGGCCGTTATCCATGTAGAAAAGGCTACGCCATGGAGATCCCTTCAGATAATGAAGTATTGGGAGAACCTCTAGCCAATGGCTATAACATGGTCTCTCCATGTGCTGGCTTGCCCTACTAACAACATATGATATATTAGCTCTGGTGATAGTAAGGTACATGAGTTTACCTATTAGGCTTCTGTATCGAGTAGGATCCTCAAATTCAGGATCGGTAGATATATTATGCATCCGTGCCTCTACTGGTATACCAGATAGTTTGCATCCAAGTAACCCTGCCTTTGTAAGAGTGTCCATGCAATATTTCCTCTGTGATAAATATAGTCCCTCTGTAATGTGTATCACCTCTGTATTAAAAAGTCGTGTATCTGATAAAGGTCCTTGGTGACAAACACCTTTTGAAGAAAGACCTTGGTCTCTGTAATTCCTGCTTCGTCATCATCGATCGCTAGCGTATCATCAACATATGCGACCAATATTACAACCCTCATAGATCGTCGTCTGGCAAAGACATAGTAGTTAGATGTCATCTTATGAAATCAAGAGATCAAATCTCAATAGTAAGCCTGTCAAATCAAGCCCATGGACTATGCTTTAGGCCATAAATAGCTTTACAGAGTTGATATACATACTCTACCTCAACAATGTACCTGGGGGGTTGCATCATATAAACCTCTTCCTCAAGATCTATGTATAAGAATGCTTTTCACATCAAGATGGAATATATGCCAATTGTTGTTGATTGCAATGGTGAGAACTGAGCCCAATCGAGCCATCGACAAGGTCTTGAAATGATTCACATCATGTGTGAGTGAAACCTTTGGCTACCAACCGAGATTTCTATTTGTCAATCATGTCATCAGGAAACTTCTTGGTAGTGAAGATCCATCTGCATGCAACTGACTTCAACCCATGCAAGCAAGGCACAAGATCCTATGTAAGAGCATCCATCTTATCATCCATGGCCTTTTTCCAGCCATGGTCCTGTAATGCACCATGATGATCGCAAAGAATGGTGATCGCCATCATGGCATCTATAAAATGTCTATCACCACTATAAAGGTTGTCAATGGAATTAAACAAGGAGATATGTTGAAAGGTAAATTGTCTATTAGTCCGTTGCAGTGCTAGGGAGATCATGTGAAGAATTCGGAGTAGTGGTGGAGATACTTGAAGAAGGCACATCCTCTTGTAAACATGGAATGAGTAGTGGAATGGAATCATAATGATTGGTATTATTTTTTTGTAAACAATGGAGCGGTAGAGATATTTCCAAGGGTATATCACTAACAAACTATGTGAGTTAACTAGTCTATTCAAAAAATGTGACATCAGCTAAGACAATATTGAGGACCCACATGATAATAGCACCTGTATCTCTTATTAGTATGAGAATACCCAAGAAAAATACATTGAACTATGTGTTCGAACAATTTATTAGCATCGTGGAAGTTATGAACAAATGCAATGCAACCAATATTATACAGAGATAAAGGAAATTTGTCTCATGAGGATAAAGCATAGAGAATGGAGTGACCCTTTAAGAACAAACAAAGGTACTATGTTAATAAGATGGACAATGGTAAGGATGGCATCCTCCCAGTTGGGAACCTTCATGTGGGAGAAGTGATCGAGCAATGTCAACAAGATGGCGAAGCTTCCTCTTGGTAATCCCATTTCGTTGAGAGGTGTTGGGACATGAGATTTGATGAATAGTTCCCTGAGAGTCAAAAAAGGATATCAAATAATGTTAAGTAAATTCTAGGGTATTATCAGTTCGCTAGCTACAAGCATAGAATGAAGTTTTAATGAGTTAAAAAAGATTTGACAAACTTATTAATTTATGAACGTTCCTTTATTAAGTAAACCCAAGGACATATGCTATGATCATCATCAAAAACCACAAAATATCTATGATCTCCTAGAGTTTGGACCAGATAAGGTCCCCAAATAACACATCGAACTAAAGCAAATGGTACATGGCAATAAGGTTCAACCCTAGGAGAAAATGAGGTCCGATGATGTTTTCCGAACTGACATGCCTCGCAATCAAAATGCTTAAGAAAAGAGAGTTCAGGGAACGTCATGAAGAGAGCTTTGGCAGACTAATGACCAAGACGTAGAGGCCACAGAATCGGATCAGAGGAGATAGTCACATCACCAGCAAAAGTAGAGTCTGTGGGAATATCCATGTAGTAAAGTCCATTCTTCTCATGTCCCCGACTACAAATTTACATCGTCTATATGTCCTAAAAGTAATAAGTTAGCTCATCAAAAATCACATGGCAATTTAGTTCAGTACACAACTTATGAACATATAGTAAGCTTAAAGGAAAATCAGGGGCACAGTGGAAAATCAAGGGCACAGTGACCTCCTGTTAGACAATATTTGGAAGAAAACTCCATTGTCCCAATGATGGTAACAGGGGAATGAGCCCTGTTGGCCACCCTGATCAACTTCATTGTGGAAGAAGGTCGGGAGGAGTTCAACAAGCTACATTCTCTCTTTAGATGAGTAGATGCTCTGGAGTCAATGATCCATGCAAGAGCAGTAGTCGTGGCTGAACTGGCTGTGATACCTGAAGGAATGGCCAGATGTGCTGTAGGAGTAGCCTCACTTGATGCATCATCAGATCTCAGTAACATCTATGCATCTGGCATGAATAATCTGAGGTGGAAAGTTGGACAGTTTGTCCACTAGAACCTTGATCGGGTGCCTGTCATTGTGGCATCGTACTCAGAAGCAATATTGTCCCGTGATGGCATCCCAAACTTCGTCCAACACTTATCAGAGGGATGATTTGTATTCTTGCAGCAAATGCATGGCATGCGACCGTGACTAGAGTCGCGATCACGACCTCCTCTGTAACAAAAACAACCTCCCTGTTGAGATGAGGCTAGAAACACGGAGTTCTCCATAGGTTTTGGAGACTGGATACAGTCATTGGAAGTTTCAATCTGTTGCAAGCATCCAAAAATGACCTTGATGGACGTAAATGTGTCAGATGTGAGGAACTGTTTCTTAATATTATGGTATCAAAGTTGTAAGCCTGTACGAATTGACTTTCCATTCCGATCTCTCTGTCACTTGTTGCGTACACCATGCTAGTTAGAATATGGCAAGCTCCTCGTATAACTTCGTAAGGTGGCAATAATACTCCACCAACGTAGATTCACCTTGAAATGTGGCCCAAATCCGCATATCGATGTCTGTCAGAGACGACTTGATTGTCTGCTGTGAGTATGTCTGCTCCAGTTACTTCGACATCTCCTTGGCGGTTCCCTTGAACAGAAGGTTCGCTACTATGTGATGCTCCACACCGTTGGTCATCCAATTCATGACATGATAGTCATCTCCCAGTCAGGAGTTATAATTCGTGCCGTTCTCTTTTAGAGGCTCTTTTTTCAGAATTGATATCTTTCTCTGACTACAAATGAACACAAATGAACACTTTGACTGCCCGAGACTATGGCTCACAATTCTCTGTACCCTTGAGTTTGATAGAAGTATATTGCATCATCATAGCAGATGTAGAGAACATGGGTTTCGTCTAGGTAGAAGTTGTAGCCATCGTGGTCAGATAGAAAACGAAATCACGAAGTTATAGAGATTCAACCAATCATGAAATCAGGATTTTATGCCCTTGTTTCGTGCACTGGGTGTTGATCTTGATCTATGTGCGGTCTGAAATCTGATTGTCAGATGATCCAGCAACAGAAGCGATTTTGGCGTGACATCAGGCCTCACGGAGTTCGTCTTCCGGCTCTTTGGATGATGCAGCAGAATCGATTTTGTCGCAGAACCGAGTCAATGGCAAGGCAACAAGCCTTAGGGTGGTAGTGTAGTACAGGGATGACTGCAAGGCTGTATGTGGCAATGTTCAGGAGACGGCGATGCTGCTACATGTGCCACCACGAGGCTGTAGGCGGCAATGTTCAGGAGGCAGTGATGCTGCTACAGGCGGTGCTGGAGGCTTCAGGGTGATGCACACGTCTAGGGGGGTCTTTGGGGCATCGGCAAATGAATTCAGAGGGAGAGGAAATGCCAGCGTGGGGCCTTTGGTGAAAGATGAAGGCCCGCGCAAAGCAGAACAGCAAAGAGATCTACTCCAACAGGGGAGGTGCCGCGAGATTGGGCTAGTGGTGGTGGCGGGGTCTAGGGTTCAAACTCCGGCGTTGGACCGTTGCTCTGATACCCTTTGGAGAAGAAAATTGGGAATGAATGACTTGTTTATTCCATAGCTCTAGGGTTCATTACGTAGCTTGAAACTCTAGGGAGCAAAATAAAGGAGAATTACGATACCCCAGGGATTACAAGGTCCAACAAAATAAAAGATAAATGGAAACACAATAAATCGAATGATTAGTATACTCATCGTATCTCCTGGTGATCGTCCCTGAGGGATAGCATGACAACGTTTCAAGGGCAGATGATCCAAAAGAAGATGCTACCTATAAGGCTATAACCGGAAAAACTTCCTAGATTGAGATACATTTTTTCAAGCAAATAAAAGGGATAGATCTGCCTCCCCCTCACACCAGTGATAGGAGTAATGTCTCTCATCAGCCACATATATAGTACAATCAGGATGAATAGGATGCAATATGGTGAACTGCCTGGCTTGGCCATCACTGGAAGCAAAGAATAACTCTACATATGAGGGCCCTGCAAAGACTGTTTTGAATCCTGAGTTGACGAGGACATATAGGTTGGGAAAAAAGAATGCCAAGTCGTGAAATCGTTTTGTTGCACATGATCGGAAATGATGCTGTTGCATCATTGAACTCTGTTAATGACATTCTACAGTGCTGAGTATGATGAGACAGAATAAACCAGTGAAATTTCAGTGGGTATCTTCTGCTGGGTGTTCAAGAGGTCACACTAAAAAAATTGCATATGTTCTCTCCTTATGTATTAGGGCATGGTCCTGAGAAAATAATTTTGAAGGTGCCGATTGAGCATTACAGATTTGCAAACAAGCCAAATGGCTTCGGAGTAGAATGGATCATTTGGAGGCGTGCATCATTTCGAGGCTTAGTGATGCAGCTGGAAGATTGATTCAGTTGGTATAGTGGAGATAAGACAGTAGGGAAGGATGAGAGGAAGAAGGAAAGACATGCCTCTTTCCCATGATTTTGGGTATATAATGTGCAATGGTCAGTGGAATGAAGAGAGAAGGATGTGCCCGGGGTAAGAAGAAATGTGATTAATGGGAATGGAGGATAGATCATAGAAGGAAAGAAATAACCACAACGGAGGAAAAAGCCAAAGGCTAATCATTTTCCATTTAATATTCTAGTCATTATTACAAAGGGATTGGTGGCTTTACAAGAAACCATTCATCTGAAAAAAAAATCTCAAAAGATTGTGAAAATTGGAGTTTTAAAGAATATATTAAATCAGTAAACAAATTAAACATTACTAGGTTGATGGTAGTGATCAATAGTAGTCGCTGATATTTGGTGTTGGATTGCATCACTTTTTTTTTGATTGAAGAGTGGGTGAGCCCCCATCGTGGGGGTCACCGCCTGGTTTATGTTAAATGCAACAATTGTTTACATCACCGTGTTACCAGAAATTATAGAGCGCGGTGCAATGAGTGACTACATTCTCCCAAGAACATCACTTTGAAAGCAATTCACCAGCTGATCAAGTTCATGAAATGCAGGATTAAATTTTACCTTGGTTTGTTTTGAGCACGTAAAAATAGCCATAAATTGAATTGGATATGAAGTTTACTAAAATGCCATGTCCAAAGAAACAAGGAATAGTGCATGCTGCGAAGTACTTTTGTTTTGTTTCTCCGTAAATTGATGTATTTATCTGTAATGAGTTTGTAATGATTGTTTTAAAATTGTTTTTTAAGTTGGTGTGAAGTTTGTAGGTAGTCAGTTGAGCATGAATGCCACATAACTAAATTTGAGTCTCAACTGCTCCAACATCTAGCAGCCAAGCCGTGAATAAATTCCACGGCCACAATGCTTGGTCACAAGATGCTCGTCTACAGACTGTTTAGCCTTAGGATATGTGGGCACTTCAAACGCATAAAGAAACAAACTATAGATTGTACTTGAATCCTTGGTCGTGAAGAGGATACTCCCAAGAGACCAAGATATATGTCTAATCATTCCTCTCCTTCTCTGAGGATATACGTTTGCATTTTGCTCCCATTGTTGTCAAGAGGAAGATTCCCACTATAAATCTATCTAGTTGTACATATTTATTTCTCAATTTGTGAATGGAGGGATGGTGAGAGATGAATGCTTCATCTATCGTGAGAGTTCCAGGAACCCCTTTTCAGGGTTTGTGGCATAATCACCTATGTTTGTGCTGGCATCTCTCTCCTCCGTAAGCAATGCATTTGCTGCAATGAGAGCCAACATCTACAAAAGTGAGGCTCCACCTGATGCCGCTCCTGACTAGTATCATTTATAATGCCCAAATTTCTGTAAGAAGTTATTAATAATACATATATACAGAAAAATATCTTAAAAAATACAGAAAGTTTGCAAGTGCAGTGGAAATATTTAATGATGCAGTCAACTGAGGGAATCAAGATTATGATGGAGCTGTTTGACAAGACTCTGACTATGAATGGTGCTGTTCCATGACCAATCTTTAGAAACACTTTGTGGCATTCGCTATATCAAGCAGGCCTCTGGATGGAACCAGGACATATCATATTTTCAAACCCATCTTAGTGCCATTCGCTTGCGACACTAATGCTTGAGCTGGTGGTAACAGAGGTGCTTCAGCTTTGCTACTGTGGCATGGCAGGCTTGATGTATGTGCAGACTCCGGATCAGTGATAATTGATATGTAACTACCGGCTGTTTTGATGGTTGGGATTCCGTGCAAAAAGAGTTTCAGAGCGAGGTCCTGTAGGGAGCAGTAATTTTGTGGGGGGCTTCTGTCATGGAATAGGGATGAGCATATATGGTGGTGGAATAAGAAAAGAAGAGTGTTTGGGAGCTTCCTTGTACTTTCCACCAGAAAATGTTGGTTTCAAAGTGTCAATAATGGCAGTCTAATGTATGGGCTTTTGCATCACCGAGTTGGAACCACAAAAGGATGGGAATATTTATATAATATTGCACATTTAGAGAGTGCATATCGTATAGGTAACACAACTGTTGTCAAGCAGTAAAAGAACCTTCATTATCCTGGAAAAAAATGAAGTGCCCTATAGATACATGGGCATCTGCATTGAATGCTCTAAGGTTGTGAATGCAGATCAATGATGCCTACCCTTATATTTTGTGTTTGTATCCGTTCCTTCTGATTCAGATCACCCAAGTACCTTTTTTGTTGCTTCTGTTAAATGTTATTCACTTATTATTGTTCCTCTGCCACATGATGTTTAACCTGTAAAAGCGCCTTCGCAGGATTCTGACCAGGAAGGAGCCGATGTCCAGGAAGATGCAAGTAAAACACATTTGGATTTGAACCTGGGTTTGAAATCTCACGATGGGAAGAATGAGAACGATCTGATCCAAGATGACAATGACAGCATGATGAACCCCACTGAGACTGGAAATCGAGGGAAACGAAAAATTCCTGACTTGGAAATGAGAATGTAAGGATCGACGGATGTTCTTCAACCACTCTCGTAACCGTTCTCATGTAGCCCCTGATGAACTTAAATGATTTATGTGATTCTGCTCACAGTCGCCGGTCCTAGGCTAAAGCCAAGTCTAGCGACAGGTACGAGCAACATATTCTGAACTTTCGAGGTATCTCTCTGTAATCCCCATGTTGATTGGATCGCCATTGTGTAGATTTTTTCTTTCATGCAACTATCTCGTTTGAGTGGGAGAACTTTTTCTCATGGAATGAAATTCCCTATTGAAGGTTGTAAATTACGGGATATCCTTTTCTTTTTTGAAGGGAAATGACTAACCTGTATAAGATGTGTTTACACTAATACTTTGTCACTTTTCTTAAGAAAATTATCTTATAGCTATACAATTTCAGTACAGATAGGAATGCAAACAGTTGGATATGCTTACATAATTTCATGTGTTGAAATGGAGGCGCCGTCTAGGGATGCAAATGGTTGGATATAGATAGAGATATGTGCTACCATATCCTTATCCATTTTGAAATCCGAATACGGACGCTGATGCCGATATTGACGAATATGAATAATGTTACCATATCCTTTAAAAATGAATATGGATATAAAACGAATGTTGATCATATACGAATAAGATTAGAAATGCACTGTAGATTAGCTTAAATATGTGTATTGTATGAAATTCACTTGATATATATATATATATATTAAAAATACTTATATCATAATAATTATACCAAATATGGTCAAAAGAGATATAAATTATGTTATATACGGTTAAAAAATAAATCTACAATTATATTTATATATTAAAATGGATATATAGATATAGATATTTGTGGATATCAAAGGAAAATTTGTATCTGTATCCTCTTTAAAATGAATACGGATATGGAGCTTACATATAGTTGCTAATGGCTCTCTCCCATTCGACATTTAAGGCACTGAAATGGTTGGAACTCAAATCGCTTATTGTGCCTCTGCCTCACTTGGTTAACAAAGTCCGGAGATCCTAAGCATCATGTTCCAGTTAATTCAAGGGTTAAAAAATCATACAAGACCGGTCAGTCGGACATGTGGGAAGGGGAATCGGCCCGGACTTGATCGGTTATGTTGATTTTATGTAATTATTTTTTTAAAAAAAGAAGAAAAATAAAAAATCAGGTCCAATCAGTGGTCAGATTGGGTTGACCCGGATTGACCTAATTTTGACGGTTTAACAAATTTTCAAACAATAAAATTTTAATAATTACATAATATGATTTTTATCACTTATACCCTTCTTAACTTCTGCAATATCAGTTATGCCCCTATCTTTTTTGGAATATCAGTTGTGCCCCTATCTTCTTACATTATTTTTATAGAAACAACTATATATAAATGATTACAATATTGTATTCATGTATAATGTCAGAAAATGTGGCTAACTTTTATAGAGTTTACTTGAAATAGACAATCATGTTATTCTATGAAAAGATTTGACATTTTAAATGATTATTTTATTGATATATACATGCATGCATACATACATATTTGTAACCGATTTTATCGGTTCAAAAAATCGGTTTGACCAATCAGACCAGTAAATTAAGCCCCGTTCAGTTTTTTCCGAGTCAATAGGAATGATAATATCATGCTGATATCATCTTCGATCCAACCGATTTGGACGGACAATTCGACCTGATTGGACCAAACAGAAGACTCAACGTCTGATCTGATTTTTAAAACTTCAAGTTAATTGTCCATATGAAAGGAAAGTCGAGGCATCTTCGTCGACGTCGGTGAGACTTTTCTTTTTCTAGAGGGTGCCTCAAGGGACTGTTCCCTCAGAACCTGCCCCTGCTTATATACTCTTCCCCCTCGCACATTCTATTCTTTCTTCTTTTACTCCCTCACATTCCCATTCATACCTCTTTCCGACTTCTCTCCTCACCATCTTAACTTCTCGCGAGTCACATAATCACTAATCGTTAGGGATGCAAACGGTTACCGATATATTTGTATCCAATCCGTCAACGTATTCGTTTTATATAGATTTTGACATCGCATCTGTATCCGTTTAAAATGGATACGGATATGGATATCATTTTGATATCTGCAAATATTCGTATCCGTATCCGCATATCAGTGATCGTGCTAATATCCATATCTGTATCATCTTAACAACCTTGCTAAATATCCGTATCACAATTTGGCGAGCCTCTAATTTCAACCGTAGGATTTCAATCTCCCGATCGCTAAAAAATAGGAACTGTAATTAGATTGGAAATAATTCTAAAATAGAAATGTTAAGCAATTCTTAAATTAGTATACGTTTATGGAAACGTGTATTGAATGAGACGAGATTGCTCTAGTGATTTTCGTTCTGATAAATTTTTTATCTAGCGATCGATTTTGGCGAGATGGGATATCATGATCTTGAAAATCGAGGTAATCGTTTTTTTTTGAATGTAAGGTATTGTATCTGAAGATTAGATGTTTATTGCGCGTTATTGGTAGAATCTGATAGTTTGTTTTTTAGTTTTCGATTTCAGTTTCGAAAGAGATGAATAATTATTCGATTGGATTAGATTGTGATATCTCAAAACAACGATGAACGACGATTCTTGGTTGAACTTGGATCATGAGAGCATCATATCAGAAGAAACGACGACGAATGACCTGCAATTGGATTTAGATCATGGACATATGTGTATTTTTACTGAGGCAAACATGAAAGTTACTGAGACAAACGTGAAAGTTATTTACATACATGTATTTTTATTTATACCAAGTTACTGATGTCATTTGCCTATGTTACATGCATTTTGTTAAGTGTTACTTGTCTTTCTATCATTCTTACTGAATCAATTATATTCAGAGTGTTGTCTTCAAATCAGATTCAGTAAGAATGATATAAAGTCAAGTAACAACAAACAAATGGAATCAGTAATATATATACAATAGTCCAGTAAATGGTTATTGCGAGATTAGTAATACCCAAACAACGGTCAGTAATTTACATTCATTTTATTATATGGTTCAAAATTCAGTAATATATATATATACACACTGGACAAGTAAGTAGTTGTTATGAAATTATTAAAATCATAATAAATGATCAGTAATTTTTATATGCATTATAAGTAATTAAAAAGATTATACAAGTAAATAAGAGGTGTGTCAGTAACATTCAAAGCATTTAGTAACTATAACATTAGTAACAATCAAAATAAGTTCAGTAAAATAGACATTTATAATCAGTACTTATTGTATGGACATTAGTAATTTACATACTTACTGATCTCACAATAATAATTACTTGAGAACTGATTAAGTATTACTTGATAAGATGAATGATTTACTGATCTCTGTACAATGTATTATTACAGATGTAAAATACTGACAACTCTTTCAGTATTATTGATCTCGCAACACATAACTACTTGAGTACAATATGTACATTACTGATCACTTGTATAACGACTATTTCTTCGGTACGAAATTAATGATTTGAATTTATCTTTCCTAAACCGTCTTTCTTTTTTTAAGGATCCGGTATAATTGGAAATATAAAAGGCTCAAACATATTAATATCCATCCAAAACCGTGTTCCTTCAAAATAGGCAACCATTCAAATGGAAATACATGTGGCGAGCCCACGCTTGGTGCTCACCACAACTCAAGTGGGCAAGGGGCTCACTGGATAAGCCCTATACACACACACACACACACACAATATTATGCTAGGAATGTATTATTTTCAAGATTATCGTGGCATGTCCGTTTAGATGAAATTACATGTAACACCTCAATCTCCAAACATATTTTCACATCGGAAATTCACGAAGTGTGGGTGTCGGTTATAAGTGGTAAGGATTACTACTTGACAACTTAAGCTTAAGCATTTTGTGTGTTTGTCAACGGTTCCATTTATAGCCGTACTTAACAAGTTGTTAAGGTCAATTTTCCTCGATAATAGACCGGAGACTTAAACCTGAAAATTATATTAAAAATATTTATCATAAAAGATTAAGGAAACTTTTAAGTGGCACCTTCAAAACATGACTTAGCACCACATAAAATCCACTAAAAACATTTTACATTTCATACGATTGTATCCCGCATTTTTCATTGCAATACATTATTAGAATCCACATACTTATGTTTACATGTTATTTGTTTTATAAGATATTGCATGCTGTCCGCACCCTTATTATTGTTTTTAATAGACAGATTTGCTTATGCAAAGTGAACATTATTCTTCTCATATGAATAGAGCGGTAACTTTTATTTTTAAATGTGTTATATACTATAAATATTATTTTTACATGATGACGACTCATAATGTTTTGTATTTAGAGTTGTTGAGCATAATGAGATGGTAAACAAAATTTAATAAAAGAGATGCACAACAATGGATCATGATTGTCATTTAAAGATTTCTGGATTGGATCATGATTGTCATTTAAAGATTTCTGGATTTTCTTGTGTTGTAAGCATGAGAAGAGTTTAAATTGTTGCAGTGTTGACAAGCTTACGTAGTGATGCCATCTTGAGACACATACGATTCATCTTATTAGATTTAGAGAGACACCCATTATGTTGTAGGATATGATATGATTGGTTGCTCAAAGGTAGATGGTATTGAAATATGCCTTGAAACATCGACTCGTTGCGATCCGAGTGCATTCTGTAAATGGATCTTGACCGACCCAAGGATCCGTTTATCGATTATCCCTATATATATGTTGTAGGGTTAAGACGTGGGTCATCCGAGAGTGTCATTCCAGGGAGTCGCTGCCTCCTAGGGTTCTTGTATCAATACTCATGTTTTCTCTTGTAGTGGAACCTCTCTAAGCCCGTGATTTTTTCTTGCTAGACCAATAGAGTTTTTCCACGTAAATCATGGGTGCCCTTCGTAATTGATTGCTTGTGATTGATTCCATGTTTAGATCGTCTCCAATAAACTGGTATCAGAACCATCTTGGTGATTCACCGCCTCCCATGAGAGCCCCATATAGATCTGTTTGGTCAACAATTTCCACCTCAGCATTGTGACCTCTTACAACAGATCATCGCTCGATCCGATCCAATACTCACGATGATGATGGAGTTTGAGATTGAGAAATTCGATCACAACGTTAATTTTGATCTATGGAAGGTTAAGATGGAGTCAATACTCATCCAACAAGGTGTTGCAAAGGCATTGAAGGGCATCAAGAAGATGCTTGTGATGCTAAGTCAAGACGAGAAGGAGATCATGGACGTGAAGGTTAGGGCAAGCACACAACTTTGCCTCTCGAACAACGTTCTTCACGAAGTTATAAAGGAATCCTCCGCAACAGCTATATGGCTGAAACTTGAGAGTCTCTACATGACAAAAATTCTTGCCAATCATCTACATCTTAAACAATGACTCCATGATTCATATGGCCGAAGGTATACCGATTAAATCTCATGTAGATGCTTTTGATTCAATTATTTTGAGTTGGAAAACATCAACAAAGAAATTGAAGACATAGATGAGGCATTGCTACTATTATGTTCATTACCTCCCTCGTATAAGCACTTTCGTGAAACCCTAATTTATGAAAAGGACAAGATTGCGCTAGAGGATATGAAATTGTCCATTCTCTCAAAGTAGTTAATGGACTAACTCATGGGACATTCGTTATACGATAAGAAGACCAAGGTTCTCTACATGAGGGGTAAATTACACATAATGAAAGAAGATTGACAAACTGCATGAGAAAAAGGAAAAGGGATAGCGCAATTTTCGTCGCTACTACAAGGAGAAAGTGCATACAAAGTGAAGTGCTGGAAACTCCAAAACCAGGAGAAAGAACAGAAACAACCTGGAAAAGATGGTTCTGCAGCGGAAGCGAGTTATCGGGAAATTGAATGGAGAAACATTGGCTACGTTCCGATGGCCAGTACACCAAAAGCATTGAAGGATGCATGGCTCCTCGATTTTGGTTGCTCCTACCTTATCATGCCCAACCACCATTAGTTCTCCTCGTATAGATATGTTGATGGATGGGTTGTCATTATGGCCAATGCTTCGTACTCTAATGATGTAGTGTTGGGAAATGTGGAATTGAAAATGCACAATTGGACATCTGACACCTTGAGAGATGTTCGCCGTGTTCCAAATATGACAAAGAACCTAATATATCTTGATACCCTAGAAGAGAAAGGGTGTGAGTATGATACAAAGGGCATCATTCCGATAGTTGTCAAAGATGAAGAGGTATGCGAATCTATATGCTTTACATGGAGGCACTATTATAGGTGCCACATTCATTTCCACCAATTCAGGAATGACAGTGCTAGATTGTGGCATTTCAAGTTGGGACATCTAAGCGAGACATGCATGAGTACTCTTTTTCTTGACGGTAGATTTCTTGGTGATAAGGATTTCTTATGAACAAGGTCTCATTGGGTTTGTATCGGAAGCAAGGAGAGGATAGATAAGAGGATGTTTTATAAGAGTTCCCCTAGTAGTAGAATCATCCATGAGAATTCTTATACGTATACAAAAAAATGTTGTGCCTAATTTTCTCATCTGAATGCTCTTTCCCTCATCTCCGCCTAACAGCTGATACACTTCATTAGAAGAGGACTACTTGATAGTCAGGGCATGGGTAACTTGGGCTTTTGTGAGCATTACATTCTTGAAAAACATATACGGTAGAGTTTTAGTATCGCTGAATATAAAACAAAAGACACTCTGGACTATATTCACTTTGATCTATGAGGGTCGTCTCAAGTCCCATCCAAAGGTGGTGCACAATACATGTTGACTTTTATTGATGATTACTCCATAAAGGTTTGGATTTACACCCTTAAATACAAAGATGAGATGTTTACACACTTCAAGCAGTGGAAAGAACTACTAGGGAAGCATACCAGGAAAAGCATCAAGAGGCCATGGATAGATAATGTCCTGGAATTCTCTTCAACAGAATTCAACAACTCGTTCAAGAATGAAGGCATCACGAGACACCATACAATCAGACATATTCCTCAGTAGAATGGAGTCGAAAAGCACATGAATAGGGCGCAATTAAAGAGAGATAGATGTATGTTGTTGAATGCTGGATTGACGAAGGATTTTCAGCTGAAGCAGTTGTGATATTAGCCTTCCTGATGAACCATTCTCTCTCATCGATTCTGAACAACCTGAAACTAGAGGAGTTATGGTTTTTTCTATTTGAAAATTATTGGTTGTCATGCATATGCACATTGTAGTCAAGGAAAGCTGGAATCTAGATCCGTTAAGTGCATATTTCTTAGGTATGCATTTGGAGTGAAGGGATATAAAGTGTAGTGTCTTGATCCAAAGTCGTAGAAGTTGATGATTGAGAAGAATATTTTATTTAATGACTCAGCTATTTTACCTCCTAAGCTCTTTTGTTCATTCTTCTGAGGAAGATACAGATGTGAGTACCAAAAAGTAGGTGGAGCTTGAGGTTGAGGCAGTCCAACTACATCATGGTCACCTATTTGAATAAGAAGAAGAAGAAGAGGAGAGATTGGAATGTGAAGAAGAGGAGTGCATTTTAAATAGGTGATGACGAAGATAGATCAAGCCACCCTTCAGATATGCAGATTCCGCTTTTGCATTTGCACTATTCATTGCAGAGGAAATATGTGATGAGAGTCGAGCAGATTTTCAGAAGTTGTTTCGTCACAATACTCTATAGAATGATCTGTAATGATGAATGTTAGAAACTCTTCATAAAAATTAGACACGGACCCTTGTTCATCCACCATGTAGATAGAAGGTGATTGGCTGCAAATGGATTTACAAGAAGAAAGAAGGCATCTCTGGATCTGTCAATACGAGATAAAAGCCAAGACTAGTTGTCAAAGACTTCAGTCAGGTGGAGGGTATTGACTACAATGATATCTTCTCACATGTGGTAAATCACACCTCCATACGAGTCCTACTTGCTTTTGTTGCGTAAATGACTTGGTGTTGGATCAACTAGATGTGAAGACAATGTTCTTACATGGATATTTTGAAGAGCATATTTACATGCATCAACCTGAAGGATTTACAGTGCAAGGAAAGGAAGATCAGGTGTGCCTATTGCAGAAATCTCTTTATGGGTTGAAGCAATTGCCGAGATAGTGGTACAAATGCTTCAACTCATTCATGGTTGCAGATAGTTTTACCAGGAGCAATTATGACATGTTTATCTATTTTAGACACCTTGTTGATGATTCTTTTGTTTTTTTTTGTTATTATATATTGATGACATGTTGATAACATACACAAAAAAATCCGAGGTGAATAGATTGTAGGCCCTACTTGGCATAGAGTTCGACATGAAGGATCTTGGTGCAATCAAGAAGATGCTTGGCATGGAAATACATAGGGATCGCTGATGAATCTCATATTCATCATGCTAAAATCTACATATTAATCCCTAAGATTAAAAATTCAATAAAAACCACTAATAATTCATTAATATTAACTTGTATTATGTTGTACATATTCTGTGTGTAATTAACACTATTTTCTAACCTCAATCTTATTGTAATTATTTTCTTTGATTTTCTATTTTATTAAAAACCCCTAAAAATAGATTAATTATTATATATATTATCTTAGCTCTTAAAAGAAATTAAAAATACAAAAATCTTAAACACCACAAAAGCAATGTTTTTATCTCTTAAAAATACTCCTAAAATACACTTTTGTACAAATGTCCTCTTTTGACTTTGTGTTCAACATGAAACTTGTAGTTTCATCGAGATATAAAACTATCATATTTTTACTTTTTCCTAATTCGGCCTCCTATTATTTCTTTTCGATTTATCTTTATTTTTTTTGTTTTTTGAATTTCCTGGTGCAACTACGTGGTGCCCTATGGGCCACCCACGTGGTCGCACCACTTTTCGCCACCCGGCTTCATTCTCCCCCTCTGATCTTCTTCTTCATGCCTCCATCGCAGTCATTCCTCCCATCTTCGCTCACAACCACATGATCAACTTCCAGCCCTTCCATCTCCACCGCCCATTGCGCCTTTCCTCTCCACCGTTTGATCAGTCCCCCCGATCTAATCGCAACAACCCACATCGGCTCTCACCTCGCCCACACGATCTCCTTTTTATCCTACGGCTCTGCCCTAGCCACGTCGCCCCTTCATCCTTAACCCTCAAATCCCCCTTTCCATCTCATCCTAGTCGTTCACCCATACTTATCTCCCAGCTGTTTGATCATACCTGATGGATCTGATCCAAACCACCTGCCCCCACCTCCACGTGGACCGTTGGATCGCTAAATCCAATGGCCCACAGTCATCTTCCTCCTCCACTCTAGGCGTTACACTTAAGTTTCCACCCGCCCCCTTCCATTTTTAGCCCTCACCTCTGGCCACCTCTCAGCTCCCTAACGGCCGACCCACGTAGCCGTTACCTCCTACATCTAGGCACACATCAATTCCCACCGCCGATATTCCAGTGCATTCAATCGACCATTCGATCCCTTTACACCACCACCTGTAACCGGCCACCTCCGCCTTCAAATACCCCCCTCCGCTTCTGTTAATCCTTGTCCACCAATTCAGAGGTAGATCCCTAGCATTCCTCCACCTCCCTGTGACAGACGGAGGTCGGAGGAGGGCCATCATGGCCTCCTTGCTTCGGTGTTGACCCGTGCTCAACTTGACCATGTTGATGCTACCCCCAGGCACCGCTGAGCTCCGTGCCCTAGGCTGAGCATGCTGGGCAACGACCCTGGGCATCCACAGAAGCCCAGCCCAAGCCTCCGACCACATTCTTCCTCCTCAAACCTTTAGGTACTCTTTCCTTATTTTCTCTTGTTTTCTCCTATTTATTCCGCCGCCTATAGCCATCTCCATCACCGCCTGATCACCTCGATACTTCCACCGGACACCCACCACCTTTGCCACTCACTCCACTTGCCCCTTTCCCTTCTCTAAAGCCACGTCCACCTCACCCACCTTCTCCTCTGCTTCACTGGAGGGGACGACCATTGGTCCCCTGCTCCCTTACCTCCATGAACCTCCATTTCACTCACAACCATTCGCAAAGGATGCCTTGGCTACACTCTAACACTTGCAGGAGCCCACACCTTCATTAGCCAAAGTTTGGTCGGAGGCATGTTCTATAGCTCCGCCTTCGGCAATGCTTCGTCGTCAGCAACACCAAGCCATTGCCGTGCCTTCTCTGCCGTCAGAACTTCAACGCCAAAGCCTCCAGGAGATTCATAGACCATCAGGTGGATGAGTTGGGCATGGAGAAGTGAGCCCTGTGTCACCGGAGCACAACCTTCTCTGGTGATAGACGACGGGGCATGAAGAAGCAGGCACCATCCGATCATATGGATCGGATGGCCCCGATGCAACCTAAGCCTCAACGCCTATCCTATACGCTCGGAGACCAACCCACACTCCCCCTCGGAGCACTAGACGAAGCCACGTGGCCCGAGCTGGGCTCGTCTCTCGAGCATGGCCTCTAGCGTGAATGGCACGTGAGGTCTGGGTAATTTGCAGTTATATATAGGTCCTCCAGGCGCATGCCTCATGTGCGTGCATGGGGTATTTTATAGGGAGACCCAACCATATTTCGATATTTACAATTATGCCCCTACGTGTAAAGGAGAAATTGCACTAGGCCTCCTTCGGGTTTTTGAAATTACAAATAGGTCCCTCCAGGGGCCTATTTGTGATTATTTATATTTTATTTCCTTGCATTTTTTATTACAGTTATGCTCTTGCATTTTTTTAACATATCTTGATCATCTTGATTCTAAATCGCATGGTTTCAGTTTCATTTTGATGCCTATTTTATTCTATATTTTATGACATAATTTAATCGATGATTTGACATTTAATTAGTGGAGCTAGTTTTTTATGATCTATAGTGTCTCTTACTTGTTGATTTAAATGCCATTTATCATCGTTAATATTCAATTTGACTCTGAAATGGAACTATAATTTGTTGCTCATTGCTTTGGCATTCTGTAGGGCATATTTGTAGATATTCTTTGCATGCTTGCCTGTGCATTTTATCATTCATTATGTTCATATTTCATCTCATTTAATTGCATCTAAAAATCAAATAAAAATCACGTCATTTTATCTACACGTACACATTGCATACCATATCTACATAAGGACATATGACTAGAAAATACTCACTCTTGAATTAAACACTGATTTTCGATAAATTGACGAAAAGGTTCGTGTCCCTGTGGTCGACAAATAAATAAAGGTGAGCCATTGCCAGGGACTCTATAGGGTTTTTTTATTATAAATTGATGAAGAGGCTCGTGTCTATGTGTTCAACGAATCATTTTTTACCTCATATACTACAATTTTAGATAATTAAAGAGGAGAAATTCGAGTTCATCAAACGGTGCCATTACCGGGGGCACAACTCACCTTTATTTATTTATCAAATTTTGTTGAATTATTTTTATGTGATTATTTTTAATAATTTTAGGTCTTTTCATCATGTTATTTTTACATCATTTATCGATTATTTTTCTTGATATTCTCTCTGACTATTTCTTATATGGCAGGGTCCATGGAGATAGAGGATGCTTAATCTACATGGCGGCGTGGAGTTGGGAGCTCCCGCTGCGAGGAGCTGCAAAAGAAAACAAGAAGAATTCAAGGAAGAGTCGTCAACATCCCATTCATACATTTTGTTGTAAAAAAATTATATCATGTGCATTTTTAATAGTCCTCGTTCGAGGGCTCGTGTGTGTAAATAAAAGTATATCACTAAATGATCTATCCCCCCCTCACACATACGTGCATCCATATATGCATATCCACTCACCCCCCACCACCACCACCATCTTTATATATTCACATACATACACCCCTCCCACATCTTTGTCTGAAAAAATCCACACTCCCCTCCCCTCTAACCCTAACAGCCACAGGTCCCTCAACCCAAATTTCAGATCCTTCACATTTTTATTTTTATCCACGAGTCCCTCTAACCCGGAAACACATTTTTTTATTTTTATGAATTTTTAATCACTTTTATAAGTTTTTTTAGTCTTTTTCAAATTTTAGGGGTTTTATAAATGGGTATTAGACAAAAATCAAATATAAACTAAAACAATACGAAATAAGCAATCAGGATTTTTTTAGAATTTTTGAAGGTATTTTAATATTTTCAGTTGATTTTTCAAAACAACCAGAGACACTTTTTAAGGTTTTTGAATTTTAGAAAATATGAAACAAAAACAAAACACGCCACAAAAATTACCAAAAATCGTACACAATAGCAGGAGCTACGTTTCAAAATTTTGGAATTTTTGGAGTAAGTTTGCTATTTATTTAATTAAAAATAAGACAGATAGATCACATGGACCTAATTGCAAATAGTTTAAGTTCTGGGACCAAACAATAAAAGGTAATAAAAATCCAAGGTCAAATATGCAATTTATCCACTAAAAAGCACACATGCTCCAAATCCACGTTCACAGGGGAGTATATGCAAATTTGAAAAATATCTATTCAATCAGTAACAGAAGAAAAGTTCGAGACAAATAGTGCAAATAACCCACTAGTCACGTGACAAGGCACGTGGATCCAAACAGAAAGGGCTAAACTGCAAATATAAGAAACTACAAGGGTTGAAATACAAAATGGTCCAACTGTATATTTTATTTTACAAACTAAAACACAAACCAAAATAAATGCAGGGTAGAAGATGTAATATACCCATGGAGGCACGTAAGAGGCGCGTGGGGGACAGGTGTCGGCCGCTGATGGGACGCGATCGTGCGACTCTGGGCACGTCAGATGTCAGATCTGACGGTGTCAGCTAGTCAGGGACGTGGCTAGTACGGGACCTTTAGATATGACATCTAATGGTCCGACACCTCCAGTGAATGAACGGACGAGATGAAGTCTGGAAGGTGGAGTCGATCCAACGACGGCTAAGTCATCTAGATGAACTGCGCTTGGGCGAACTTCACCGGACCCAAGGATGCAATCCTCGGCTCCGATGAAGGATCTGAAGGCACCAGTGAATTCGTGGGCCTCTTTCGCGTTAGATGGCCAACTCGGATGGGCGTTCCAACGGTCGGATCAGCGAGATGGCGCAAGGGACCTGGAGCTGCTCCGGTGAGGATGGATGAGGGTGCTTTGAGGGTTCTCCACGCGTGTCAAGACCTGCAAGGATTGCTCTGACTCGGAGGCGAACTCTGGTCTAGGTTATTAGGGACAAACACTAAAGAAGCGACGATGAATGGGGGTGGGTCTCCGGCGAAGATGGTAGGGAGACCCAAATGCTAATCTCGACGTGATGATCAAGGATCATGTTGATCAGGTTGCCTAGGAAGGTGGAGACGAGCGTGTGGGTTGATCGTAGCGGATAAGTGAGGGCGACGAAGCTCCGACCGGCTCGTCGGAGCCAGCGAAGCTACGGTGGCATACTAATGAAAGATTAATAAACGACGGAGCTAGGAAGGATTAGAGGGCGACCTGAGGGTCTGAGGATGATCCTAAGCTCCTGGCAGAGTGGACGGTGGGGTTGTGGCCTCGACCAAGCTGCGACGGGCGAAGGAGGCTTCTCGCGGCGGTACTGAAGCCACGAAGGGTGAGATGCGGCTACACGGTACCAACTTGACCACCGAAGGTATCCTCCGACGGCTGTCACTATGAGGAAGGATTCTAGGGTATAAAGAAGGGGTGCGGTGCAAGCTACTGAGCTGGGGAGGCAAATGAACAATTTATATAGCATCCCAGGTAGCTGAAGGAACCAGGTCAGGGTACGCAATCCCAGAATGATCCGTGCTTCCCTAGGGATCCGCGATGATCGTGGATCCATGGGGAAGGCACGGGCAGAAATTCAGAGGAAGGGGATGCATGATCCGACCTAGAGAAATGGGAGAAAAAGGTCCGGCGGGTCAGTCGGGTCGGATCAAGCCCTGGAAGAGGGGGTTGACTCGAGTCAACAATCCGCCGTGGACCAATCAGAAAATAGCATTTACAAAAAGATTTATAAATTCAATAAAAATAATAAATGATGTTAAATTAAAAAGTGTATAAAATGAAAAATGTGTGTTGTTTTTCAAACTATTTTTCTGTGATTTTTATTTGTTTTTATGAAAGTCTTCATTAATTTGAAGTATGGAGTTCAGTCAGACCTTTGGATTATTAGTTTGTCGAAACCTTATTTGGACTTAGGTTTAAAACTAAACAGCCTCTAAGTTCCACCCACCTATGGTCAAGACTCCTCAATAATCCAGATCAGAAGACATCTACATACACAAACTCTAATGACCATGAATCTTTTCGTGTACTGTGTAAGTGATGTGTAGCTCCCCACCTCAGAAATGGAAAAGTAACAGCCCCCTCAACAAGGTAACTCTAATGCCCTAGTCTGGCAGCTCTTTCCTCGAGGAGCGGGGTCTTCCCTTCTATGTTCAAGTACAACCGGCTCAAGAAGAGGAGGAAGAAGAGAATGGACCATGACCAGTGTAGCCATGTATCCTAGGGAGTCCAACCAGTGTAGCTAAGTCTCCCTGCTGCAAGCTTCATGAGATGAGAATGGGTAACATAAGCTTTACTTTATTTGGCTATATACACTCCGGTGGGTATTTCATTTTCTATCAGACCCACCACTTTTTTGGAGTTTTTCTTTCTTTTGCACATTTTTTTCGATGTGCATATGTACAACATATCTACATGGTGCAACATACATACAAAAGGAGTTTTTCCTCTTGAGCCAGTAGACTATCCCTCTTTTGAAGCATTATCGCAACCCACAACTCCTATCTTTAGACCTCAATGCTGCCAGACCAAGTTGAGACGCACTTCCTTCACTAAAAGAAGACGAAAGGTTCCGTCTAGAAGTACTGCCCTCGTATGCTACCCCAAGCCAAAGAAGACTGCCTCCTCACCACCTCATCCGTAGAGAGCTATGTGTAAGATGTTGGTGTACGTAAAGCCATTGTCTGTGAGAGTCATGTGTACATTGTTAAGTGTTCTACTTAAGCTCATCAAGATGACATGTGATCATAGCCTAGTGGACTTAAAGAATTAAGTCACTAATGGACCTGAAAAGTCTTAACCTAAGCCCTCTAAGGTTCCTCTGAGAATTAGGTGGATTAAGGTCTTAACCAAGCTATATTTTTCAATTTAATTCCAGGCTAGTTTAAATGTCAACTATGATTCAGAAAAACTGTACAAGTATATACAAAAATATTTTTATGCAAATTTTTGAAAATGTGCAAAATTTTTGAAAAAATGTTTGAATGAATGCATGAATGCAGAACTTTTGCAAACTATTTACACACATTTACACAAGGGTTTTTGCAAACTTTTATTTTTCAAATATTTTACAAAAATTTTGTACTATATACATAATTTTGACACCAAAATATTTACAAACTTTTTACACACAAAACATTTTTATAAACATCTGTACAAAAATAATTTTTATAAATAGCTATGTATGTGCAAGAAAGAATTTTATATACAAGAAAAAAATTTAAATTTTTATGGGTTTTTAGATAAAGGATTTTAGCCATTTTATTTATTAACAAACTCACACAAAGTACGAGTTATGGCTAAAGTATATATGAAATATATACGACACCCCCTATACTTAGCTCGAACAATGTCCTCAGAGTGGATCAAGAGCGATGAAGAAGACATAACTCGTGCTTAGTAAAGGGAAATCAAAAGGAATGCTATACTACAACGATGAATTAATAAATAGAATGAAAGGATCTCGGTGTTTCCCCCTATACTTAGGATCAAGTAATCCTAAGTATATCAGACTGTACATAAAGGGAAATACGAGTGCGAGAATGTACAGGGTCTACCTCCCCTATACTTAGGGTAAAATATCCCTAAGTATAGGTAGCAAAATATAGGTAAAAAGAATCAAAAGATAAATCAAAAGTCTGACACCCCCCCATACTTAGGGTAAAGTACACCCTAAGTATAGCATAATCATAAGATGCAAATGGGGTGTTGGACTGAAGAATGGTATGATATGGACATCTGGATGTGAGTCAAAGACCACATCTCACGTAAAATGAATAGGGGCGACGTCAACGACCAGTGGCTCATGATCTAGATATGGTTTGAGCTGATGCCCATTAACACGAAAGGTAGAATCAAATGGCATTTCGGATATGTCAATGCTCCCATTGTCATGTACCTTTCGGACTAGGTATGGCCCCTTCCACTTGCTATGCAACTTCCCTGGAAATAATCTAAGCCTAGCATCGAACAACCATACTCTCTGATCTGGCTCAAACTGTTTGTGGCTGATATGAGAATCATGCCACTCCTTCACTCTCTCCTTGTATTGTAGGCTGCTCGAAAAGGCTGAATCTCTAAGCTCCTCCAGGGCTGCCAATTTTGCCCTCCTCTGATCTCCTACACTCACTAGATCCAATAATATATCTGTGACAGCCCAAAGCGACTATGCCTAATCTCAACAAGTAAATGGTAGGGTTTGCCATAAACGAGGTGAAAGAGAGACGTACCCAAAGGAGTCTTGAAGGAAGTCTGATATGACCACAAGACCGAGTCCAAAAGCTGTAACCAGTCCTTTCGGTCAGGGCAGACTACCTTCTTCAATATAGTCTTGATCTCCCTATTCGACACTTCGGCTAGACCATTGGTCTGAGGATGATATGACGTGGCTACTCGATGGTCTATGCCGAACTCGCTAGAAAGGGCCTTTATCTTGTCGTTGACAAAATGAGAACCCCGTCAGATATCAACACTCTAGGCAACCCGAACCGTAAAATGATATTCTTCCTCAAAAATATGCAAACGGTCTTACCATCTGAGGTTTGGGCAGGGATGGCCTTAACCCAACAACTAGCATAATCAACGGCCAACAGAATGTACTCAAATCCCTGACTCTTAGGGAATGGACCCATGAAATCAATGCCCCATGCGTCAAAAACCTCACAAAAGTGAATGGGTTGTATAGGCATCATATCACGCTGTCCACAATTACCCATCCTCTGACAGTCAGTAACCTCTTCACGAATTCATCAGAATCCTTGAAGAGGGTAGGCCACCATAGGCCAGATTGGAGCACTTTATGTGCCGTTCTCTTCCCAGAGTGATGTCCTCCTGCCTCAAGCTTGTGGCAGTATGTGAGGACGCTATGGTGCTGCTCCTGAGGAATGCACCGACGCCAGATGCTATCCCCTCCTTCATGATAAAGGATGGGATCCTCCCAATGGTAGAACTTGGCCTTCACAAGGAAGTTCTCAAGTTGCTGCCTGGGCCAACCTTGTGGAACTTTCTTGGCAACAAGATAGTTGACAATATCAACGTACCACGGGAGTGAGGCGATAGCAAGGATCGCCTCATCTGGGAAGGTCTCAGATATGGGATCAGTCTGCTCAGATTCCTCAAGATGCTCTAATCGGGAGAGATAATCCGCCACCACATTCTTGACTCCAGGTTTATCCTTAATCTCAATGTCAAACTCCTGGAGTAGAAGGATCCATCTGGTCAGTCTTGCTTTAGCATCCTTCTTTGCCATGAGGTACCTGATGGCGGTATGATATGTGAAGATAGTCACCTTTGATCCAATGATGTAAGATCTGAACTTATCTAGGGCAAAGACTACGGCTAGCATCTCCTTCTTAGTGACTGTGTAGTTCCGCTGTGTGGCATCCAATGTACGGCTAGCGCAGTGAATGGCAAATGGCACTCCATCCCTCCTCTGTCTCAACACGGCCCCTACGGCAAAATCAGAGGCATCCGTCATGATCTCGAATGGGAGAGACCAATCAGGCAGCTAAAGGACATGAGCCTCAACAACTAGATCCTTGAGAGTCTCAAATGACGCAAGACACTTATCATCTACAATAAACTCGGTATCTTTCGTCAGCAAATCAGTCAACGGTCAGGCAATCCTGTTGAAATCATGAATGAATCGTCAGTAGAAACCGACGTGCCCCAGAAAAGACCGTAACTGTCGCAAGTTGGACGGTTGATTGAGTTTTCTGATGATATCCACCTTGACCAGATCAACCTCCATGCTCCTGTTGGAGATGATATGACCAAGCATCATCCCTTGAGTCACCATGAAGTGACTCTTCTCTCAAGATAATACAAGATGGACCTCGATGCATCGTTGAAGGACACGGTCTAGGCAGTCAAGACAAGCATCAAACCCATCTCCATAGACGGAAAAGTCGTCCATGAAGACCTCCAAGCACTCACCCACCATGTCCGAAAAGATGGACAACATGTACCTTTGGAATGTTGCCGGGGCATTATATAGACCAAAGGGCATCCGTTTGAAAGCATATGTCCCAAAGAGACAGGTGAATGTAGTCTTGTCCTGGTCTTCAGGCGCAATGGTCACTTGGCTGGAGTACCCGTCAAGGAAATAGTAGTGACTCTTCCCAGCTAGCCTCTCTATAATCTGATCAATAAAAGGCAGCGGGAAATGATCCTTCTTGGTTGCCTGGTTCAATCGTCTGTAGTTCACACAGACCCTCCAAGAAGTGGGTACCCGGGTAGCGATCTCCTCTCCAGACTCACTCACAACTGTAGTGATGCCCGTCTTATTGGGCACCACATGTAATGGACTAAGCCACTCGGAGTCGGAGATGGGGTAGATAAAATCGGCGCTCCACCATTTTGAGATTTCCTCCATGACAACCTCTCGAAGATTCGGGTTCAGCCGCCGCTGGAACTCACACGACGGCTCGGCATCCTCTTTGAGATAGATATGGTGGGAGCACAGGGCCGGACTTATCCCCTGGAGATCAGCTACACTCCATCCTATCACCTTGCGGTTCTTTTCAAGAACCTCCATCAAACGAGATTCTTGTTCTCCAGTCAAATCTGCTGAGATAATAACTGGGTGCATCTCATGCTCGCCCGCAAGGAATCTATACCTCAGCGACTGCGGCAAGGCCTTCAGCTCTGGGCAACTAGGAGCTGGTAAATCTGGCCTCTGAAAAGTCTGAGTGAAAGCAACCAAATCTGCATGGGAGAACTCTCGTTGATCATGAAAACCTGGTAAAGACTGCTCTGCTGGTGTATCTTCACTCTGTATTGGGTCAGTCTCCACCCTAGCTGCTGGCTCTGTAGGAATCAGACATGGAATCAACTCATCAAACTCTGCCCAATCAATATCTGACTCCGAGGGATCTGAATCTGAATCAAGAGAAATATCAACTGCCTCGCTCTCCTGAACGCGGTCTATAGCCTCGAATGTATCCTCTGTCAAAAGTGTGCTCTCAAAGCTCTCCTCTACTGGTCTATGGATCTGTGGGATCTGAATGTGAGAGGATGGCTCGTGAAACGGGATCTGACCAAGCGGCTTCATCATCTGTTATCACAAAATCACTCCCGGTGGACGTCTCGCTCTGCCTCTGTCATCTGCTCTGAATCACTGAGCTGCTCTGAGCAGGCTGAATCTCACGCTCTAGTCTCATCAATCATCTCTATTTGTATACTTTCACCCTCGATGTGAAAGCACACCTTCCCTCTATCATGATTAGACACTGTCTTGGCTGTGGCCAAGAACGAGCATCCTAGAATGATGGGGGTATTAGTCACAGACTCAGGGATCTCCATGTCCAACACAACGAAGTCCATGAGGAATTTCAGGCCCTGAATTGTGACGACCATGTCCTTCAACAACCCCTTCGGCCTCTTGATAGATCTATCAGCAAACTGAAGGACTGTCATGCCATGTCGAAGAGGGCCAAACTCGAATCGGTTGAGTAAGGCTGCCGGAAGTAGGTTGATGGAAGAGTCGTTGTCTAATAGAGTCCGATCGAATCTCTCCTCATGTATATGATATCTGACATAGGGATCTCCTGCATCTGGCTTCTTGGCTGGCAGACGGTTCTGAATAGTGAAGCAGGTGGCACGAGTGAGCACATGGATCTCTGCATGATGGTTCCTTTTTTTTTGCGAATGGTGGTCTTCTCTCTAAGGTTCCCCCGGAAGAGAGGGATGTGCTCAAGGGCCTCCTGTAGAGTCAGCTGAATCTGAAATCTGTCTATCATCTGCTGGCTAAACTCTAACTGCTGGGATTTTTTTTGGATTTTCTTTTTTGTTCCCCTTAGCCAAGCGGAGTGCTTGAGGGAAGGGGATGGCTGGGCCCTCCTCAGATGGAGGGATAGGATCGGGTCCCTGCTACTGTGGCGAAATAGAATCCATACAAACATCTCTAGGCATCGCAAATGGACTCACAAATATAGAACCCTTTCCTTTATTGATTTTTGAATAGTCCTGAGATACAGAAGCAAATGGAAATGCAACAGGAATAGAATGGGTGGCCTCGGTACCACCCCGGCATCTGGACTTGTGGCTTCAGCACCGCACTGTGGCTCGACATCATCATATCTGGTGGCATCAACACCACCTCCTACATCTGGTGAAGTGACGACCTCCGTATTGTCGGCTGGATCTACATCCTTGGTGGTGTCAGCACCACCGTCATCAACATCGTTATGAGCAGCATTCTGATGAGCGGCATCAGCACTGCTCTCCTCCTCGTCTAACGCTCCTGAGTCCTCATGGTGTAGTCGCTCAGACGAGGCACCGCCGACTGGCATCCTACCGCTCCTAAGTGTAACAAAGTCAGCATCAAAAGTATATGCAGTAATATCACCCAATGAGTCACTAGGAGTGGTAACCTCTGTAAACTCTACTTGCTCAGACTTCCTCTTCAGGTTGTTCGGATTCGGCTCGATCTGAGTGGATATCACGGCCTTGCCCTTCACGATCTCCCTCATCTCCTAACGGAACTTGTCCATCTCCCGCCTGAAAGTGGCCTGCTGATCGAAGATAAGGCATGCTAAATCATCAAGTGCTGGGTTCTCATAGGCTGGCCCATGAGAACCGGACGGGTTGCCTCTCTGGAAGTGAGGCTGCTGCTGTTGGGAAGGATGAGGGTAATACTTGTGAGAATACTGCTGAGGCTGCTGCTGCTGCCTCCACGGTTGTCCCTGCTGATAGGGACGAGGACCCTGGTGGTAGTGTGGCTGAGGTTGTGGGAACTAGGGCTGCTGCTGCTGCTGGCTGTACTGACCACCCTGAACTGGAGGCTGCTGCTGGGATGAGGCACCTCCGGTCGACCATCGGAATCCGGGATGGTCTCGACGGATCCCAGGTTGAGGTAGGTCATATCAAATCCCATTGACTTCCATCAACGGCTCCTGCTCATAAGAGGGTAGGGGAAGAACTGCTAGGGGCTGATCTGGCTGGTAGACCACCATCTGATATGGTAGCTGGACATAATGCTGCTGCTGCAACTGGAACGGATTCGCCTGAATGTGGTGCACCTGTCTGTAGTGGGCGGAGGGATGAGTCGAACTGATTCTGCTGGGGTCAGCCCGTGACATGAGACGGGGCTGAGAAGCCGTCTGTGCCTCCTGGAGACGCATGATCTGGGTCTTCAGGTCACTCAGCGTCTGTGCCATCTGATCTATCTGAGACATGTCCTGCCATTTTTTATTCTCAATGATCTCGATGCGGTCCAACTTCTCGCTGATGATACCCATATCAGCGGCCGACGACTCTGCGCTGCGGCTGCTGAAGATGTGGAAGGACCCGCATCAACCTGTGCTATCCTCTGATAGAACACGACCTGTGGTGTGGGCTTGCTTTGTGTGTAGAGGCAGGTCTGGGACATGACAATATAATTATCTGCCATCTCCTCGTAGATGGCTCAGACCTGATCCTCATCCTTGGCGAAATAGGAACCCCCACAGGATGCATTCACTAGCCCCTGCAACTCCGGTGTAAGCCCGTAGAAGAAACTCTGAACAAGGTTGGGCTTGGATATGTCATGATGAGGACACCGGTCAATGAGCTCTCTGAATCTGTCCCATGCTTCATGGAATTGTTTGTTGGGAAGCATGGAGAAGTTGTTGATGAGGGCTCATGCTGCATTCATCTGGCTAAGTGGATAGTACTTATTCAAGTACTTGTTCCGGAGTTGTTCCCATGATGTGACGTATTTCCCTAGGTGCTTCACCCAATAGGTTGCTCTGTCGACGAGGGAAAATGGAAAATCCATCATCTTGATGGTATCCTCATCCACGAGACGATCATGGACCGTGCTGCAGATCATCTCAAACTCCAGGAGATGGAGGTGCATCTCCTCGGTGGAAAGCCCATGGAATCTGGGTAGTAACTGGATGGTCTGAGGTGGGAGCTTGAAATCTCCCAGAATGGCTGGCAACTGAATCCATCTACGTGTCAGAGTCGCACCAGGGCTGTGCAACTCTCTCATCGGATGTGCAGGTGCTGTTGGCTGCACTGGCTCATTTGGCTCTCCTCCCCCAGGAATGTCTCCTCCTCCACCGGCTCTGTGCTGCTCCTCTCGGTCCGCTCGCATCTGCGTCATCTCCCTGCGCATATCGGCCATGAAAGCCCCCTGGTCTCTGATCTGACGCTGCATGGTCTCCAGTGAGGCTAACAGGGTGTTGTTGATGGCACCCTGATCAAGTACATACGTGTGGGTCAGCCCGGATCCATCAGTGCGCTCCTCGCTGCTGGCCATGGTCTCTGCAAAGGCAAAAGACCCGAACTCAGGTGCCGTCAAATGAACAAACATCTGTTACGGTCTCTGCTCGGGCACGTCAGGACTGGTAGAAGGGTGGTCGAGGGAGAACAGGGCGGAGTCAAACTCGGGGTTGGAGAGAGGGTCTGGGCTCTGGCGAACCAACCTAGATGAGTGGGGCGGAGTTCTCAAAAGCGGTGCAACCAAAGGCTGCCTAAGGGACCTCCGGCCCATCATTGTGATGTGGAGAGTAAAGGTGGATGAGATCTGGAAAACACACAAGATCGGGCAAACAAACCCCCAATTCACCTACTCACGCTGAGCTGATGACCGTAAAGGTTCGGTCTTTTATCTTGTCGATTTTATTTAGGTAATCAATCAGTCTATCAGAGCGATTAAGCGAATTGTTGGGAATCCAACACTCTCAGGAGATTGTCTCGATCCTAAGGGTAGATCTTTCCCAGCCAGTACAAGTTGCGGACCATTTACCGGCTATCCGATCAACTCGCTCTGTTAAGGATATCGCGACCCGCTTTACCGGAAACCGGAGCGATCCTCATTAGAGAACGACTAACCTGAAACTAGTAGTCTGAAAAGAGGTCGGATATGACTCTAGCCTAGTGTGCGGGTCACTCTCTCACTCATCCAAACCAGACAATGAGGGAATTGCTCTCCCAAGACAATTTTTTCAGTGAGGTGTCTTTTAGGGTCAAGTGTGTTTAACAGTCCCAATTTTATAGTTTTTCTTTTTTTAGATATTTTTCAAGCAAACAACGCCTAACGATTTTTTTGATTCTCCTAATTATTTTAAGTCTAAAAATAGGGAGAGAAGTCGAAAAAGCCGATTCGTGGTCAGATACTATGATGCATGCAAAGTCAGAAATGCGTACCTGACGCCAGCTCTCTACATGCAGGGTGATCCACGTATAAATTAAAGATAGGAATAAAACTACCTATATGATGCAAGAAGAAATCAGCCTTAGACAGAAAATTTCTACTCGAGAAGCACAATAGCTAATAAGTCAACAAGAGAGGTCAGGGTCCAATCTCTGATGCCGATCGGTGTCCGCCACAACGGATCCTGCCAGCGCTGTATACGACCTCTAGCGGCACATGACCCCTCAGGTGACCAAATTAGCTTTTTCTTTTGTGAGTTAATTAATTAGGTCCACTTAGTGATCTATAGGTGCAAGCAAGCAATTAGGGCTGGGGCCTTAATTAATTACATCACAATCAATAAAAATCCTAAGTCTAGGGGTCAAAAACTTTGAGAATGAAAAATAAAAGAAAATACGAAGAAAATAAAATCGGCGTAAAAACCGCGGTGAGGTCCCCCGAGCACACCAGTGCTCGCCGAAACAGACCCCGATAATAGGCCAAGTCCAAGTCTGAGTCATGTATTATAACAATAATAATGGAATAAAATAAAAACTAAAAACTAAAAATCCTCCAAAAGTCATGCTCCTCCTCTCCTACGCTCTCATGCGGCTCGATGTAGAAACGAGCTGCCTCCGCTTTGCTCGGGTGCCTCGGTGCTCCTAAGAAAGCAGTCCTCGCTCGTCGGGCCCTCGCAAGGAAGAAAGCACAAAACTGGCCAGATCACAGTTATAAAATGAAATAAAATAAAAATAAAAATAAATGAGAATAAAAACAAAGAAAAAGAAACAAAAACAAAAACAAAAATAAAAAGCAAATACAGAAAAATAAAAAGAAGAAGAAAATGGAAACAAAATCGAAAATGAAATACCGACTACTAAGCCGTGCTCCCCGGCAATGGTGCCATTCTGATGAGCGGCCCGAGCGACTAAAGTTAAGTGATATCAAAGGTCGTTTCGACCTCAACCACTCGAACTGGGCTCAACGGAAAAAATCAGGCCACCAACGAAAGAAATCAAACACTAAACACGAGGCAAGTGGTCTTGTTAATTACTTAACCTGGTATAGCTGGTCGAACACAAGGAGCATGGAATGAAAATCTACAAAGTAGTCAGGTAATCAAGAAAATAAAGGAATTTTGGTGGTTTTTAATTTTTATTTTTTTTATGATTTTCTGATAAGAAAAAGAATAAAGAAAATGGCCAAAAGTAAAACTCAAGCAATTATTTAAAGGGCCAAAATAACTCAAAAATTCAAAACAAATATATTTTTATGTTTTTAAAATATTCAAGTGTTTTTAGGAATTTTATGGTGCTTTTATTATTTTTATTTAATTTTCTAAAAATAAAAGAAGGGTAAAAACAACAAGCAATGTTCAGCCTGGATATAAAGGCAAATTAAAATTATTTAAAATGCTTATAAAATCCTAGCAATAATTTTATGTGAAGCTATAAAATAAAATCTATTTATAGAACCTGGAAACATAATTTTTGTTTTTAATGAATTTTTAATAATTTTTATAAACTTTTTAATCTTTTTCAATTTCTAGGGGTTTTATAAATGGGAATTAAACAAAAATCACACAGAAACTAAAACAACAGAAAATAAGCAATCAGGACTTTTTTTAGAATTTTGAAGGAATTTTAAAATTTTTAGTCGATTTTCAAAATAACCAGAGATACTTTTTAAGGTTTTTGAATTTTAGAAAATATCAAACAAAAACAAAACACGCCACAAAAATTAACAAAAATCCTACACAGTAGCAGGAGCTACGTGTCAAAATTTTGAAATTTTTGGAGTAAGCTTGCTATTTATTTAATTAAAAACAAGACACAAAGATCACTGGGACCTAATTGCAAATAGTTTAAGTTCTGGAACCAAACAATAAAAGGCAATAAAAATCCAAGGTCAAATCTACAATTTATCCACTAAAAGCGCACATGCTCCAAATCCACGTTCACAGGGGCATATATGCAAATTTGAAAAACATCTATTCAATCAGTAACAGAAGAAAAGTTCGAGACAAATAGTGCCAATAACCCACTAGTCATGTGACAAGGCACACGGATCCAAACAGGAAGGACTAAACTGCAAATATAAGAAACTACAATAGCTGAAATGCAAAATGGTCCAACTGTATATTTTATTTTACAAACTAAAACATAAACCAAAATAAATGCAGGGTGGAAGATGCAATATATCCATGGAGGCATGTGAGAGGCGCGTGAGGGACAGGTGTCGGTCGCTGATGGGACGCGATCATGCGGCTCTGGGCGCTTCAGATGCCAGATCTGACGGTGTCGGCTGGTCGAGGACGTGGCTAGCACTCGACCGTTAGATCTGACATCTAATGGTCTGACACCTCCAATGAATGAACGGACGAGATGAAGTCTGGAAGGTGGAGTCGATCCAACGGCGGCGAAGGCATCTAGATGAACTGCGTCTGGGCAAACTTCACCGGACCCAAGGATGTAATCCTCAGCTCCGATGAAGGATCTGAAGGCACTAGTGAAATCGTGGGCCTCTTTCGCATCAGATGTCCAGCTTGGATGGGCGCTCCAACGGTCGGATCGACGAGATGGCGCAAGGGACCTGGACCTGCTTCGGCGAAGATGGATGAGGGTGCTCTGGGGGTTCCCCACGCGCGTCAAGACCTGCAAGGGATTGCTTGACTCGGAGGCGAACTCCGGTCTAGGTTATTAGTGATAAACACTAAATAAGAGACGACGAATGGGGGTGGGTCTCCGGCGAAGATGGTAGGGGAGACCCAAATCCTAATCTCGACGTGATGACTGATGAAACCCAATTTCATCATCTTAATTTCTCATTATTAACCCCCTTGCTTAAAGTTGTGTCAATAAAACCCTAATAATTTCTTGTAATTATCAGAGTCCCTAATAAATTAATAATCACAAAAAATGGCAAAACTAAAATCCGTGGTATTTTTAGCCTTAAAAATACCCTTAAAAATATTTCGAGTCTTCATTTGATCTCATCTCCAGTTTTGGTCAACATGAAACTTGTAGTCTCTTCAATATCTACAACTTTCATGTTTTGAGTTTTCTCAAATTCGGCCATTTGTCCCTTCAAAAGTCAACTTCAAGATCAGAATAATCTGATTGGGCCATGTGGCCCGTTCTGGGTGAGCCACGTGGCCCGCCCGCCTTTGTCTTATCCGCCCCTGTCCTCGACCGTTGGATATCCTTCTGATCCAACGGTTCCGCCTTCTCTACGTGCGCCTTTCTTTCTAGCCGTCTGATCTACTCTCACCTCTCATCTGCACCGTACATCAACGCCCTTTCCTCCTCACGCCACGTGGAGCATTGTGCGCCTTCCGATCCCGTCCTTATCCCTCTGATCATCACCGTCCACTGCCGCTTCGTCATTCACCATCCGATCATTCTCCACCTCTCATCGCGACCGTCGAACCCCGCCTTGCTCGTCTTTCGACACGTGGCACATTGATATCCTTCGATGAGGTCGACCCGGATCTCATCAGCGACGTTCTTAAGCGCCTCGATCCAGGCCATTGGATCTCCAGATCCAACGGCTACGAACCCATCTTCCACCTCACGACGCCCCTCTCTCCCCACGATCTCCACCTTGCAGAACCCTTCCGCCCTTCCTATTTTCGCCACCCTCTCCGACCACCTCTCCCCTCGACAACCTTCCCACGACATTCCCCGATCATCCATCACCTTTGCCCACATCCACGCATCCCACGATCTTCCACCAGTCGCCCCACGTTTCTCATACAAACCACGACGACCACCACCATAACTGCTACATCCGCATCTCAAATACACTGTCTTCCCCTCCAAAACCCCCGTCCATCTTTACGCGGGTGAAGGCCCACCCCTCTTCCGTCTCCCTGTGACAGGGGGAGGCGGAGGATTGAGCGAGGATGACCTTTCCACCCCGGTGAGACCCTCCGCCGATCACGGCGGTGTCGCAGTGCCATCGCGTCCGCTCGAGCTGCTCCAATTAGCTGCCGGGGTCCAGCGAAGACCCGGGCATCATCCCCGATGCCCAGCCCAAGCTCCGCTCCGCCCAAACCTCCGGTAAGTCCCCTCCGATTCTCTTCTGTAATTTTCCTTTAATTTCTCCCAATTATCTAGGTCTCCACATCCCTATTCGACCTTCACCGTACACCTCCTGAGCTCCGCCTCACATTCATCATCTACGCTCCGCCTCTAGATCATCTCCTTCCTCTTCCCAGAACCTCGTCGCCCTCCGACCCATCTCCTCCGGGTTCGCCGGAGAAGAACCCCAGCCATCACTCTCTTCACCTCCTCACGGCCGTCCACATCATTCACCCACATCACAACCTATGCTTCGGCTATTGCGCTAATGTTGCAGGTCATCAAAATCCGTCAATGCCGGAGGCTCATCGGAGCCAACTTTGTCAACTGCCCTACCGTCAACAGAGCTTTGATGGGCTGATCCAAGAGGCTCCTGGTCCTTCCCTGAGCTCCCATCTTCCTCGACATCCATCCAAGGAGCTCCGGGGAGGTCTGTCGTGACCGAGATGGAGTGGCGGAGGAGGAGCACCTTCGTCGGAGCTCTGAATCCGCCGCCAGCCACAGACAAGGAAGTAAGAACAACGGACGTTGGATGGCCCTCTCCCGACGATCATCCGACGACCCAGATGCAAACACGTCAACGCCCTCTCAACAGCACAAATACCGTCGGATCTGTTAGATCTGACGGACATCCATTGGCCACGTGTCGATTCCAGAGCTTCCTGATCCTCGACACCAGACCAATAGGCTCGGAGGTCCCAAGCCTACTCCGAGCCTCCTATGACTCCAAGCCTAGCGGTTCGTGACTTCCAGCCAACCCGAAGCACCTCCCAACCTCCTCCGAGCCTCAGATCGATCCGAGCCTAGAGATAGCACATGCACAGCACGTGCCATCTGGGCAAATTGCAAGGAGCCCCCACCTTCTTCTCCAATTTACAAACAGGTCCCGGTCACGTGCAGCATCATGCGTGCCTTGGGTATTTTGCGACCATACCCCTGCGGGTTTCCAAAATTGCAAAAATGCCCCTATGCGTGTGGGTATTTTACAAGGAAGGCCTCACACTTATTTTTATTACATTTTAATCCCTCCCAGGGACCTGTTTGTAGTTATCTCTTTATGTTTTATTGCATTTATGCCCTTATCTTCATTGTTGCATAACTTGAGCATCATGTTTCCGTTTCAGTTGATTTCAGTCCCATTTGAAAGCTTATTTGATGTACTTTTTAATGGCATATTTTATCTTTCATCTTAGAGACATGAATTTTAATGTAATATTATGTTAGCTAAGTGTCTCTTATCATTCACTTATGCCTTAACTTGTCGATCAAGTTTGACACTTTAAGTAATTCTGAAACTGGCTCATATTTAATTGGCTCATCATATTTATTCTGTTCTAGGGCATATTTTCATTGCATATCATTGCATGCATTTGCATGATAAAAAAATAAAAAAATGCATGTTCACTTTTGCTTTAATGCATTGTCTTAGTCTTGTGGCATACTTTGACCTATTGATTTTCAACTCAACACTTAGTTAAATAGATGAAAATCTGAATAATACGAAAGAGGCGCGTGTCCCTGAGTTCGACCTTGGTATATTGCCAAGTAAAATAAATACACGACCATCTGATTCTTATTGTTATATTTAAATGAGGTGGTCTTTTGATGAGCCCATTTCGACCCGACTGCGATGACAATTTCAAGTGTTAAAAACAACACTCTTAAAGGGCTGATTTGGCAGCTCATCAATGACCAAGGCTCAGTTTGATCATGTTGCGTAGGAAGGTGGAGGGCGAGCGTGTGGGTTGATCGGAGCGGATAAGTGAGGGTGACGAAGCTCCGACCGGCTGGTCGGAGCTGGCGAAGCTACGATAGCGTACAGATGAAAGATTGATAAACAACGGAGCTAGGAAAGATTAGAAGGCTACCTGAGGGTTGAGGACAATACTAATCTCCTGGCAGAGTGGATGGCGGGGTTGTGGCCTGGACCAAGTTGCGGCGGGCGAAGGAGGCTTCTCGCGATGGTTCTCCAGCCATGAAGGGTGAGCTGTGGCTACACGTCACCAACTCGACCACCGAAGGTATCCTCCGACAGCTGTCACTACAAGGAAGGATTCTAGGGTATCAAGAAGGGGTGCGGCGCGTGCTACTAAGCTGGGGAGGTGAATGAACAATTTATAGTGCATCCCAGGTAGCTGGAGGAACCGGGCCAGGGCACGTAATCTGAGAATGATCCATGCTTTCCTAGGGATCCGCGAGGATCGTGGATCCTTGGGGAAGGCACAGACAGAAATTCGGAGCAAGGGGATGCATGATCCGACGTAGAGAAATGGGAGAAAAAGGTCTGGCGGGTCAGTCGAGTCGGGTCAAGCCCTGGAAGAGGGGGTTAACCAGAGTTAACGATCCATCGTGGACCAATCCGAAAATAGCATTTACAAAAAGATTTATAAATTAAATAATAAATAATAAATGATGTTATATTAAAAAGTGTATAAAATGAAAAATGTTTGTTATTTTTCAAACTATTTTTTTGTGATTTTTATTTATTTTTATGAAAATAAATTATGGTATATACAATATATTGTATTATGCCCTCGCCCCTCTCATTCTCCCTACTCGGTGGCAGTTCTCGGGCGAATTCCAGACTCCTCCGGCATTTCGACTGGCATGTACCAGACTGCTTAATGACTGCAACGGGTGTTCTGTCCGTAAGGGCTCGCCAGCGGGAAAGAGATAGCTCAGCCTTAGGCTGGGAAAGTGCTATTTATTATAATAGTTGACAGACGGACGCAGGAACAGAGACATTTTGTTGTTGAGCGGCTCAGCGGATTTGCTTTTCAGAGAGGGTAAGTAACAACAGAATTTCTCCTCAAATTCTCAAATCACGATGTGAGACTCCCCGTTCTTCCGAAGTCGAACGACCATAGATAAGTCAGCTTTTTTTCCTTCTTTATTAATTGGCTATTTTTCTCTTTCCCATATTAAAGAACCGAAAATGCTAGGAGCGGGCAAATCACTAATTTCACTTTGAATTCCGGACCTCAACATCCTGCTGCTCATGGTGTTTCACGATCAGTATTGGAAATGAACGGAGAAGTGGTGGAACGTGCGGAACCACATATTGGATCACTCCAGTGCGGCACGAAGCCGCTGATGCCGAGGGGGATACCCCGCCTAAATCCCTGCCCCCCAGAAAGGTCCCCCTTTGAAACCCCCTCCCGTTTTGACTTGCCCGTGTATAAAATACCTATGTATTTTGTACAATTATTTTTATTTTATTATTTTTACAAAAATACCCCAATTTTATATTTTATTTATTTACAACATATCTTTTGAAGTATAAAATAATTTGTATTTTATTTTTATTCTTTATTTACAAATATAAAATAAATAGGGAAGAAAACAATTATACATGTATTATGTACAAGTGAGAGAGAGAATTTTATTCTATTTTTATTTTATTTTTTGATTTTTGTTTTATTTTTAGAAATATAAACAAGGAAGTAAAAACCCATTTTTATATTTATTTTTGTAAAAATAAATTATATACACATATGAAACATATATGCATATGGTGGAGTGGCCTTATCTCTCTCTACTTATTTTATTTGGCGATCAGGCCAATACTTGGCCCTCTCTTGGGTTTGGGTCACTCAGTATTTATTCTAAATACTTCCTTCTTTTTCTTTTATTCTATATTCTTTTATTTTTGCACAAATACATGCTAATTATGATATATTAACACATGCAAGCATAATGCTAGGTTATTGTATTTACACTTATTTACATGATGCTTTGCCAAGATAATTAGCTAAAATAAAAAAAATAAAGAGTGATAAATGAGGATTCATCATACTCAACGTAAAATTTCGGTATCTATTCGACTGAATTTGATGCCAAGTAGTATGGTTAGTAGTCTAAGGTTCACTTTCACATCGAGTTAGTACTTAGATATTAATTGATCTTTGATCGCATCAATTGGTGTTCTGAGTAATAGCGCTATAAGGGGAGTTTCGGGATGTGGTTAATGAAGGAGGAGAATGATGACCAATTTCTTGTGTCCAGAGAAAAACATAGATAAATTGATGACTCATTCCTGATGTTATGATAGGTAGATTACTAGATCAATACCTAGTTCCAAGTAAAAAATAGTGATTATCCGGGGACTTTTACCCAATCTTAAATTAAATGGTTTAATGGATTACTGATAGATGCCCCTATTCCGGCCCTATGCCATTGAGAACCTTCACCAATGGGTAGTGGGCTTGAGCAGTTTACGATAGTTTTCCGCGGTGATTAACATTCAAGATTTCGTCAATATTAGGGTGCTAATTAGACCAATTTAACGAGAAAAGGTCAAACCCTAAACACTAAAAAAAAGGTTATGTATTTTGCAATAGGATCATAATAAAGTTTCATTTAACATTAGTTTATCATTAATTTACACATGACTTTATATCCATAATTCATGTGCTAATACACATCAAATTTAACTTAAAGTTCAAATACTAAATAAATTGAGAAAGTAAGATGGACATTTTTTTATAAAAGAATGATGCATATATTATGACAAAGAAAAAGTTTATTTAAAATTGGTTTTTTGTCTATTAACATACGTACGAGACTTCGTTAATCCTTGTGTGATAATATACACTAATTGTTAGAAGATGTTCAACTCGATAACATTTAAATGATTTTCCCCTATTTATGCTCTAACATACTCTAATTGTAAATGAATTTTTAAATCCAAAAAACACTCAAAGAATATCATATAATTTATGATAAAAATAATAAAATATTAAATTTAAAATGATTTTTTATGTGTTAACATTATAAGATTTCGTCAATATTTGTATACTAACATAGACCAATTTCAAGAAAAAAATAACTAAAAACTCAAGAAATTGTTATATATATTGCAATTAAATTATAATAGAAGTTTCATCTAATATTATTGTTTTTGTATTATCATATATATGAGGTTTCATCCTTATTTAGCATGCTAACACACATCAAACTTAATTAAAGGTTTAAAAACTAAAACAATTGAAGAAAGCATGATAGATAAGTTTTTTTAAAGGAATGATAAATATAATATGATAAAAATAGCAAACTTTCATTTGAAAATGAGTTTCTTTTGTATTTACAATAATAAGAGATCTCATTAATCTTTATGTGCTAATATACACTAATTATGAGAAAATTTTCAAATCATTAATATATGCGATATGTTTTTCATATCTATGCTCTAACATACTTTAATTTTTATTAAAGTTTAACTCCAAAAAACTCAAATAATATGACAAATAGTTTATGATAAAAGTAACAAATTATTAATTTTAAAATAAATTTGTTCATGCTAATATATATACAAGATTTCATCAATATTTGCAAGCTAACAAATGCCGATTTCAGGAAAAAAATCAACCCCTAAAAAAATCCTAAGAAAATGTTATATATATATATTGCAATAGACTTTGATGTAGCCTTATTTAAAATTAATTTTTGTATGCTGACATGCATATGGTATTTAGTAAGTATTTTATGCTACCATAGTCTACCTTTAGGGGAAAATATAAACCACTAAAAAATTCAAAAGAATGTTACATATAGTGCAATAAATTTATAAAAAAAGTTCCATTTAAACTTAAAATTTTTGTATTAATATACATATCAGATTTCTTCCATATTTGATGTGTTAACACATCAATTTTAACTTAAACTTTAGATACTTGAAAATTTAATAAATTGTGATAGACATATTATTTTAAAGGAATGATAGATATATTTTGACAAGAAAAATAAAGTTTTCTTTTAAAACTAGTTTTATGTGTATTAACATTTTTTGTTAATTTTTGAGTGATAATACAAAATACTTGTGAGAGATTGTTCAAATTGTTAATATATACGAGATTTTTATCCAAATTGGTGCTCTGACATACTCTAATTTTAATTGAAAGTTTATTTCCAAAAAACTCAATGAATGTAATATTTATTTTATAATAATGGTAACATACATTTAAGATTTCATCAATATTTGTGTGCTAACATATATCGATTTAAGGAAAAAAGATCAACCCCCTAAAAACCTCAAAAAATTTGTTCTATATATTGCAATAAGATCATAATAAAGTTTCATTTCAAATTAGTTTTTTGTATAAATGTACAAATGGCATTACATCCATAATTGATGTGCTAACACACATCAAACTTAACTTAAATTTCAAATACTAAGAAAATCGAAAAATCATGATAGACATGTTTTTTAAAAAGGAATCGTGATAGATATACAATGACAAAGAAAATGCTTTATTTAAAACTAGTTTTGTGTATTAACATTCGTACAATATCTCATTAATCCATGTGTGCTAATATACACTAATTATAAGATATTGTTCAACTCAATAACATATACGAGATTTTTTCCTGTTTCTGTTCTAACATAATCTAGTTATAAATGAAAGCTTAACTCCAAAAAACTCAAAACAGATGATATATTTTACGATAAAAGTACAAAATATTAAATTTAATATTATTTTTTGTGTGCTAACATTCATACGAGATGTTATCAATATTTATGTGCTAACGTACACCAATTTCGAGAAAAAAACACATAAAAAACTCAAGAAAATGTTATATATATTGCAATAAAATTATAATAAGAGTTTCATATAAAGTTGTTGTTTTTGTACTATCATAAATATGAAGTTTTATTGATATTTAATGTGCTAACACACAATAAATTTATATGAAGGTTTAAATACTAAAAAGAAGAAGAAAGCATGATAGTTAAGTTTGTATTAACAACAATATGAGTTTTAAAAGGAATGATAAATAATATACTATGTAAAAAATTAACAAATTTTCATTTTAAAATGAGTTTCTTTTGTATTAATAGCAATATGAGATCTCGTTAATCTTTGTGTGCTAATATACACTAATTGTGAGAAATTATTCAACTCATTAATATATGTGAGCTTTTTTCATATTTATGTTCTAACATACTTATATTTAGCTGAAAATTTAACTCAAAAAACTCAAGAAATAGGACAAATATTTTATGATAAAAATATTGAGTTATTAATTTAAAAACAAATTTGTATGTACTAACATATAAAGGAGATTTCATATATTTGCATGCTAACAAACAACGACTTCCGAAAAAAGTTCAGCTGCGAAAAAACTTAAGAAAATGAATATATATTGCAATATATCTCTAATGTTATTTTATTTAAAATTAATTTTTGTATGCTGACATACATATGTGATTTGTTATGTATTTGTATGCTAACATACACTGATTTTGGGGAAAAAGAGGAAAACCTAAAAAGCTCAAAAAAATTGAAATAAAATTATAATTAACTTTCATTTAAACTCAATATTTTGTATTAACATACATATCAGATTTCTTCCATATTTGATATGCTAACACTTATCAATTTTAACTTAAACTTCAAATACTAAAAAAATTAATAAAATATGACAAATATATTATAAGAAAATAAAATTTTATTCTAAAGATAGTTTTATGTGTATTAACATTCATATAAGATTTTTTAAATCTTTATGTGTTAATATACATTGATAATGAGATATTGTTCAACTCGTTAATATATACGAGATTTTTTACATATCGGTATTCTAACATACTCTAATTGTAACTGAATGTTTAGCTCCTAAAAAACTCAAATAAAGTAACATATACTTTACAATAAAAATATTAATTTTAAAATAATTTTTTTATGCTAACATACATCCAAGATTTCATCAATATTTGTGTGCTAACATGGACGGACTTCAGGAATACAGATCATGTCCTAAAAAAATCATAAAATTTGTTATATATATTGTAATCAAATTATTATAGTATCTAATTTAATTTTTTTTAATAATGTACATATGATATTTTACCCATAATTTTGTGTTACAACATATCGAGTTAAACTTAAAGTTTAAATACTAAAAAAATCATGAAAGCATGATAGATATTTTTTAAAGGAATGATAAATATGTTATTAGAAAATGAAGGTTTACTTTAAAACTAATTTTTTGTGTATTAAAATTCATATGATAGTTCATTAGTATTTGTGTGATAATATTCACTAATTGTGAGAATTTGTTGAACTTGTTATAATATACGAGATTTTTTCATATTCATGTTCTAACATACTCTTATTTTCATTGAAAGTCTATCTAAAAAAACTCAAAGAATGTGACATATTTTTTCACATTAAAAAGTTAAAATATTTTTTATGCTAACATCCGTATGAGATTTTGCTAATATATGTCTGCTACCATACACCGATTTTGGAAAAACTCATGATAATAATATATATTGCAATAACAGTATAATAAAAGTTTCATTTAACATTATTTTTGTATTAACATGCATACGAGGTTTCATCCATATCTGATGTACTAACACACATCAATTTTAAGTAAAGTTTAAATATAACAAAATGAAGAAAGCATGATAAATAAATTTTTTTAAAAGAACAACATATATATTATGACAAAAATAACAAACTTTCATTTTAAAATCAGTTTCTTTTGTATTAATAAAAATATGAGACATTATTAATCTTTGTGTGCTAATATACACTAATTGTGAGAAATTGTTCAATTCATCAATATATGCAAAGATTATTTTTAATATTTATATTCTAACATACTTTAGATTTAACTGAAAGTTTACTCTAAAAAACACAAAGAATATGATAAGCATTTTATGGTAAAAATTATAAATTATTAATTTTAAAATAAATTTGTGTGTGCTAGCATATATACGATATTTTATCAATATTTGCATGCTAACAAACACCGATTTTTGGAAAAAAAATCGACCCCCTAAAAAACTTAAGGAAATGATACATGTATATATATTGCAATAGTGCTCTAATTTTTGTATGCTGACATATATATGATACTCTACAGTATTCGTATGCTAACATACATCGATTTTAGAGGAAAAGATCAACCCTTTATAAAATCAAAAGAATGTTACACATATTGTAATAAAATTAGAATGAAGTTTCATTTAAACTTAATATTTTTGTATTAATGTACATATCAAATTTCTTCCATATTTGATGTATAAAATCAACTTTAACTAAAACATCAAATACTAAAAAAATTATAAATTATGATATATATTATTTTAAAGGAATTATAGATATATTATGCAAGAAAACAAAGTTTTATTTTAAAACTATTTTTATATGAGTAAACATTCATATGAGATTTCATTAATCTCTGAGTGCTAATGCAAACTACTTGTGAGAGATTGCACAACTCGCTAATATATACTAGATTTTTTTTCAAAATATATACTAGATTTTTTTTCAAAATAGTGTTCTAACACACTCTAATGTTAACTGAAAGTTTAATTAAAAAATACAACGGATGTACTATATATTTTCTAACAAAAAAATATAAAACTAATTCTAAAATAAATTTATGTGCTAACATACATTCAAGATTTCAATAATCTTTGTGTTCTAACATAGACCAATTTAAAGAAAAATATCAACCCCTAAAAAACTCAAAAAATATTGTTCTATATATTGCAATAATACCATAATAAAGTTTCATTTAAAATTATTATTTTTTATTAATGTGCATATGACATTACATCCATAATTGATGTGGTAACACACATCAAGCTCTTAAAGATGAAATACTAAAAAATTGAGGAAGCATGATAGACATATTCTTTAGAAAGGAAGGATAGATTTATTATGACAAAGAAAAAGGTTTATTTAAAAATATTTATTTGTGCATTAACATTCATACAAGATTTCCTTAATCCAGGCATGGTGATATGCATTAATTGTAAGAAATTGTTCAACTCAATAACGCATATGAGATTTTTCCCTGTTTTTGTTCTAACATACTTTAATTTTAAATGAAAGTTCCTATAATTTTAAATGAAAGTTTAACTCCAAAAAATCAAAGAATATGATATATTATATGATGAAAATAATAAAATATTAAATTGAAAATGATTTTTTGTCTACTAACATTCATATGAGATTATATCAATATTTGTATGCTAATGTACTTTGATTTCGAGAACAAAGAACAATACCTAAAAACTCAAGAAAATGTTATATACATATTGCTATAAAATTATAATAAAAGTTTCATCTAAAATTATTATTTTTGTACTATCATACATATGAGGTTTCATCCATATTTAATGCGCTAACACACATCAATTTTAAGTAAAGGTTTAAATATTAAAAAATGAAGATAGCATGATAGATACATTTTTTTAAACGGAGTGATAAATATATTATGAAAAAATAACAAACTTTCATTTGAAAATTAGTTGTCATCAATCTTTTATGCGCTACTATACATTAGTTGTGAGAAATTATTCACCTTATTAATATGTGCGAAATTTTTTTCATATTTATGTTCTAACTACATTAAATTAATCTGAAAGTTTAAAAAACTCAAAGATTATGATAAATATTTTATGACAAAATAACAAATTTTTAATTTTAAAATAAATTTATGTGTGCTAACATATATACAAGATTTCATCAATATTTGCATGCTAACAAACACTGACTTCAGAAAAAAATCAACCCCTAGAAAAGCATAAGAAAATGTTATATATACATATATATTGTAATAGAGCTCTAATGTAGTTTTATTTAAAATTAATTTATGTATGATGATATACATATGAGACTTTGTCAGTATTCATAGATTGATAAAAGACAATTGCTAAAAACTCAAAAGAATGTTACATATATTGCAATAAAATTATAATGAAGTTTCATTTAAACTCAATATTTTGTATTAACATACATATCATATTTCTTCCATATTTGATGTGCTAATAGACATCACTTTTAACTTAAACTTCAAATACTAAAAATTTAGTAAATTGTTATATATTATTATTTTAAAGGAATTGTGGATATATTATGACAAGAAAAAAGTTTTATTTTAAAACCATTTTGTGTATTAACATTCATATGAGGCTTAGTTAATCTTTGAGTGCTAATATGAACTACTTGTAAGAGATTGGTCAACTCTTTAATATATACAATATTTTTTTCTAAATTGGTGTTCTTACATACTCTAATGTTAACTTAAAGTTTAATTCCAAAAAACTCAACCAATGTAATATGTATTTTATAATAAAAATAATATACTATTGATTTTAAAATAAAGTTTTGTGTGCTAACATACATTCAAGATTTCATCAGCATTTGTATACTAACATAGGCTAATTTAACGAATAAAATGTCAACCCCTAAAAACTCAAAATAATTGTTCTATATATTGCACTAAGACAATAATAACGTTTCATTTAAAATTAGATTTTTTATTAATGAACATATGACATTACCTCCATAATTGATGTGCTAACACACATCAAACTTAACTTAAGGTTCAAATACTAAATAAATCGAGAAAGTATGATAGACATATTTTTAAAAAAAAGGAATGATAAATATATGATGACAAAGAAAAAGGTTTATTTAAAACTAGTTTATTAGTGTATTAACATTTGTAGAATATATATTTAATCCATGTGTGCTAATATACACTAATTGTAAGAAATTGTTCACCTCGATAACATAAACGAGATTTTTCCCTATTTCTGTTCTAACATACTCTAATTCGAAATGAAAGTTTAACTCCAAATAACTCAAAGAATATGATATATTTTATGTTAAAAAGAATAAAATCTTAAATTTTAAATGAATTTTTGTTTGCTAACATCCATACAAGATGTTGTGAATATTTATATGCTAACATACAATGATTTAGAGAAAAAAGAACAACACCTAAAACTCAAGAAAATGTTACATATATTGCAATAAAATTATAATTGGAATTTCATCTAAAATTATTGTTTTGTATTGTCATACATAATGATATTTCATACATATTTAATGTTCTAATATACATCAATTTTAAGTAAAGTTTAAATACCAAAAAATGAAGAAAGCAATAAAATAATAAACTTTCATTTTAATATAATTATTTTGTATTTACATCTATATGTAATATCGCTAATCTTTATGTGATAATATACACTAACTATGAGAAATTATTCAACTCATTAACATATGTGAGTTTTTTTTTCATTTGCATGATCTAACATACTTGAAACTTAAGTAAAATTTTAACTCAAAAAATATGACAAATATTTTATGATAAAAGTAGTAGACTATTAATTTTAAAACAAATTTGTGTGTGCTAGCATATATATGAGATTTCATAAATATCTACATGTTAACAAAAACCGATTTCAAGAAATGAGATCAACCACTAAAGAACTTAAGAAAATATCATATATTTTGCAATTAGCTCTAATGTAGTATTATTTAAAACTAAATTTTATATGATGGCAAACATATGAGATTTAGCCAGTATTTGTGTTCTAACATACACTAACTTTAAGGAAAAAGATCAACCCCTAAAAAGCTTAAAAAATATTATATATATTGCAATAAAATTATAATGAAGTTTCATTTAAACTTAATATTTTTTATTAACGTACATATCACATTTCTTTCGTATTTAATGTGCTAACACATATCAATTTTAAATTCAATTTCAAGTACTAAAATATTTAATAAATTGTGGTTTATATATTATAAGAAAAAGAATTTAATTTCAGAACTAGTTATATGTTTATTAACATCCATCTGAGATTTTGTTAATCTTTGTGTGCTAATATACATTACTTGTGAGAGATTGTTCAGTTCGTTAATAAGCACGAGATTTTTTATTTATTGATGTTCTAACATACTCTAATTTCAACTAAACATTTAGTCCCACAAAACTCAAAGAATGCAATATATTTAATAATAAAAAAACATACTGTTAATTTTATTTTTGTATGCTAACATGCATCTGAGATTTTGTCAATATTTGTGTGTTAACATAGATGAATTTCAATAAAACAGATCAACTCCTAAAAAACTCTTAAAAATTATTTTATATATTGCAATAAAATTATAATAAAGTCTAATTTAAAATTTATTTTTTTAATAATTTACATTGAGATTTCATCCATAAAGCATGAAAGCATGATAGACATACTTTTTAAAAGAAGGATAAATACATTATGGAAAATGCAAAGTTTTATTTTAAAACTAGTTTTATGTATTAAAATTCATATGAGATTTCATTAGTAATTGTGTGCTAATATTCACTAATTGTTAGAATTTGTTGGACTTGTTAAAATATATGAGATTTTTTCCATATTTGTCTTCTAAGATACTCTTATTTTCATTCAAAGTTTATTTAAAAACTCAATGAATGTGTTATATATTTTATGATAAAAAGAAAAATATTAATTTCTAAATAAAATTTTGTGTTTTGACATACATACGAGAACTCATCAATATTTGTGTACCATATATTGATTTTGAGAAAAAAACAACACCTAAAAAGCTCAACGAAAATATTATATGTTGCGACAAAATTATAAGAAAAGTTTCATAGAAAATTATTGTTTTGGTATTATCGTACATATGAGGTTACATCCATATTTAATGTGCTAACACACAATAGTTTGTACTAAAGGTTAAAATACTAAAAAAACAAGAAATCATCATAAATAAGTGTTTTTAAAGTAATGATAGATATATTATGAAAAACTATCAAATTTTCATTTTAAAATGAGCTTCTTTTGTGTTAGTATGAGATATCGTTAATATGTATGTGCTAATATACACTAATCGTAAGAAATTGGCCAACTCATTAATATACGAGATTTTTTTCATATTTATGTTATAATGTATTTTAAATTTAACTAACCACTTTAAAAAAACTCAAAGAATAACACACATTTTACTATAAACACAACGAATTATTGATTTTAAAGCAAGTTTATGTGCTAACATATATACAAGATTTCATCAATATATGCATGCCAACAAACACTGATTTCAAGACAAAATATTAACCCCTAAAAACTTAAGAAAATATTATATATATATTATAGTAGAATTATAATATAGTTTTACTTAAAATTGATTTTTTAATGTACTTATTAGATTTTATCCATATTTGATGTATAACTAAAGTTCAATACTAAAAAATAAATACATTATGGACATTATTTTATGGAACGATAGATATAATATGATAAGAAAACAAAATTTTATTTTAAAATTAATTTTTTGTGTATTAACAGTCGTATGAGATTTTCTTATTTTTTTGCTAGTATATACTAATTGTGAGAAAAAAATTAACTCATTAATATATACAAGAGTGTTTTCCATATTGTGTTATAACATAATCTAATTTGGATTGAAAGTCTAACCCCAAAAAACTCAAAGAATATTTTATGATAAAAAATAGGAAATACCAATTTTAAACTAAATTTTTGTGTGCTAACATATATACAATGTTTCTTCAATGTGTGCTAACATACTCCGATTTCGAGAAGAAAGATCAACACCAAATAAAGTCATGTAAATGCTATATATATTGTAATAAATTTATAATAAAGTTCCAACTAAAATTATTTTTCAACGTACATATGATATTTCATCCATTATTGATGTGATAACATATATTAATTTTAACTAAAATTTCAAACTTAAAAAATAAAAATGTGGTAAATATATTTCTTGAAAGGAATGGTAGATATACAACAACAACAACAAAGCCTTTTTCCACAATTAAGTGGGTTTGACTACATGGATTTTGCATCCATTCAGATCTTTTTTGGGTCATTCTTGAGCTTAAATCCAAATAAATAAGATCCATTCATATTGTCTCATTCTCATGCTAACATACATTGATTTTAGGGGAAACAATCAACCCCTAAAAAACTCAAAAGAATGCTACATATATTACAATAAAATTATAATGAAGTTTCATTTAAACTTATTATTTTTGTATTAACTGTTAGACATGTGAGCTCTTGGCGAACCATTATAATAAATGTTATTGTAATTTATTTATATCAATAAACGTTATCGATTTTTCACTCCATGTCTGAATAATAATTGAATGCACTTATAAATATCCCTTCATACAAATGGGGTTGTGTACCATGGTCGTCTTGATAATCATATAACTGTTGATTCAATGGTTGATTCATAGAGGCTAGTGTCGAGATCATATCTAAAGAAGTAGATTAAGGACTCATCTAGTACTGCCAAATGATTGTCAAGAGAGGATCTCCATCTTGAGAAGGAGATGTCAATCCTTACTCCAAAGGCCGATATCTGGTTGACCTCTTGATGTAGATCCTTTGCATAGGAATAGAGATTCGGAGGTGTCGGATGTGTTAAGTCAAAGAATTGTCTTAACGAGATCGAGATATCTAAGACATATGTTGTATGCTATCACAATATAGGCATACGTCCTCTGACTGGAGATAGATAGATGTATTACTATATGTTTGAGTATGTACATTAGGCAGACCATTAGGTTGATGGCCTAATCAAGGTCTATACATTGACGAGCTAGTGTGCATACAAAGGCATATGAGCAATATGATCTCTCAAAGGGATCATACAGTTCATTATCGAATCGGAAGACATGAGCTCACTCATGAGATATTGGGACCAAACCAAATTCTATCAATGATCGTCTCAATTTGGAAGCTAGACATGATTTGTGGGAATGATATATGCTTTTGGAAAGCATATGATCGATACCGACTCCCAATGATTGAATAAGAAACTTAATGGTAAAACCCTAAAGGCGATAGTCCAAAATGAGATCAAAACTTTGGGATTAATCATGATCTTCCAGTACGCAGGATGTACGAGTTTTAGGAATACTCGACGGTGATGTAATCGTAAATGATTGCATACCATGACACTTCCATTATGAGGGAGTAGTAAAACAAGTTTGGATTTTAGTGACTCCTCTCAGTAGTCTAGATATCCTATCTTGGTCTAGTTGTTGGACATTAATCTGAATATGATTTAGATGCAATAAGAAGATGGCATATCATGCCTGACATGATCAAGCATGTCCGAGTGGTCTTCTAGATCTGGATATGAGATTGGATCTCACTATCTAAGTCACTACACATGGCATATACAATCGTCTTGACCTTATCTCCAAGTATCTGAGGAGAAGGCACACAATTCTTGCAAGAGTTCAAGAATTGTTCCATGAACAACAATATATAATCATTCGATAATTGGATAATTAAATGGGATTTAATTATCACAATTAAAATATGGATAGAGATATCTAGGATAATTAAATTGGATTTAATTACCATGTATAGGATTATTACGGATGATGTGGATATGATCCACAATATCCTGGAGAGAGAAAATAGTGAATGAGATTCATAATTTATATGTTAATGTGAATTGGATTCACATTACATAATTTAATGTAAACATAATATAGAAGTAGTTATTTCCTATTTGTCAATGATCTTGTTGCAATTACCACAAATATGGTTATTTGGTGATAAATACAACTAACTCAAATATTCAAATTTATAACAAATAAAAAATAAAGTTCTCATTCCCTTCTCAAGGGTGGATGCCCATGGTGAGGTATCACCATGGTAGACGTCCAACCTAATTTTAGAATGTGGAATGTTTCTTTATTTTTTAATTATTTTTTAATTAGTTGATGTTTGAATTAATTGAAAGAGTTAATTTTGGATATTATTGTTCAAAATTATTCTTTTTATAATGATTTGTATTTTTTGAGAAATACAAATGAATCTAAACATTTGATCTTAAGAGCATATGGATAGGGATCCACGTACTTCCAAAATTCTATAAAAGAGGGTTACCCCTAAACCTCATGGTACATAAGTCGTATGCAATTGTTGCATAGTCGGAATTCTCTCTCTCTCTCTCTCTCTCTTTCTCTATACATGTCCAACCACTGCTACTTCTCCACCCTAGACCGTCCCTTTGCTCAAGGTTGGTGGAGATCACGATCATCGATGTGTTGTCGTTGTGCTGCCAGATCGATTGCTTGAGGAACTCCATCCTCTTCCATGCTTCGATCTCGTGAAGGAGACAAGTGATTTCTTCAGAAAAAATCAAGAGATCTCTTGCTTTAATCGCTTCTCAGGATTGCGAGAACCATGTGATTCATCATCACGCCAGCAGGTGCACTCTCGTCGGATCGGACTTGAATTAGGAGGAATCTTCCTTTAGAGTCTATTGCGATCACAACCACGCTTCAAGAGTTAAGCCTAAAAATCATATGATCTTGATGAAATGATATGTAAAAGGTTTTCATGTCACTCGGTTTCATCTTTAAATTTTTTGTTGTTTCACTGCCATGCCAACTAATACGAGTAGTTGACCTAGATCGCATATGATGCGATTTTCATGCTCTTGTGATATGCGAGGCTAAAAATTCTTTCTTCGAAGTGGTATCAGATCCAAATTTAAAGGTCTTGGATATGATCCAAGCCCTAGAGAACAAGGCTTTGGATATCAGGATGTGTGGGGACATATTATTCTCACATTGTTGAAATCTTCGAATCAATTTTTGCATATGTGATATGCCTCCTGATTTGCCCTGATTTGAATGAAGTTTTGAGATACATAGCAAATCACGTGAATTTATTTCATGCGATTCTGAATCTGTATGCTCAAGATATGTCATATTTAATGCATAGGGGTCAGAAGATGATTAGATCGTCATGTTGATATTTTTCAATTTTATTATTAAACTTTGAAATTTGCCTTGATTAATAGTTGTTTCATTTATCTAGAGAAATGCATGATTTACAACAACCTTGAATGATAGGTTCATGGCATGAAAACAATAGTTTACCCCAAGGGACAACTTTTACATGCAAAATCAAACTTGTTTGCTTGATATGACTAAAAATTTAAGATCTTAAAAAAATATTTATTAAGATGCCTAAATCTCCGAGTATACACTATATAGTATAGTACCGATCTCAAAGTTGATCGATAAAACTGCAAGTACATTGAACCAATCTATTGTTCTGAATCAGGATGGTAAAGGTGTTTAGATTGGGTTATGTTGGCTTGGTTACGTAATTAACGCCTTGCATATTAAGAAAATACTCCCTTCTAGTATATACTCGAGCGGTTAGATGGATCCATTTTCGATGAGGGGTAATATGAGTAGGTCCAAGTTGTACTCTAATTACTAAAATCAGAATACTACGTACTTTTAAGGGCTAATACTATATAATAATATCAAGAAAATCTAATTGTTTGTTAGTTGCATTAGATTGTTAATATAATATGATCAAATTAATTTAATTCAGTTAAAATAAACAATCTCTTATTAATAGGCTTGTTATTCCCTTGGAAGAATTAATCACAAGATTAATTAAAATTTAAATAAGATATGGAGGATCATAAGATGACATCCATGATCTCCTATCAAGGAGAATGGTTCTGTCATCACGGATTGTATATTTAGAGATGCCTTTGCGAAGTCATAGCTCTGGTATACAAAGGCACATGGATCAGAGCTCTTTTCTTATCGAAAGAGTAAGGTCCTATGCATAGTGACCTCAATATTGTTCTCCATATAATTAAGATGACATTGGATTGCACATAGTGAGGACTATTCCTGTTGATAGTTGGTTCAATTGACAACAAGTCAACATCACCTTAGGGGTAGTGGGCTCGGGTGCCAAATACCAAATTGGAAATGCAAGTTGGACTTACAAGGCAGAAAGAGTTCATTTCCTTCACCCAAGTTGCAGGTTCTCATATTATTGGGATGTAACAAAAGGTAGAAGGGAGATCCCAAAGCTTGCTAGAGATATAGTGATAAGTATATGTCTTGCTTTGAAAGCTGGAATAAGGGAATGGATTTTCAAGGTAATAAAAAGCAAGACAACTTTAATTTAAAAAATTTTAATTAAAGAAATATAATATAAATACATAGTTATTTGTATTTATTCTAATAAGTGTATTTTTAATCTCAAACGAAATCCATAAACTCTCTCTATAAGCTTGTGGAGGTCAACCAACTGACCAGGATGAACTTATTCGGACTGGCTCAGCAACATGGAGCTTATTCTATCTGAGGAGCGCATCGGGTATGTACGCACTGAGAACGGACATATGAACATATGTCAATGAAAGAATTAAAATTTAATGAAAATTCTAATAAGGACCACTGGTTGGTTCGTTGTTATATTTTGGGATCTATGTCTAATGTGCTTCAGAGGCAACATATGAAAATTGAGAATGACCCTTATATAATTATGAATATAAAAGAGATGTTCGATGTTGTGAACTGCATAGAGCGCATTCAAAAGCATGTGTTCTGAAAGTGTACGTCCCTACATGTGAAGAAGAAGAGTCAAGTGTTGACTCATCCTCTCAAGCTTCGACACATCTGACATCCAATGAAACAGATGTATGCCATCACTGCAAAAGTCCATATCCATATTATCTGAAAACCTTAGAGAAGGGTACAGATAATGCTCCGACATATATAAAGTCTATTTTCATCATTGAAATCAATTTTCTTTAGGACGAGAAGATAGTTGGGTAATGGTATCCGGTGCTTCTGTCCATGTATGCAATGTGTTGCATCTATTTGAGGAAACTAGAAAGCTTGAGGATGAAGAGATAGTCATCCAGAGGGGATTGCAACTGTTGCAGCAGTCGCCATCAAGACTTGCAGACTGTCTTTAATGGGAGAGTCCTGTTACTTAGAGAGTGTCTTTATGTACCTAAAGTTAGAAGGAATTTAATATATGTATTTAAGTTAGTTATAAATGGATATGAGTTCCAATTTTGCAATAAAGTTATCATAATTCATTACGGTAAAAATATTGCAGATGGTTTTTTAACTTATGGTAGACTCTTTGAATTGTGCATTGATGAATGTCTCATGAATGTTACAACCACTAATAATAATAACCTCAAGCGACCCAGAGAGGATAATTAATCTATCTTGATTTGACATAAAAGGTTAGGTCATTTATCTGTTGATAGGATCAATGGATTGGTAAAAGATGGATCTTTTGATTTTCTTAAAGTCCAAAGTTTACCTACTTATGAACATTGTATTCAAGGTAAAATGACCAGACCACCCTTCCGAAATAAGGGTACTAGATGCAAAGGTATTGACCTAATACATACTGATATATGTGGTCCCTTTAGTACAATGACTCGAAATGGATATATATATATATATATATTATGTGACTTTTATTGATGATCATTTACGATACAGGTTTGTCTTCCTATTACGTCACAAATCTGAAACCTTTAAAAAGTTCAAAGAGTTCATGGCTTTGGTTGAGAACCAAATCGATAGGAAGATTAAACGGATTTGATATGAAAGAGGTGGCAAGTATCTCTCAGATGAATTCAATGAATACCTTAAATAGAGGGGAATAGTTTCCAATATCACTCCTCCTAATGGTGTTGTTGAAAGATGGAACGAGACCATTATGCGAATGGTTCGTTCAATGATGAGTAAAGCAAATTTATCTCTTATTTTCTAGGGATATGCAATAAAGGATGCAATACATATCCTCAATAATATTCCTAGCAAATCTGTACCCAAAATCCCTCGTGAGCTTTGGTTTGGAACCAAGTCCAGTGTTATACAATTGAGGATTTGGGGTTTCTTGGTTCTCATGAATAACGTGGATACAAGTAAGCTAGAATCTCGTACTAGATAGTGCTACTTCATTGGGCATGTAATGGATGGTATTGGGTACCAACTTTACGATCGAAGACTCAAAAGGTATTCATCTCTAGGGATGTAAAATTCTTAGAGGATGGTTTCCTTAAAGTCAAGATATAAATGAAGTAAAAGAATTAACATAATCCTCTAAGGATACCAGTATTCCTGAGTCAGATATAAAGTGATAAATGATGATGAAACACACATACCTCTTCGAAGAAGTTCGATGATGGTCATGCCACCTGAAAGGTATGGATTCCATGTGTCAGGTGAGACGGACAATGATCCAACTTCATATGATGAAGTACTCGTAGATCATGATATGGATAAATGGATGCTAGCCATGAAGTATGAAATTGACTCCAGGCACAAGAATGGTGTACGGACCTGATGAACAAAAATTTTGCAGGTTTTTTTAATTTTATTTAAAATATGAATAAGTAAAAAAGGTGTCATTGTGACCCACAAATTCCCACATCAATCAAAAGAAATTATTCTAAGAAAGAGAGAATGTGTTAATTATTAATTAACCCGGTATAGCTCCCAGGATCTAACACAAGGAGGCAACTATTTGTACGAGACTTATTAATTCGTAATATTAACCAAGGAAATTTTTTCTATGCCTGCCATGCAACTTGGGCCCTCCAAAGCTCTTGTGCCTGCCACGCAGCTCGGGCATCCGAGCCTCCTTGGGCATCCGAGCCTCCTGGTCCGTCTCCCGAACCTCATTATCACGTGAGATTCACGTGCCCACGGGAAAATTTCATCCCCCTCCCTGCAGTTCCTACAAATTGCAAAAAAGTCCCCACACGTGCAGCACACGTGTGTTTCGGGAAAATTGCATACTAGCCCTTGCCGCCTTCCGTAAATTATTAAAATACCCCCATTAGGGGTAAATTACATAGAAGTCCCAACTGATTCTTGGAAATTGCAGATACGTCCCTCCATGGACTCCCTTGAGATAAAAACTTTATCTTTTATTGCATTTCAGTCCTATAATTTCAATTCATCATATCTTTTTTATACGAACTTAGTTTTCAGTGCAAAATATGTCATTTTGAAGCTCATTGAACATTCTATCATATTTTATACTTTGTGAACTGATTAGAGAACATTTATTGGTGATTATTATTTAAGATTCAATCTGGTCACTACAAGTTAAATTTTGACATATTTGTGCCACCCTTTTCTTTGAGGAAATTAATGATTTGTTTTGCAGAAGGAGACTGAATGTGATTAATTCTCTTGTATTCTTATTGATATCATTTGAGGAATTAATTTCTACAGGGGCTTCTAGGAAGAAGACTAAGGATTGATTTCCTAACCATTATTATTATTGAAGATTTATTTGAGGAAAATTTGATCTGATTTATGAGGATTTAAGTGTGGATTATTAAATCTGATTAACTCTCTGTTGATAATTGATAATTTTTATTCATGAATTTAATCTTGGAAAGGGAATCATTTGACAAGAAATGAATTTAATTCTCAATATTTTATGTGATTGAACTCGATCTACTTGAGGATTAAATTGAAGAGAATTTTGAGATCATTTGAGGATTATTTTTATTATAGGATTATTCATAGAAATATTTGCTCTTGCATGCATCTAGAATTAATTTGATACATCTTCCTGGATTTGATATCTTTTGATATGTGATTTTACTTCGAGGATATTGATTAATATTTTATTGGATTAAAATTCATAATTCAGAGATCTAGTGCTCCATTCTCTCTGTTTAGTTTTTTTGCATCTCATTTCATTGCATTTTATTTTTCTACTCTGAAAAAAATTAATTTAATTTGAAATCACGTAACTAAAAATCATTGTTCTATGTGTTCGACCTTAATAGACTTGCCAAGTAAAAATTCTCCACAACATTCAAGGATTGTGGTTTTTGCTGCATCGTTTCTTGCCTCATATACTACAATTCTTGATTATTAAAGATGCGAAATCCCCGTTCATCAATTAGTGAGAGCATATGGATTGAGATCCATTGAAAGAAACACAAATCAATTTAAACCATTGATTAGTGTGAGCACATGGAATGGGATTCATGGACTTCCAAAAGGATATAAAAGAGAGGCCAACTCTAGCCCTATTTATACACAAGTTGAATGCAATGGCCATTGCATTAACAGAACTCTCTCTCTCTCCACACGTCCACTCTCTCTCTATCTCTTTCTACAACTTTGGTGGAAATTGTGATTGTCGTCTGTTCCATTGTGTTGTCAGACTATTCGCTCGAGGAACTCGATCTTCTTCGGCGCCATGCTCATGAAGAAGACAATAGATTTCATGCAATGAACTCAAGAGTTTCCTCTCATGGATCATTGCTCGGGTTTGCGAAAAGCACATGAATCGTCATCACATCTGCAAGTATACTCTCATTAGGTCGGACTTGAATCAGGAGGCTTCTTACTTTAGAAGCTCTGATGATCAAATTCACGCTTCAGGAGGTAAGCCTAATCTTGTGTGATCTTAATCAAAAAATTTGATAAGTATTCTTGAATCATGTGCTTTCATCATTTAAATTTTTTAAATTCCGTTGCCCCTTGCAACTAGTATGACTAGTTGCCCTCGATCGTATTCGATGCAGCCTTCATGCTTTCGTGATGTGCTAAAACTTAAACCATAGCTTTTAAGTGATATCATAGACTTGGTCAAAGGTATTGGATGTGATCCAAAACTCTGGGGAAAAGATTTTGCATATTAAATGCGAGGGGATTTGTGGTTTGTCCATATGATGCATGTTTTGAATTATTTCTCGCTAACTTGAAAAGCCCTCGTTATGCACTATTTGGACATGTTTTTTCAATAATAAAATGTATTTAGAATCTAAATATGCCCCTGACGATTCAGAAATTACGCTTGTTAAAAATAATTTGTATTTGTTGTTCGTGCTTAAAAAATATGATTTTGTCATTTTGTTGTAGGCGGCAATCGGAATCGGTCAAGAAAATAACCACACAAAATATTTGTCAATTTTAATGAATGCGGTTTTATGTTTATTTTACTTGGGCAAGTCCCAAGGTCGAACACAAGGAGGCAAAGGAACAACTTAGAATTATGTCTATCAAAATTCGTGCGCGGTTTTCGAGGCGGTCTTTTTTTTGGATTTTTTAATTCAATAAAGGATGCAAGATGCAATTTCGGCCTATTTTAGGGACTAAAAAGTAAAATTTAATCAAACGATATCCGAAAAATATAAAACTTGGCTACGATGCAAAATATAATGAAATAAATGCACTGTATTTTTTGGAATTTTTGGATGCAATATGATTTTTTTATGAATTTTTAAATGCAAACATAATGAATTTCAATATTTAATTATAATAAATATTAAACCTACTTATTTTTAGGGGATAAAATTATCTAAGATCTATCACTAGGTGATGGATCTCAGAAAAATCCTAAATCTCGAAAATGTTAGATTTAATATCTATTAAAAATCAAATACTGAAATATGCAAAATGATTTTATAGGACAATCTATGCATGCAAATGCAAATCTTTTTGGGCACAATGTCAAGCACAATTAACTCTACACTATGTGATTTTTCGTGAATTTTTAGAGCAGCGGTTAATTAATGGCAAATTTAAGAGCATAAAATGGGCAAAATATGCAAGTTTCACAGAACAATTAATTATTAATCAACCATCAATCACAAAAATATCCACAATATGTCTAAACGTAGAGAATTAATTGACGAACAAAATGCTATTTTTGGATAATTAGATGACGTAATGTAGAGGACTAAAATAAAGGAGAAAGACAGGGGTACAGATGCAATAAAATAAATATAAATAAAGTATGCAGGGGCCTAGTTGTAATTACCAAGAACACCGGGGGCTTTCTTGCAAAATCTCTAGAGGGGCATGTGCACAGCTTGTGCTCTCTGGTCGGCGGGGCTGTGGCGTGAATAACTGGAAGTCTGGGGCTTCTTCTGCAATTCTCCCGGAGGTCACGTGCAACGCACATGACCCCTGGTTAAAGTGGATCTTTATACAAATAACCGAAATGGAAGGGGGGCTTTTGCAATCTGCCCTATGGTCACGTGCGGAGCACGTGACCCGGGAGACGATGGCTGACGTCCCCCCGCGCACGTGCGAAGCACGTGCGGGGGGTCTCGAGTCCAGCGCCCGGTGGCGGTGACGGGAGGGTGCTCAGCCACGGTGGTTGGCGATGCGAGGGTTCTCTGGTGGAGGAACGTCTGAGGCCCGGTCGCTGCCTATTGCGGCGAGGTGGAAAAGGGAGAGGGCCGATGTTTGTGTCTCCTGGCCGGTCGTCGAAGAGAGCCTGGCAGTGGTTGAGGCGAAGGGGCTGGCGGGGCTGAGCTCCTGGTGATGTGCGAAGGGGCTCAGCCAAGGGAGGCGGAGTAGGCTCGGCCTGGCGGAGTGGGCCGGCGCTGCGGAGGCTAAAGCGTCTGGTGGAAGGCCGGGGGGGCCTCCCGGCTGTGCGTTGACGACGGTGGTGGCCAAAGAAGCTCTTGGGAAATGAAGATGATGGTGGCTCCAGTGAACGAAGGTTGAACCTCGCGATGAAGATGGTTGTCGGGGGGCGAAAGTAATCGTTGGTGGCTCGACGCCAAGGCGGAGCGGAGCAGCAAAGCTGAGGGGGTCGCTGCTGCAACGAGGGTTGGTGGGCCCTCGGATCTCACCGGAGAAGGCACCGGTCTGTCACCCTGGCGTACTTGAACGGGCACTCGGCGGATGAATTTGTGGTCGGGCGGTAGTGCTTCTTTTATAGGGTCGAGGGGTGCAGCCGGCTATGGAAGGAGATTACAATCACGTGATAGGGATTTGAGGGAGATTCGATCATTTGATTGATGAGATTGGCGATCTGGGAGTGACGGAGGATCTGGTGATTGAAGGTAGAGGATTCGACGAAGAATGGTGGCCGGCGAGATTAGCAGGAGGGTAGAAATCACAGGGATACGACGGAGATGCGGAAAGGGGGAAGGTGCTGGGGAAGACGACGACCCATGGCCGTCCGATCGGCCAAGATCGGACGGCCTAGGAGATGGCGCGTGGTTGTGTTTGAGGAAGGGGCGTGGCACGTGCTGGGTGAGTGCATAAAGGCACGTACGTTATTATTATTATTATTATTTTTATAAAAACAATATAAAAATACACCCAAAATTGGCTGACATATGGAGGCTCCAGGAGCTGCCACGTGTCAGCACCAGAAAATTCAGAAATTAAAGACTTTGTAAAATCAAAAATAAATAGCAAATGGCCTCGGATCGAAAAAGTTTTTCACAAAAATTGCTCGCATCGATGAGATCTACAACTTTCATGAAGACATCAAAACCAAAATCGATCAATTGCAAAAAGTGATATTTTTGGGGTATCCCATGTACATAGAATACCTTGATTTTTGGGTTTCATAATTTTTATGTCATTTTTAAATCAGATAAAAATATAGAAAAATATAATAAAATCAGAAATAAATATTTACACACTAATCTAATTTTTTGGGGATTTTTATTAATTAAGAAAAAGAAGAAATAAAATGAAAAATGAAACAGACCAAATTTGTACAGTCGGTTAGTGAAGACTCGGACCCAATTTGTTTCTTTGATTTCAAGCTCAATTTGGATTTGGATTTTTACACATTTTAATAAAACTTTCATCAAAGAAGAAAATGAAAAAGAAATCAACTAAAATAGGTTAAGTATGTACAAAATAATAGGTCAAAATCAGCTAAAATACAAAATGTACAAAAGAGGCCCAAACCCAACTTTCACAATGAGCTCTGATTCACTTGAACTTGGTCTTGTTTTGAAGGCAATTGAATGTAAATTAGTTCAAAAGTGAGTAGGATTAAAACGGATACTGGATGGGAAAGATGTGAGGTTTTTAGTTCGGAAATCCTGAAACTAGGGTTTGGGTTTTTGGTCCACTTATTTGGGTTAGTGATTTTTTTTTATATTTTTCATTTATTCTTGTTAGTGATATGAACACAGTGGAGGTGGTTTTGGGTTATTCGGATTTAGCATGAATGAGTTAAAAATCAGGGAAGTTAGGCTATTTACATGTCATTTTGGCTGGGATTTTTGGCTTCTTATTTTGTGCAGAAATTCGTGCTAAAATGCAATTCTTATGAAAACATGCATGAATGCTAATTATACATAATAGATGCAGAAATGTTGTTGATTTTGAGGGATTTGAGCTTAATAAATGATATTTAGAGTGATGTTGAGATTCATCAGTCCCCAGAACGATAGTCAATTGTTGGCACCAAAAGTGCATGAATTAAAATTCAAAAAGTTCCTGCGATGAAATTATTTTTGCATGTATTTACAGATCTATAAGAAAATTATTTTTTTCTACTTTTTTTTATCATGAAACATGAAATAAATAGCTTAATTGAGTATAGAATTAAACCAGCAAACCACACAAATTTATTCCGTACGATTCTGACTCCGTTTGCTCTAGATATTCCATATTTAGTGGCGATGTGTCGAATGATGATTGAATCATCAAGATCTTTTCTTAATGTGTTTATCATTCAATGAAATCAAAGAAATTGTGAATTTGACCTGGATAAATTGATGTTTAATATTTATGAAAATATTTGATTAAACATCAATGACCATTGAATGAGAATTTCATGACAAAACCTTAGTTTATCCTACAATAGTTGTGTGACAACTTTAAATGCAAAACCAAGAACATGTATGCTTGATATGCTTAGAAATTTAGGCTCTCAAAAGTATTCTAAGATGTCTAATATTTCTGAAGGATTACTATATATATAGTACAATGTCGATCATCAACGTTGATTGATAAAACCGCAAGTACATGATATTATTTTGTGTTGTGCTCAATCGGAATGGTGAAGGTGTCTAGTCCGAGTATGCTACCTTGGTTCCTTAATTAGCGTCGTGCATGTCAAGGAAATGCTCCCTCCCAACATAACTAGAATATAGTGGTCGGATCCATTTTTGAGGAAAGAATAATATGATTAAGTCAAATTGTACTCTAATTACTAAAATACAAAATAATGTGTACTTGTGAGAGTTTATACTATATGGTAACATCAAGCAAACCCTAATTATTTGTTGGTTGATTAAACTGGATTGTTGATTAATTTAATACGATTAAATTAATTAGATCCAATTAAAATAAACACTATATTATGAATGTAGATATAATTCCCTTGGAAGAATTAATTGTAGTGAATATGATTTATAATGATTAATTAAATTTTGAATAAGATGTTTAAGATCATATAAATGACATCCATGGTCTCCCGTCAAGGCGAAGGGTTCCGTCACCACTGGGCTCGTTCAATAGACAGAGTCGAAGCTGACTGAGGCCTATATATCTAGTAAGGGCCAGAGAGAGTAGATCAGGCTTCCGGCTATGAGGATGGCGAAAGCGTCACCATGGATTGTATGCTGGAGACATCTTTCCGAAGTGACAACTCCTGCATACAAGTGCACATAGATAGGGCTCTTTGCTTCTCGAAAGAGTAAGGTCGTATGTATAGTAACCCTAATATTGGTTCCGCATATTATTGAGGCGATATTGGATTACGCATAGCGAGTTCTATTCATGTTAATGGTTGATTCAATTAACAACAAGTCAACATCACCTTAGGGATGATGGGCTCGGATCGAACTAAGAAATGCAAGTTGGACTTGCAAGTATTGAGATGTAACAAAGGTAAAAAGGAGATCCCATATATTGATAGAGATATATCTCTTGTTTTGAAAGTTTAATAAGGGATGAACTTTCAGAGTTTAAAGACAAGACAACTTTGATTTAAAACATTAATATTCTTGATCAAAGTAAAATATATTTATGCAAATTATCTTATTTCAGAAAACCTTCATTAAATCCACTTAAATCTATACTCAGACATAACTAGTATCATGGATTGGATCCATCATTAAGGAGTAGTACTTGTTGTTGGACACACAATGTATGTGGTTGCGCAAGTTTCCTCATGACTATGAGGATTGACAATTAAATAAACAATAGGACAACAACATGTGGTTTGTGCTAAAGTCTTGATCTCTCATCAAGTGTGCTTTAAAAGTAACATGTTGGTGATGATCGTAATTGTCAAGATCATTCTTAAAATAAAAACTGAAGAAGAAATTTCGGCAAACATATGTGCTCTCAACATTTAATCATGAATGACACGGTTCATTGCATTATGCATAATGATGGCTAATGAATCCCATATTCATCTACATCATTTCTTTATATTATCTCTTTTGCTTAAGAAAACCAATAAAAATCACTAACAAATAAACTAATTAACTAATATTGTATGTAAATAATTAACTATAATTATTTTATATTATTATTTATATTATTATGTTATTATTTTATGTGTTTATTATTTATTAAAAATCTAATAAAAAGAGAATAATATTGTACATAATTAATTTAACCTAATTTATAAAATAAAAATCCAAAAAATAAGAAAATAAAATAAAATTAAGTAATTTAACACTTTAAATTACTTGCAAAAATATTTTCTATATATAGATGATTTTATCTATCTGTTCGTGTTTTCTATTTTTTCTCGATTCCCTTTTATTTCTTTTCTATTTTTTTACCATTTTTTGAATTTCTCTTTGTTCTTATTGGGCCACGTGGTGCCATCCTAGTGCACCACGTGACCCCGCTCCCTTGCCATCCGCCTCACTCTAGGTTGTTGGATCATAAGATCCAATGGTTGGGGGTCTTCTTCAACCTCCAGCTATGCCCCCGAGCAACACATCTCTTCTCACCCACCCATATTCACCAAATTCTAGCAACCTATTCATCTTCCCTAACCACCTGATTTTAACGCCTAATCCTTCTTCGCTCTTCAGCCATCTTTGCCCAGGTGGTTTCCCTCCTCATCTCCCTCACGTGCTCCACTGGTTGTCGGCTGAAACCACCACCTACAAACCGTGCAACTTCCACACTCTCTTCCTCAAAACCCCTTTTTCATCGCTTGAGGCGGTTATCTGCCCCTTCGTGAGCCACCTTCTAGACTCTTCCTTGATTCTATAACAGAGAATTCAAGCCTGGATGAGCCACGATGGAGGAGAAGCTTTGATGAGATCCTTGGTGTTCAACCAAGTTGCAGACCTTCACTAGGTGATGCTTGAGCAGTCCCAATATGCCCTGGAGATCGATGACAAATTAGAGAAGCTTCCAAGCTACTCCTCAGGTCCTATAGACGTCCAAATCCTTCATCTTCTTTATTCTTCCTTCATGTCTTTCATCTTAGTTTGGCTCTATTTTCTCCCTATAATTTAATCTGCATTAGTTAATTAATCCTTATTCTAAGCATTGAGGAACCATCACAATTAATTCACCACTCGTGTGTGATTTTTGATCCTCTTCTTCTGTTTCTTCGTCAGTGTTAATCACTCCATCATTCTTCCTCTTTTTCATGAAGAAAAAAATCATTAGGGTTCAAATCTATCACCTCCAATAGAACCCTCCATCCATCTCCATCTTGCTTTAAATATCATCGCAAGTCGCGGGTATTTGTCACTAACTAATGCAGGAGCTCAATGGTCAAAAAACTAACTAAGCTCTGATCTCAACCTTAGTCACTGGAGACACTTCATCGATAGAACACTCCAATACATGCCTTACCTATGTAAGGCTATCTTCTTCATCGCCACAACTTGAGGAAGGTTTGTCAACCTTCAGATTTAGCAGACACGGTTAGAGTAGGAAGCGAGGTTTCGTTGGAGATTCGCATGTGTGCTGCCTCATGCGGAGGAGAAGGAAGAACTCATCACACATCTACTGTTCAATCTGGTCCTCCATGGTAGATCCAGCGAGCTTCATTATATCCGAGCCTCATCCCGAGGCAGCGATTCATCCCTGAGGTCTAGAGCATCCTAGCCTGCTTCGAAGCATCGGCAGCTGATGTGTGGCCCGAGCCTCCCTAATCGAGCTTGATTCTGATCATGTGCATGGGGCACATGATATTGGTGAAATTGTAGATCGACCCCAGAACTCCTTAGAATTGTAGATAAGTCCTGCCATGAAAAAAATACATTAATACACTAGCAAGTTTCTATATTTTCTATTTAGTCCAATTTGGACTTTTTGCTATTAAATAAATCATGATTTGTTGCATTTATGCTCCTACATTTTTCTTTTAATAATTTGTGAACCATTTATCATTTTTTAATGAAATTGGTGCTGTTGGAAAGCAAATTTTGTTTCTTTTAATTTAGCACATTTAAATCACTAATTTGATCTATCTTTCATGCACTAAATTTTAGAGGAGTAATTGTGTCTAATTCAACCTTATTATTTATTAAAAATTGAATTGCAATTAGGTTGAATTTGCTCTCTTCTTGTCATTGACTTATAATTCATTAATCAAACGATTTCACAAGTAATTTATTTTATTTGATCAAGAGCTTATTTGTAAATTATGTGTCTAGTTTGTTATTGCATTGCATCATGGTTTCTCATATTAGAATAATTGCATAAAATTGTTTAAAAAATGCATACATTGTGTATTTCTTTGCATATTGATTGATCAAGAGAGCCTATAAATTGCTCAAGTAAATAATTAGCTCCCAAATTCAATTATACAATTTCTCGTGTCCCTGTGTTCGATCCTAGACTTTCCTAGGTAAAAATTAAAGTCGAAAACTCTTCACGGAAATCTTCTCTTTGTTCTGAGTAATTGTTGATTGGCCCATGCTACAACGAGAGCATATTATTTTAGTTGATTGACAATTCATCAGTGGCGATAAGAGATGATATACTCAAAATGCTTGAATACTGTCTGAACCTAAGTCCTTTTGAGTTAGGGTGAGTGTGGATATGATGAATGTCATCATTCAGCTATATCTACTCAAGTCTTTCATGGTGCATCATATTATTCATATTGTATGAATATGATGAAGCAAGAATAAATGTTGAAATACTCTTACATTGAAGTCCCTTGAGGTTATGTTCAGTTTAAGATATCATTTACCTTAAGAAATGATTGTTTAAGTGTTAAGGAAGCATAGTGGAAGCATGAGTCTGACCCATGTAAGAAGGAGAATCAAAGAGTTGATTGTACTTCTGTGGCTTCCATACATATAGCATCCAAAGAGTTGGATGAATGCCAATACTGCAACACGTTGATGTACTAACAGTATGACTATCTAGACTATCTGAAATCCTTATAGAAGGACTCGGATAGTGCATCGGGATATCATATCATCATTGAAATTGACTTACTTATTAGAAGATTAAAAGTCTGATAATTTGTATGTCCTTATACTAAAGACACATGAAATTGGTTGCATATATTTTAGAAGACTGGAAAATTTGATCTTAAGGATTAATAGTCATCCACATGGGAGTTGATGCAATTGTTGCGACAATCTCCGTTGGATAGATAGACTAATTATTTTCAGTAGGAGAGCCGTCAGTCTTAGAGAATGTCTCTATGACCAAGATATTAGAATGCATTCATTGTTTATTTCTAAACTCGTTAGAAATGGACATACCTTTTGGAATAGACATACCATAAAGAGTTATTATGGATATATTTCAGATATTAATCTAATCAAGATGACTCTATTAAATTAGAATATTAATAAATGATTCATTAATATTTCTAATACTGAAAATTTAAATCCTAAAAGATCAACATAAGGATGAAGATCATTTGACAATGATCTAGCATCAAGCCTTTGACATATTTCTATTGATAAGATCAATAGGCTAGTAAGTTATGGAGCTTTAGATTGTCTGAAAGTTCAAATATAACATTTTATGAATATTGTATTCAAAGTTAAAATGTTTGATGCGCCCTTCTTTAGGAATGGTGTAAGATGTTGAGCTATTTAAGATCGCATACATATTGATGTATATAGATTCACTATACCATAACGAACAATAATGATATGTGATACCAATTAATGATTATTCATGGTATGAGATTTCTTCCTTTACCCATTAGAAACCTTGAAATATTCAAAGATTTCGTAATTATGGATGAGAACCAAAGTTATAAGAAAGATGAAAAGAATTTAATCTAACCTAGGTAGCCAATACCTATTAGATGAAATTAAGGAATACCTTATAGAGAAAGAAATATTGTGCCTATCTCAGTCCTCCTAATACATCTCAGCTCAATGGAGTTGTACGAGGATGCAATTGGATCATGTTAGACATGATCTGATCAATGATGACACTAGTATAATTACCTCTTAGTTTCCATACATATATATGTAGTAGAGACTGTAATATATATCCTTAATAAGATTCCATGCAAATATGAATCCAAAACTCCTTATGAGCTATGGTTTGGAACCTAGATTATTGTCAGACACTAGAGGATTTAAGGGTTGCTTGGTCTGTGCTATAACATTGGATGCAAGGAAGCCGGAATCCTGTACTTGATAGTGCTACTTTATTAGGAAAATAAATGATGGTATTGAATACCTACTTTATGACCCTGAGATTCTTAAAATATTTCATCTCTAAGAATGTGATTTTAAGAAGATGACTGTATTGAGAATCAAGATAAGAATCACTAGAAGAAAGTATAGAACATGCAACGATCATTATCCGTCTCCTTTGAAGGGGACGGTGTCGAACAACCGTCTCCATAGGTTACGTCACATTTGCTATAAGGGACGATATTTGAAAACGTCCACTATAATTAGGCATAGGGGACGGTCGTGACCGTCCCTTAAAGCCAACTTGGAGGGGACGGTCGTGACCATCTCTTAATGTTTAGAGCAGAGGCGGCGGTCAACGTCGCGACCGTCCCCTAAAATGTAGAGAAGGGGGGACAGCCATGCCCGTCTCAAACGATTATCAAAGGGGACGAGCATCCAGGGTGTGGTGCTCTTATCGGAAGGGACGGTCGCGACCGTCCCCTTTGGTCCTCTACTACCAAAAAATTTTGTCAATGCTACGGATATGCTCTTCTTTTTATCCTGCAAAGAGTGACATTAAACATTGAGTACATGTAACAATATTTTCTCTTCATCATAAAGAGTAAGATTAAGAATGAAAATAACATTCATTCCACATTCAAAACTACAAGAAATGTTTGAAATGACGACTACGCTAAGATATTCAAATAAAACTACTCTACCATAAACTGTTCAAATTATTTAAACAAAGTAAGCTACTTTGCATAATAATTATTCAAATTAACTATACAATATACTAAATTATATATCCTACTAACTAAAGAAAACATCTAAAGTAATCCTAAGCATCGTCCTCATTCGTATTGCCATCGTCATCATCATCATCTTCTTCTTCTTCTCCTCCTCCTCCTTCATCATCATACCTAGCCTCGCAACTAGATTACCCACATGTATTGGGTGGCTAGTCGATGTTGCACGTTGATGTGCTTGCATGAATGCATTAAAAATTATCATTTGTTCTCGCAAATCCTAAATCTCAACATTCATGCTAGACATCTGACTCTCTAATTCCCTCTCCCTTTGTGTCTTATGAGAGGAAGATGACGAGTTGCTCCCTACTCCATATCAATTCCATAGGGTGGAACCATGACCACCACAACGGACTCGTCCATGATGCTCTGGCCCGGTCGCCTGGAGGAAGGTTGCATCAGGAGTAAGAGGTGGCTGACTCGTACTAGTGTTGTTTAGAGAGCCAATGGTCGTGAGTCTGTCTTCTCCTCCTGAAATTTTATTAAAGTAAATTAAAGGGTCATTTAAATTGTTAAAACAGATGTAAAATTATTATTAATGACTTACATGAATTGGACCATAGGCAGGATCTACCCAGTGAACCTCCCCGTCCAAATTGCGACTCTTAGACCTCACAAAGACTTCCATCCGGATGGGCACACAATTGTTCTCCACTGCCTAATATGAAAAAGATAAGTACAACCTATGCTATGATTTTAAGATATAATAATGGATGAAATCTAAACATAATGCATATAGTGGATTACTTACAAAGTCATCCTTGAGTTGATTTGTATTCCTTCTCCCCATTCTATGGGTAGACTTGCACAAAGACTTCCATTTGGATGGGCACATAATTGTTCTCCACTGCCTAATATGAAAAAGATATTAAGATATAATAATGGATGAAATTTAAACATAAGCATATAGTAGATTACTTACAAAGTCATCCTTGAGTTGATTTGTATTCTTTCTCCCCATTCTATGGGTAGACTTGAAACCTTTCTTTCAATTTTGAACATTCCACTTTGAGATACACTATAAAAAGGTAATAATTGAAATAATATAAGTATGAATAATTGATGATACAAACATATGTATCGCAATGCATGTTCTTTCCCATCCAAATAGGTATCAACACCCTCCAATGTTCAATGGATACATTTGGAGGATAATTCGCCAAAAGTGTCTCCAATGGAAGCTCCAGATCGAAGTACTGAAAATTTGTAAGAAAATTACTTGCATACATTTCATAAATGATGAATAACCAAGTTAATTATTGTACTTACTTGGGCCTTCAACCGACCCTGATATTTACGCAGTAATTCCGCACCATGTCCTAGAATTAGAGCATCCGTGGCCGGGTCATGATCCCATGAAAAAAAAGACTGCAAAATAAAGGATGCAAGAAATATTTAAGTTAATTTTATATACTCGCAATACCTCCAAATCATGAAGAATGGCATCTTTGATTGGTTGCTCCACTAAACGCCAATCTGTAATGTGGATAAGAACCATGGCTTTGCACACCTGCCCTAGGTAACTCTGAAATACAACCAAGTTCTCCCCCACTGCATCAACTCCAACTATCCGTACTCTAAGTGTCTCCTCGAGATGTAATCGGTCCAACACTCGACACTGTGATGGACCTCTACGTCTAGCCGAGCCACTCGAACCATCAGGATCGGAGGTCTCCCTACCTGCACGTGGTGCAGGCGGTGCATCCCGAATACGTCTAGAATGTGGAGGCATATCTACATATATGAGTTAATAATAATTTAATATTTCAGATATTAGATCAAATAAATTTGGAAAAAAATTATGAACTTACACTTTAAACATTTATAACACTACCACAAAACCTTCTAGTACATGTTATCACATCTTCATCTACAACACCAGATGGATGTTCTTGGATCTCATATTGATATGCATCGTCTAGATTTAATAACTCATCATCATCGTTGACATCAAAAAAATTTTGTGGTATTGTCCTCGCGGGTATAATCCATCCATCACTTAAGTTGTCTGGAATGTAGAACACTTGTTCTACCTGATTGGCAAGAGTAAAAGGTTTATTTGTTTGTGATTTCCCTGATTGTTTTAAAGAAATAATCTCATTTCTATCTTTTCGATACCCTATCCCCTCGTGGCCGACATCGAACCAATTGCACATAAAAGAACACATCGACATTCATGAGTAAAGCTGATCTCTATTATGTCAAGTATTTCTCCATAGTAGCCGCCTAAACCTGAAGGTAAGTCTGTTTTTACTATAACACCGAATATTTACGTTGATTTCATCTTGTCGGCATATTTTGTTCTAAATATGTATCCATTCACAATATAACCCTTGTATGAAATAATTTGTGAATACGGTATGCATCCAAGAATGTTAAGACTAAAGCTCCACCTGTCATTTATCATTTCCTTTAGCTGTTTCACACGTGAACGGAACCAATTAATGAATTGAGATTTAAGATGAGTCTCACTAAATAATGAATTGTATTCATCAAAAAACTCATCAATCTCAGATAACTACATCAAAATATAATAGTGTATGAGATCTCTATTCTCATCAGATAGTACATGACGGACACCATAGACTATATGCTCGTCACATGATTGAAAGACCCATAATTTGGATTCGTCCTCCTCCACTACAACTTCTCCTTCATCATTTCGTTCAAATAGGTTGTAGCGTACACTTCCACCTTTCATATACATATCACAAAAATTAATACACTCTTCAAAAAGATAACCCTCAACAATACATCCCTCAGGTTGTACCTTATTAAAGACCATATTTTTTAATTTTTGAATGTATCTTTCTCTCGGATACATCCAACGATATTGCATCGGTCCACCGATCATTGCTTCACCTGTTAAATGAACTATTAAATGAATCATCGCATCAAAAAATGCAGGTAGAAATATCTGTTCTAATTTGCATAATGCGATAACAATGTCTTCTTCCAGTATTTGTAAGACCAACGGTTCTAAAACCTTCAAACACAACACTTTGAAAAATCTACTCGATTCTGTTAATGATTGTAGAAGAACATCATCAACAAATCCTGCGAATAGCGAATGGGAATAATACCTCCATGTAAACATGCCAGTCATGACTTTTCCATCCAGTTATCTTATGTTCTCCATCATTTACAAACCTCGACAACCATGACGAGAACCCATCTGACACTTTCAATTTTTTTAGGAAGCTGAGAATTTTATCATGCTCACTGTTGGTTAATATATATATATATATATATATATATATATTGCTTCAGGTAAAGTAATATGTCCATGGTCCAATTCAATTAGTTGTAAATCTTCGCATATACCAAATTGAAATAAATCATGTCTCATCCTTAAATTATCTTTCGATTGACCTGGAAGATTTAACATCCCCAAAATATTCTCCAAAATATTCTTCTTAATATGCATGACATCTAAATTATGACGAATTTATAAATATTTCCAGTAAGGTAACTCACTGAAAAAAATAGTTTGTTTCCTCCATCCACCAGACATAAATTTTTTCAAAGTTCATCATAAACAATTGGTTTGTACAAGTAATTGTTGTTCTCAAATATTGCTGCCATTCACACGAGTTAAATTAAGTCGGCATCCAAATGGTTAACCTGTCAAATTTCTTATTATCAACTACCATGTACCACCTATGCTTCGGTGGCAGGAATCAACGATGACCCATATAACAATGCTAATACTTGCAGTAAGCCAAGTTGAATTTGTTTTTTCAAGACAGACAGGACACACGAGTTTTCCTTTAGTACTCCAAACATGCATATTTGCGTATGCGGAGAAGTCATTTATAGTCCACAATAGTGCGGCATGCAATGTAAATGTTTCCTTCCTACATGCATCATATGTAGGTATTCATGTGGTTCGTAATAATTTTAATTCATCTATCACCGGTTGTTGGTATACATCAATTGCATTACCAGGACCTTTAGGATTAGGAATCAGCAGTGTCATCATTATAAATGAAGAACTCATTGACATCCATGGTGGTAGATTATATTGTTGGACATGCGAGCCCACAGCGAGCCATTATGCAATAAATGTTATTGCAAATATCATTCCCTGACCTGGAATGAAGAATAAATAATTTGCATAATAGGTCCCTTAGTACAATTAGGGTTATGTACCATGGCCATCTTAATAATCATACAGTTGTTGATTCAACTATTGAATCATAAAGGCTGGTGCTTGGATGAATATCTAAAAGGTTAGATTGAGGACTCATCAAGCACCGTCAAATGATTGTTAAGAGATGATCTCCAGCCTGAGTAGGAGATGGCAATCCTTTCTCACATCGACTGATATCTGACCGACCTCTTGATGCAGGTCCTCTGTATAGGAATAGAGATTCGGAGGTGTCAGATTAGTTAGTTCAAAGAGTTGACTTGACGAGATCGAGATAACCAAAGTCCTATATTGTATGCTGTCACGATACATGCACGCATCTTCTGACCGGAGACAGATGTGTTAGTCTGAGTATGTACATTTGGCAGACCAATAGGTTGATGGCCTAACCAAGGTCTATACACCAGCGCGCTGGTGTGCATATAAGGGCATTGATGAATCCACATTTCATCATCTTTATTCTATCATTTTGACACCAAAAACCCTAGCAAATGCCTGTAAATAGCATTAATTAGAGCATATTAGCACTCATGCATGTACCTGTAAAAAGTGTATAAAATACTGTAATTAAAGCCAAAATTATAGAATAAATAAAAGAAAAGAAAAAGAATAAAATATTGTAAATATTTTATGACCCAAACCCCGAGACCTAGGCATCTTGATGAATAGGTCGACAAGGAATAAAGTAGGGGGAGATAAGGGTCAAATACCTATACTATTCTATTCATTCTTTACTCATTTTGGGACCTATTTTTGGTTCCACTTTTTATACATCAAATAGAGAAACTTTGTACATGAAAGTTGTAGATATTTTAATAAAGAAAAATACAAAATTGATTTCACTGAAAAATAATTTACTGATAAAAAGTTATGGTCTGAATAACAATCCAGAATCCCAACTTCTCAGACCCGTATCTCACAACTGAAAACTCCAAATACAGCAAATTCATCTTTAATTGAATATAGAATAAAATAAGCTATTTAATGGCGGTGGTTTCGCATTTGGCGGAGCTACGGTTTGAAAGTTGAGTTTTGGACCCTACTTGTACAATTGTACTGATTAAAATATTCCATTTATTATTGATTCATTATTTTTATATTTTTATATTTTTATAATTTTGTAAATATTATTTATAATAATTAGGTACATTAAACAGGAATAAAACCCAAATAAAACTCAAAATAAAAATATCTGTATATAAAATACACATGTATTATACCTATATACATACCTATACAATACCTACTTATATTTTATTTAATATACAAAACACATCAGAAAAATAAAATAAAAATATATTTGTGTATATAAAAGTATTCTCTAATTTTATAAAATACTAAATAAAAATAATAAAATTAAAATACACAAAATAAAAATAAAAGAATACAATATATAGGTAATATACCTATAAGGGGCATAATAGGTAACTTATAAAAATATATTCCATAAAAATAATTAAAAATCATAATAAAAGAATTTATAAAATAATAAACATTTTTTATTAATTAACCTAAAATTAAATAAATCATTTTCAGTTTTTAAATGATTTTACAAAATAATTTTCAGAGGTTTTTCCTGGTTGGTCCACGTGGACCAACTAGGTGGTCAGGACTGTTGACCGAGGTCAACAGTCTGACCTTCACCTCTGGTGGTGTCAGAGACCTCGTTTCTCGCCTATTTCTCCATTTTTTCGAGGCTACTCGTTGCATCCTTTCATGATCGACTCTTCTTGACTTTTCTTCCCCAAAGATGGAGGATGCCCGCCCAGTGTTTTACTTGGACTTTGGATCATCGCAGCGACCGCAATAGCCTCATTCTTCTCGCCCGTCGTCAACACTACAAAACCAAGCCCTTGACTTCCATTCGAATTTGAACCCTAATCTTGGTCTCTCTCGCGCCCCTTTCGATCGCAATCAAGTCCTGGAGGTGACAGCTCCAAGACCGACTCGTCCAGGAGGCGGAGTAGCGTGGCCTAGGGCGTTCTATTGACCTACGGCCACCCACCGTCGAGGTACCCTAACCTCGGGCTCCCCAGGCCCTTGAGGTGTGTATTTCTCCTTATTTTTTCCCGCATTAGCTTAGCCATCATCTTAGGATCAAAAACCCTTCGAAAAACATCTCGAACCATCTCTCAAATCTCGCACCCACTCACCTCGTCGGAGCGCATCTCCGGTCAGTCACCGTCACACCGCCCCTCGTCGCCGTTCATCTTCCACGGAGTCCAGGCATTTTGCCTTGGACTCTATCATCTTTCTCCTGCAGGTACACGCACAAGAGCAACACCTGGGAGCACTTTTTGGACTCGCCGGAGACACCTGGAGGTCGCGAGCTCCTCCGCTGTCGTAGGCGGGAATCAGCACCTCTCCGGCCATTTTGAGGCTCCCAGCACCTAGAGAACGCCGGCAGGAAGAGATATGGGCCCTTCTGAGCTCCGAACGCCGACGAAGAAAGGTGGAGGAGGTCGCGGAAGTTCGCCGTCGCTGGCCTTCTTCCGTGTTCTTCCTCCAGTCCTTGTTGCCATCCGATCAAGCGAGCCCCACCCCAGATCCATCACCAGCCGTCCGTTCGCCTTTGCGCTCCAGCCGTCAATCTCCACTGCAAGATCTAATCAGGAGCGTCCATGCCAAAGCGTCATTGGAGGCCCTCGCGTCGCCACGTGTCAATTGAACGACCCACCGTCGTTCGATCTCCTGAGCGAGGGATTTTTGCAAGTATACCCTCGTAACTTTTGTAATTTTCTTTTAGTCCAGAAACTTTTAATTAGTAGTTTAAAATTTTGTAAAATTTACAAAAAAGACCCTCAGACTTTATGTATTTGCGGATGGGTCCTCTGCCACGTCACCTCACATGACATGTTCACGTGAGGTGTGGGCATTTTGCATCGAGGCCCTTGGCCCTTTGGTTATTTCGTTTTAATACCAGAACTTGTAGTTTAAATGTTAAACTTTTGGAAATATTGCATGTTAGCCCCCGGAGGTTTTTGGAATTAGTCTTAGGTCCCTGCCAGGCACGTGCAAGTCACGCGCCCTGGTGGACTTTTTACACTGAGACCCCTGCGGGTTTAAGGATTTGTATTTGGTCCATAAACTCAAATATCCAGTACAATATTTTGTGGAAAATTGCTTGTATGCCCCTGGACTTTTGTGTATTTGCATATATACCCCTACCAAGCTGTGACATTTTTGTGAACTTGTCTGATTTATTTAAGGCATCACTTTAATTTGAAAAATTCCACAAAAATCGTGTTAAGCTCCTGTTAACTTGCTCTTGCACGCCATATTTTTAGTTTTTGATTTTATTGCATTTTTATATTTATTAAAAATCAAAAACTTACCATTTCAGTACTGTTTATCTTAGAAAATACCAAAAAAATATTAAAATACCTCAAAAAATCCCAAAAAAAGTTCCCTACTTTCTATTTTAACCTATTTTAGTGTCAGTCCAAAAATCACTAAAAATCTCAAAAGAAGAACTTTAAAAATTAGAAAATACTTAAAAACTTCAAAAAATTCTTAAAAATTATAGAAAATTCCAAAAATTGCAAACTCAGTTCCTGTAGGTTCTATATTTTATTATCTTTATTTGAAAATTAGTTTGGGAAAATTTTGTATCTGTTTGATATTTTTAAGCTCTATTTTACCTTCAGCCAGTAGCTAATTCCCTATTTTCCTGTATTTTGCTATTTAAAAATACCAAAAATATTTTGAAAAATACCCAAAAATAACAAAAATAGTAAAAAATCATAAAAATACCAAAAAGATTTCATTTCTGAATTTTTGGCTATTTTTGCATATTTTTATAAATATTGTAGCACCTCTTTTATTACCTTGTTTATATCTTCCAATATTGAAAAAGAAAAAATTATAAAAAAATATATAATATAAAATTATAAAAAAATACAAAATTAAAAAATAAAATAAAAAATAAAAAAATAAATATATTAAAAACCCACAAAATCTTTGCTTTGTATTAGTGTAGACAACACTTCACATTTTCACACACACACTTGTTTGGTCTATACCCTGTTTGCTCCCTGTGTTCGAACTCTCTACGTACTTGCTTGCTATACACCATTTATGTAGAGTTAAAAATAAATTTTAACTTCACATCTGCTTATCATTGCTTGATTGTTTGAGTGTGGGTTAATTGTTGATTAATTACGGTTTATTGTGGGTCGCCACGGCGACATAGTAGTCCCGCCTTGTGTGGACTATTTAGACCCTCGATAAAACGTGGTAATCAAATGACGCCGTTGCCGGGGAGCAACAACGAGTAGTTCATAGTTTTGCTTGATTGTGTTTGTTGTCTTCATTATTGTGTGCTCTTTTATCTCTCTTGATTTTGATCTATATTGTTGAGCTTTCTAACCACTCTTTTTCTTGTCTTTTTGCAAGACCGCGGAGCGAGGTGGATCGCCTAGGGGATCTGAAGCAACCACGTGAAGCGGAGCCGGCTTTTCTTAAGCCAAGCCGGCAGGAGAGAGCAGGAGGAGTGAGAGAGTGCTTAGATTAGTTTGCATTTTTATTTTGTGAGAGAGTGACTATTAATTTGTAATAATACAGGGACTTGGACTCTCAGACTTCCGAGCCTAATTTCCGGGTGTTTGTTCACCCGAGGGCTCACCGCGGTTTTCATCGCGTTTTTCGACAGTCATTTTCCGGTTTTGTTTTCATTTTCATTTCTTTTGTGGATTGAGCCCTTAGCTTTAGGCTTGCTTGTTCGATTAGATTAGGTCCAAATATACTAATAACCTTTGCATGTTCCTATAGATCATATTTGGACTTAGTCTAATTAAACAGTTAGTCATTAGCTTTCGATCCACGCGCCGCGAGCTCATCCCGCCAAGCGCTTATCCTAAACTCGATGTGTCGAGAGAAGGAGGGGTGAGCCTAGATCGGACATTAGGATTGAAGGTTAGCGGTTGACTTGTGGTTCTTCACGCTAGCAGTTGCCTATCTTAGGACGATTTCCGCATTGCATACCGGCATGTAGTTTAGGTTTATAAATTTCTGCTTTGCATCCCGCATGGATTGAGCTGGGATTCGCTGTAAGTCTTCTTACTTTGCATCCATCATTTAGGCACAAAGGTGAGATTTCCACCTTGGTGTCGACTTGCATTGGTGTTTCCGACTCTATTCTCCCTCTGTTTTTGGACAAAGTAGGAGCAAGAAAATACAAAAAATCGTTAGTTGCTTGTTTGAATCAACTCAAAAGAAGCGATAACACCAAAAAAATTAAAAAAAGGGTCTGTTAAGAAAACCTTGACCAAAAATAAAATTGGTAATTGGATTCATTGATTGGGGAGAGCAACACCCTCACTTGTATTCATGTTGCATGGGAAGGTCTCCTTCCAAGTGAGCAGAGTGCTTCGTAAGGATTAGAGCCCAAATCCCAGCTTGTGGCTGCCTTGTGTATCGCCTGGATTTTTGAAGTATTGGCGCTACTATCGTACGTAGGCGAGTAGGGCTTGGTCGCCATTGGTGACTCACTATTGTGTGAGCACCGACCTTGTCCGAAGTACCGAGCATAGGCCACGCCTTCACGGGTGTGTCTGTCTCACCGTGTGCATCCGAGTAGGATCTTGCACGCTCACGGGTGATTCCGTTGCAAGTGAGATCCGAAGTATTGGTTTCGCCTATTGGCTTCCTCTCTCTTATTCTTTGGCTGAGTAGGGATCCAGGAAGGGTTATAAGGACCTCAAAAAGCGCAAGCTACAGGTTACACAGGAGGAGGACAAGTACGGGAATACTTTTCCGGCAGTACTCTCTCTCCTTTAGGCATAGCGCTCTAAGGACTCGTGATAAGATTAATTCCTGAATTCAAGCTAAAACCGACAAGATAAAAGCCGAACCTTCACGCCTTCATGTGTTGAGTTGGTGAACTCACCCATGTTTTGTGTTTGATTGCTAGTTATATTTAGGTCAAGATCAAAAACTCAGCACAATTGTGCGCACTTTTGCTTCTCATTTCTTCCTTCTTCTTCTGCATTTACCCTGCTCTTCCCAATAATCAAGATGATGGGATGGAGATCTCTTAGGCCGACTCTGTCGGCACCGCTATCTAGCACTCCTCCTCAGTCATCTAGGACGACCTCGGAGAGTCCACTCTCCGAGCCTGAGTTCACTTCCACCCTGTTCCCCCTCGACCACCCTTCTCACTCCCCTTCCATCAGTCCAAGAGTCTCAGATTTTAGTGCATCGCAGAGCTCAGAACATTTGACGGCACCTGAGATGGGTTCTTTTGCTTTTTCAGAGAACCCAAACATGGTTGACAGAGGAGAGCACCCAGATGACCACGATCACCCTCCTTTCTTATTTGATCAAGCAGCCATCAACAATTCCTTGCTAGCATCCCTGGAGACAATGCAGAGGCAGATCCGAGACCAGGGAACCTTCATGGGTGATCTCATGAGAGAAATTGCACAGATGAGAGAAAACCGATCTGGGGGCGGTGGCGGTGGTGGAGGAGGAGGTGGACCTGATGCAGGAGGAGGTGATCCCGACGCTGAGAGACCGCCACAGACTATCATGAGGGAATTGCACAATCCAGCAGCATCCCTCACTCATCGTTGGATCAGACTTCCGCTGATCCATGGAGATTTCGAGCTTCGGCCCCATACCATTCAGCTTCTACCCAAATTCCACGGGTTGTAGACCGAAGAGCCACACCTCCACCTCCAAGAGTTCAAAATGATTTGCAGCACGATCCATGACAGGCTGATGACCGAGGACACGATCAAGATGATCGCCTTCCCTTTCTCCTTGGTTGACAGAGTCGTATACTGGCTCAAACACCTGGGGCGATTTATCGACACCTGGGCAGATCTCCGGACCGCGTATTTGAAGAAATACTACCCTCTCGGTCGGACTAATGCAGCTAGAGCGATGATCAGCAACTTTGTCATGATCCCAAATGAACAATTCCATGAAGCCTGGGATCGATTCAGAGAGCTCATTGACCGGTGTCCACATCACGACATCTCCAAGCCCAATCTAGTGCAGAGTTTCTTTTGTGGACTGACACCGGGGCTGTAGGGGCTAGTGAACGCCTCTTGCGGTGGGTCCTATTTTTCGAAGGGTGAGGACGACATTTGGGCCATCTACGAAGGCATGGCAGAGAACTCAACTGTGATGGCCCAAGCCCGTGTTTACACACAGCAGAAGCCCCTGCAAGGAGCGGGATCATTCCAGAGGATCGCCCGCATCGATGCCAGTCCTAACTCTTCGTTGGCAGCCGCAGCCTAAGTCGAATCAACCGCAGCCGACATGGGCATCATTAGTGAGAAGCTGGACCGTTTCGAGATCCTCGAGAAGAAACAGATGCAAGGCATGGCCCAGATGGACCAGATTGCCAAGACAATGAGTGACCTGAAGACGCAGATCCTTTGCATCCAGGAGGCACAAACTTCTTCTCAGCAGACTCCCAGGTCACGGGCTGACCCCAGCAGTAGCAGCTCCAACCAACCTTCTGCCTCGTACCGCCAGGTTAACCACATTCAGGCAGAGCCGGTTCCACTGCTACAGTACTACCCAGCGCAGCCACCATCTCTAGACACTCAGATGGTGGTTTACCAGCCGGAGCAGCCACTGGCAGTTCTCCCTCAACCCTCCTTCAAGCAGGAACCATTGATGGAAGTCAATGGGATTTGGTACGACCGGTACCCTCATCCCGGGATTCGTCGTGATCACCCCGGATTCCGTTGGGGCAACGGTGGCTCCTCCTCCCAACCACAGAATCCAGCTCAAGGACAGCAGAACAGCCAGCAGCCACAGCAGCAGCAACAACCCCAGTATGCCCACCAGCCGCAGTACCAGACTGGTCCTCGTCCCACCTATCAGGGACAGCAGTGGAGGCAGCGACAACAGCCTCATCAACCTTACCCCCATCCTCCCCAGTATCAACCGCAGCAGCAGCAGCCTCATTTCCCGCAAGGGAACCCATCCGGTTCTCAAGCCCCCGCTTTTGAGAACCCAGCTCTCGATGATCTTGCCCGCTTTCTCTCCGAACAGCGAGCATCCTTCAGGCAAGAAATGGATGAATTCCGGCAGGAGATGAGGGAAATCATCAAAGGCAAGGCCGCCATACCCGCTCAGATTGAACCTAACCCGAACCATCTGAAAAGGAAGTCTGAGCAGGTAGAGTTTACAGAGGATACCTCTCCTAGTGACTATTTGAGTGACATATCTCTTTCTTTGTATGATGCTGATTTTGTGACTACTAGGAGCGGTAGGATGCCCGTCGGCGGCGCCTCTTCTGAGCGACAACCACCAGCTGAATCAGGAGCGCCAGAGGAGCAGGGTAGCGGTGCTGATGCCGCTAATGATGATGTTGAAGACGGTGGTGCTGAGGCCACCAATGATGGAGATCCAGACGAAGGTACTGAGGCCGTCGTGATACCACATGCAGACGGTGATGCTGATGCCACCATTTCGGATGCAGAGCCAGAGCGCGGTGCTGATGCCGCGAAGATAGGTATTGGTGGTGGTACTGAGGCCACCACATCTACTTTTGTTGAGCCTCCCTCTGTGATATTACCACCTTTTGTATTTATGGATTGTGGTAACAAAAAGAAAAACAAAAATATGAATAAAGGAAAGGTTTCTGTTCATATTGCGGATCCATATGTATTGAATGATGATTATTGTATGGATTCTCCTCCTTCACAGGCACAGGGACCTATTCCTAGTCCTCCATCTGTAGAGGCCCCTACCATCCCCTTCCCTGAGGCACTCCGTCGGGCGAAGGGGAATAAAAGAGAAAATCCCAAAAAAGAGCAACAGGTAGAGTTCAACAACCAGATGATTGATAGGTTCCATATTCAACTGACTCTACAGGAAGCACTTGAGCACCTCCCCCTCTTCAAAAAGAACCTGAAGGAGAAGACCACAGTCCGCAGGAAGAGGAGGAACCACAGAGATCAGATCCATGTGATCACCCATTCCACTTGCTGCACTATTCAGAACAAGCTACCAGCCAAGCGACCAGATGCAGGAGCTCCCTATGTCAGATGCACGATTCAGGAGCAGCAGTTTGATCGTACTCTGTTAGACAGCGGCTCTTCAATTAACCTTCTTCTGGCAGCCTTACTCGACCGATTCGAGTTTGGTCCTCTTCTTAGGAGCAGGACAGTCCTTCAGTTTGCTGATAGGTCGACTAAGAGGCCGAAGGGGTTATTGAAAGACGTGGTCGTTACCATTCAGGGCCTGAAATTCCCCATAGACTTCGTTGTGTTGGACATGGAGATCCCTGAGTCGGTAACCTATGCCCCCATCATACTCGGACGCCCATTCTTGGCCACAGCCAAGGTAGTGACCGATCATGATAGTGGGAAGGTGTGTTTTCGCGTAGAGGGTGAAACCATAAATAGAGACGATCGAGGAAACCAGAGCCAGAGAACTAGAATGCTCAGAGCAGTCCAGCGAAGCAGCGCAGATGACCGAGGAAGAGATAGACATCCACCAGGAGTGATTTTCTGATGACAGATGATGAATCTAACTGGACAGATCCTGTATCACCGACCCTCGCCTTGCCTACAGATTCACTATATCTAAATCTTATAGCAGTCGAGAGTCTGGAGAGCACACCCCTGGACGAGGATACACCTGAGGCTGACAGTGTTGGGACGAGTGGTGTTGATGATTTTCAATCTTGTTCATCTTCTTCTGATCCCTCGGATTCAGACATTGATTGGGATGATTTCGATGACTATTTGCCTTGTCTGATTACTTCTGAGCCAACAGCCATGACAGAGTGCGAGCCAGTGCAGTTTACTGATGATTCAGCAGGCCGCCCTTCGTCAGAGATTCATGCAGAGCGAGAGTTCTCCCATGCAGACCTGGTCGCCTTCACACAGACGTATCAGAAGCCAGATCTGCCACCTCCCAGTTGTCCAGAACTGAAACCTCTGCCGTAGTCGTTGAAGTATAGATTCCTTGCGGGTGAGCCAGATATGCACCCAGTCATTATCTCAGCAGGTTTGACTGGAGAACAAGAATCTCGTCTGATGGAGGTTCTTGAAAGAAACCGCAAGGCAATATGTTGGAGTATAGCTGATCTCCAGGGGATTAGTCTGGCTCTGTGCTCCCACCACATCTATCTTGAGGATGACGCTAGGCCGTCGCGTGAGTTCCAACGACGGCTGAACCCAAATCTCCGAGATGTAGTTATGAAAGAAATTTCGAAGTGGTGGAGCACCGATTTTATCTACCCCATCTCCGACTCCAAATGGGTTAGTCCACTACATGTGGTACCCAAGAAGACGGGTATCACTACAGTTGTCAATGAATCTGGAGAGAAGATCGCTACCCGAGTACCCACTTCTTGGAGGGTCTGTGTGGACTACAGACGATTGAATGAGGCCACCAAGAAGGATCATTTCCCGCTACCCTTCATTGATCAGATTATCGAACGGCTAGCTGGGAAGAGTCACTATTGTTTTCTTGACGGGTACTCTGGATACATTCAAGTGGCCATTGCGCCCGAAGACCAGGAGAAAATGACATTCACCTGTCCGTTTGGGACGTATGCTTTCAGATGGATGCCCTTTGGTTTATGCAACGCTCCGGCGACATTCCAAAGGTGCATGTTGTCCATATTCTCGGACATGGTGGGTGACTGTTTAGAGGTCTTCATGGATGACTTCTCGGTCTATGGCGACGGGGTCGATGCTTGTCTTGACTGCCTAGACCGTGTGCTTCAGCGCTGCATCAAGGTCAATCTTGTTTTATCTTAGGAGAAGAGTCACTTCATGGTGACTCAAGGGACGGTCCTTGGTCATATCGTCTCCAACGGGGGCATGGAGGTCGATCCAGCCAAGGTGGATATCATCAGAAAACTCAATCCACCGTCCAATTTGCGTCAGTTTCGGTCTTTTCTGGGGCATGTCGGTTTCTACCGACGGTTCATTCAAGACTTCAGTCGTATTGCCCGACCGCTTACTGATCTGCTGACGAAAGACACCGAGTTCATTGTCAATGATAAGTGTCTTGCGTCTTTTGAGACTCTAAAAGATATGGTTGTTTCAGCTCCTGTCTTTCAGCCACCCGATTGGTCTCTACCATTCGAGATCATGACGGATGCTTCTGATTTTGCCGTTGGGGCTGTGCTTGGACAGAGGAGGGATGGTTTACCGTTTGCCAATCACTACACCAGCCGGACTTTGGATGCCGCTCAGCGGAATTACACTGTGACTGAGAAAGAGATGCTGGCTATAGTTTTGCTTTGGATAAGTATCGATCTTATATTCTCAGATCTAGAGTGACTATCTACACAGATCACACCGCCATCCGGTACTTAAGGCCAAGAAGGATGCCAAAGCACGTCTTACCAGATGGATCCTTTTACTCCAGGAATTCGATATTAAGATTAAGGATAAGCCTGGAGTCAAGAATGTGGTGGCGGATCATCTCTCCAGATTGGAGAATCTTGAGGAATCTGAGCCCAGCGCACCTATCACAGAGACATTCCAGATGAGGCGATCTTGGCTATCACCTCACTCCCGTGGTACGCTGATATTGTGAACTATCTTGTCGTCAAGACAGTCCCACAAGGTTGGCCCAAGTAGAAACTCGAGACCTTCCTAGCGAAGGCCAAGTTTTACATTGGGAGGATCCCGTCCTTTATCATAAAGGAGGGGACATCATCTGGAGGAGGTGCATTCCTCAAGAAGAGCATCACAGCGTCCTCACATACTACCACAAGCTTGAGGCAGGAGGACATCATTCTGGAAAGGACATCACAGAAGGTGCTTCAATCCGGCCTATGGTGGCCTACTCTCTTCAAGGATTCTGATGAGTTCGTGAAGAGATGTACTGACTGTCAGAAAATGGGAACCTGCGGACAGAGAGACATGATGCCCATGCAGCCCATTCACTTTTGTGAGGTTTTTGATGCATGGGGGATTGATTTCATGGGTCCATTTCCTAAGAGTCAGGGATTCGAGCATATTTTGCTCGCTGTGGATTATGTCAGTCGATAGGTTGAGGCCATCCCCGCCCGAGCCGCAAATGCTAAAACCGTGTGCAAATTCTTGAGGAAAAATATCATTTCACGGTTCGGGGTACCGAGAGTCTTGATTTCAGACGGGGGGTCTCACTTCATCAATGACAAGGTTAGGGCCCTTGCATACGAGTTCGGCATTGACCATCGGGTTGCCACACCGTATCACCCTCAGACTAATGGTCTTGCCAAAGTATCGAACCGGGAGATAAAAACTATCTTGCAAAAGGTTGTCCGCCCAGACCGAAAAGATTGGTCACAACTTTTGGACTCGGTCTTGTGGGCCTATCGGACTTCTTTCAAGAATCCATTGGGGACATCTCCCTTTTGACTCGTCTATGGCAAGCCGTGCCATTTTCCAGTGGAAATCAAGCACAAATCCTTTTGGGCAGTCACTGAGTTACTGTTAGATCCTGAGAGTATATGAGACCAGAGAAGAGCAGAGTTGGCAGCCCTGGAAGAACTGAGAGATACAACCTTTTCTAACAGCCTACAATACAAAGAGAAAGTGAAGACATGGCATGATTCTCATATCAGCCATAAACAGTTTGAGCCAGATCAGAGAGTATGGTTTTTTGATTCCAGGCTGAAATTATTTCCAAGAAAATTACAGAGCATGTGGAAAGGTCCGTATGTGGTTAGGAAGGTACATGACAATGGCAATATTGACATATCTGAACCATCATCTTCCTCTACCTTCCGTGTCAATGGTCAACGCCTGAAGCTATATCTAGATCATGATCCGTCGACCATTGACGTTGCCCCCATTCTTCTGGTATGAGATGTGTTCTTTGACTCATATCATCTGCATCTCATACATGGTGATCAATTCCATCTTCCGTTGTACAGATCCATCTGTTCATATCACTCTTTTATCTGTTGATTTATTTTCTTCTTTTCTTCTTTTCTTCTTTTCCTTTTCTATTTTCTTTATCTAGCAAAAAGGTGTCGCCCCTTGTTGTCAGTTTTCTGTACTTAGGACGTACTTTGTCCTAAGTATAGGGGGTGTGCACCCCGAGTTTCTCTATTTTTCGATCCTCTCCATTGTCTCCTCTTCTTATCTATACTTAGGGATATCTTACCCTAAGTATAGAGGGAGACAATCTGAGTACGATCTGTTCATTCCCACCCTTGGCCCTCCTTGCTTTGTGTACAGTCTGCTATACTTAGGACTATTTGATCCTAAGTATAGGGGAGACGGTCAACTTCTCATTCATTGATTCATTCATTTATTCTTTCGACTTGTCTATAGTAAGTACGAGTTATGTCTTCTCTTTTCTCTCCGATCTATGAGGACATAGCTCAAACTAAGTATAGGGGGGTCGTATATACTGTGTATATACTTTAGCCATAACTCGTACTTTCGTATTTTCTTAATAATATGGCTAATAATTATCCTTAATAAAAAGATGTCTTGTTCCTCAAAATTCTTTTTGGTATTTACTGATTAATAAATCAGGTGAAAATGTTTTTAGCAAAATGTTTGAAAAATAGTTTGAAAATCATTGTGAAAATTTATTGAAAACTATTTTGCAAAATATTTTGTTACATGTTTTCAACTTGTGTAAAAATGTGTGTTTTGTAAAAATTCTTTTCTTTGTGTGAAACAAAATGTGTGAAAAATGATTTGCAAATGGTTTGAAAAATGGTTGCAAAAAAATATTTTGAAAAATCTATACATATTGTTTTGAAAAACCTTTGCAAAATGATTTTCAAATGTGTGTACATGTTTGTAAAAATGTTTCTAAAGATTATTTTGGACTATAGTTTTCAAAAATTGTGTAAAATGATTTTCAAATAAGTTTGAGGAACGTATACATCTCACCAAAATTCACAACCTATATATATGTATAAAATTGACCACTTACCCTGTAAATTCTTAAAATCCACTTCTTGTATATATAAGAAGCACTCTTGTGTAAATAGTTTTCACCTAACTTTTAGCCAAAAACTTTTTGTTTCAAAAATCCGAAAAATATTTGCAAAATTAAAATCCAAAAACATTTGAAAAAACTTTTTGAAAAAAAATGCATATGCACCATCATCATCTTTTCAAAAATCCATAAAAAGTTTAAAATCTTGAAAATTACATCACAAAAATATTTTCTGCATCGCATTGCATGGCATGAGCATTTTTCAGATTGAGTTTGATAGTTGAACGAGTCTAAGTAAAATCCGGAGATTGGAGCTTGATTGGACCTTAAAATCTACCTAATAACAGGAACCTTATAGGAATTGGGTTTGAGGTACTTCAGGTCTAGTTGACTTAATTGTTTGAGGATCACGAGACTTGATTCAATGGATTCTTGACTGCCTAAGTAGAGTATTTTGGAGCACACGCACGATTCTTGTTGATAATGACCTAACTTGGACACCCGCACCTTTCACATGGCTCAACTCAGTTGGAGTGGTGAGGGGATTGGATTGCTGGTATGAGACGCACACAAGTGGAAACATTTGTCCTCCTTTAGGGAGGGAAGTGCACCCCAACCCGTCCAGTGATTAGGAAGTCTAAAGATAGGAGGCTGTGGGTTGCAATAAAGCTTCAAAAGAGGGATAGTCTACTGGCTCAAGAGGAAAAACTCTTTATGTAAATGCTGCTGTATATAGTATTAAAAAAAGTGTTCAAGCATGTACAAAAATTAAAAAAAAAGCATGCAAAGTATGTACAAATGTTGTAAAGCTAATAAGCAAGCTTGAGTGCCAAAGTAAAATATGTGAGCCTGCAGCAGGATGACTTAACTACACTGGTCTTGCATCCCAGGATAGGTAGCTACACTGGTATCGTCCATTCTTCTCTTCACCCCCTCCTCTTGAGTTGGTTGCCACTTGAACTTAGAAGGGAATACCCCGCTCCTCGAGGATGGAGTTATTGGATTGGGAATCATTGGGTTGTCGTACTGGAGAAGTCAGTCTCTTTGTCATTCTAGTTGGGGAGAGCCACCATCACTTACACTGTACGAGTCAGATTCATAGTCGTAAGAGTTTGCGTATAAGTTGAAGTATTTCTGACCTGGCTATTGAGGAGACTTGGACAGAGTTTTGGGATCTCAGGGACTGTTGGATTTCAAATTCGGTTCTCACTAAGGTTCCGCCCGCACTAAAATTCCAAAGGTCCGACTTAAAGCTCCAAACTTTGATTTTGTGAAGACAAGTTTGATAATTCAAATAGAATCCAAATTTCTTCTTTTTCTTTTCTTTCTTTTTCTTTTGCACTTATTGCATAAGTGTTTGCTAGGGACTAGCAAAGGTAAAGTATGGGGGATGATGAATCCACATTTCATCATATTTATTCTATCATTTTGGCACCAAAAACCCTAACAAATGCCTGTAAATAGCATTAATTAGAGCATATTAGCACTCATGCATGTACCTATAAAAAGTGTATAAAATACTGTAATCAAAGCCAAAATTATAAAATAAATAAAAGAAAAGAAAGAGAATAAAATATTGTAAATATTTTATGACCCAAACCCTCGAGACCTAGGCATCTTGATGAAAAGGTCGACAAGGAATAAAGTAGGGGGAGATAAGGGTCAAATACCTATACTATTCTATTCATTCTTTACTCATTTTGGGACCTATTTTTGGTTCCACTTTTATATATCAAATAAAGAAACTTTGTACATGAAAGTTGTAGATAATTTAATAAAGAAAAAATACAAAATTGATTTCACTGAAAAATAATTTACAGATAAAAACTTATGGTCTGAATAAAAATCCAGAATCCCAACTTCCCAGACCCGTATCTCACAACTGAAAACTCCAAATACAGCAAACTCACCTTTAATTGTATATAGAATAAAATAAATAAGCTATTTAATGGCGGTGGTTTCGCATTTGGCGGAGCTACGGTTTGAAAGTTGAGTTTTGGACCCTACTTGTACAGTTGTACTGATTAAAATATTCCATTTATTATTGATTCATTATTTTTATATTTTTATATTTTTTTAATTTTGTAAATATTATTTATAATAATTAGGTACATTAAAACAGGAATAAAAACTCAAATAAAACTCAAAATAAAAATATATGTATATAAAATACACAGGTATTATACCTATATACATACCTATACAATACCTACTTATATTTTATTTAATATACAAAACACATTAGAAAAATAAAATAAAAATATATTTGTGTATATAAAAGTATTCTCTGATTTTATAAAATTCTAAATAAAAATAATAAAATTAAAATACACAAAATAAAAATAAAAGAATACAATATATAGGTAATATACCTATAAGGGGCATAATAGGTAACTTATAAAAATATATTCCATAAAAATAATTAAAAATCATAATAAAAGAATTTATAAAGTAATAAACAATTTTTATTAATTAACCTAAAATTAAATAAATCGTTTTCGATTTTTAAATGATTTTACAAAAATAATTTTCAGAGGTTTTTCCTGGTTGGTCCACGTGGACCAATCAGGTGGTCAGGATTGTTGACCGAGGTCAACAGTCTGACCTTCACCTCTGGTGGTGTCACAGACCTCGTTTCTCGCATATTTCTCCATTTTTTCGAGGCTACCCGTTGCATTTTTTCATGATCGACACTTCTTGACTTTTCTTCCCCAAAGATCGAGGATGCCCGCCTAGTGTTTTACTTGGACTTTGGATCATCGCAGCGACCGCAATAGCCTCATTCTTCTCAAGTCAACACTACAAAACCAAGCCCTTGACTTCCATTCGAATTTGAACCCTAATCTTGGTCTCTCTCGCGCCCCTTTCGATCCCAATCAAGTCCTGGAGGTGACAGCTCCAAGACCGACTCGTCCAGGAGGCGGAGTAGCGTGGCCTAGGGCGTTCCATTGACCTCCAGCTGCCCACCGTCGAGGTACCCTAACCTCAGGCTCCCCAGGCCCTTGAGGTGTGTATTTCTCCTTAGTTTTTCCCGCATTAGCTTAGCCATCATCTTAGGATAAAAAACCCTTCGAAAAACATCTCGAACCATCTGATAACCTAAAAATCCCAAAGACCCGGGTGAAGGTAATAAGACAAGGGTCGTTGCGACCCGGATCTCAGAGGATAGGTATATCAAGAAAAAGATCGAACCGCTAAATAAATCGAAGATCAATCAAAACAAAGAAGAGCGGTCTAGCTATGAGATTAACCTGGTATAGCACCCAGGGTCGAACACAAGGAGCACGGGTTGGCCAGAGGCCTACGAAGTAGTAAAAATAAAATAAAAGAAAAGACAAGTATTTTTAGTGGTTTTTAATGCTTTTTATATTTTTTTGGATTTTTAAATGTGAAGAAAATAAAAGAAACACAAAATAAAGCAAGCTTCAACTAATTATTTAATGTATCAAAAATCAAGCAAAAATTCAAACAAAAATGTTTTTATGTTTTTTAGGGTTTTTAGTGTTTTTGGTGAATTTTTGGGATTTTTATAATGTATATTTTATTTTCTAAAAATCAAACAGTACTAAAAAGACAAGGTACTGTCCAGCCAGGCCCAAAATCCAAAAATAAAATATTTAAGGATCTCAAGAAGGCCTGGAGGTAATTTTCCTGTAAACTAGATAAAATGAGGAAAATTTGAGCACCAAAATTATTGTTTTGGGGTTTTAAATTATTTACTATGATTTTTATGAGTTTTTAGGTGTTTTTGAATTTTTAGGGTTTGTAAGCAATGAAAAATAGCCAAATTGGCTAGAAAATCAAAACACACAAAAGAAACAGTACCTAATTTTTATGGAATTTTTGAGGGCGTTTTTATATTTTTTTGGGATTTTTAATCCTAGACAGTAGCTAAAATAGAGGTTTTTGAATTTTTAAAAATAACAAATAAAATAAAAAATGTCCTCGAAAATTCTCAAAAATCCTACAACATGGCAGGAGCCATGTGTCAAATTTTCATCGAATTTGGAGGTGCTTTGATATTTTATTTAAAAATCAAAAGGGGGCACTGTGCACAGGGACTGAAGTGCAAATACCCGAAGTTCTGGGGGTCCAGGTGCAATTTTCCCAGCAAGTCACGCGCGTGGCGCGTGCCTGGGGCACTCAGGGACCTTCTGGTAATAAAAACAAGTCCTTGGACCTTTTGGTAACTCGTACCAAAAAGTCCAGGGGCTGTTATGCAAATAACCCACTAAAAGACGCACATGTGCAAATAAAACGTTCACAGGGGCATATATGCAATTACCAAAAAGTTTCTATTCATTAACAAACATCCAGAACTACAGGGGTAGAGTTGCAAATACACCAAATAAAGCACGTGGCGAAGCACGTGACAGACACTCACAGGGGCATAACTGCAATTAAACTAAAGTACCAGGTCCCAAGTGCAAATATCCCAACGTAAATAAAAGGCAAACAATATTTACAGGACTAAATCTAAAAACATAAACTACGAGGGGGCCTACGGTAATTTACCCCTTTATTACGTCGACGGCTGGATGATGGACGCGTGGCTGATCTAACGGTCCTGGGCGCGGGCGTCTCTCTCTCCTTCCGCACGTGGGCCGATCGACGGCGCAGAGGAGGGCACGTGGAAGATCAGACGGGTGCGGGTGATTGGCGCCTCTCCCCCTGCTCTGACGGACCCGATCAACCCTCGAGATGATCGGACGGTGGCTGCTCCTCGATGAATGGACGGTCACGATGAAAACTGGAGCTCTGAGGGCGATCGGACGGTGGTCGAGGACCCTCGAAGAACAGGTGGCCGGCGAGTTTCGCCGGCCTCGTGCGCGTGCTGGGGTCCTCCTCAGCTGCCTCTGAAGATCGGAGAAGACTCGCACTGAAGTTCCGCAGCTGTTGGTGGCCTCCGATGGCCCAGCCGAGCCCTGGAGGGGCTCCGGCGAGGTCGACGGAGGAGAGCTCCTGGCCTAGATGTGGGGAGGCCTCAGATGGCCTCCTCTGGACCCTGCAAAGTAGCTCAAGAGCTTCGCGGGTCGAGGGCAAAATGCCTCGACCCGGTTAGGTGGTGCGGGGGTGAGCGATGCGTCGGGGTGAGCGAGCTCCGGTGAGCGACGGACGGTGGAGCTCGAACCCCAGCTCCTGTGCGAGCTGGGTTGAACGAAGGGGCGGAGAAGGTGCGTGGAGGGATGGTGAAGGTGACTGGGTGTTCCGATGATCGAACGGATACGCGATATGGTCGGAATCAACGGAATACGGCGAAGCTACGATTTGGGGGAAACAAGAAATTAGGCGAAATGGGAAAACTAGAAGGTTACCTGGGCGGTGTGGTAGACGGTGCTGGAGCTGAGGTAGCTCCTGGTCGTGGCCTCGAAGGTCGTCAAGTCCTGAGGCTCGAGCTCCTGCACGGGGCGGAGCACGGCGGCGCTACGTCGCCGGATCAGTGGTCCGACCACCTCCTCCTCGCTGCAACACGGGCAATCGAGAGCTGTCACCTCAGGGACTGCGGTGGAGGTCACGGGACGAAGGGTGGAGAGCCAAAGATGGAAAAAGAATGCGGCGGATCTCAGGCTATATACTATGGAGGGTCCGGCAAGAATCGATCGGGTAGGGTAGCGTGAAGCGCGGATCCCAATGCACTCCCCCGGGCGAGGATCTCGGATGCAAGAAGAAGGATTAGGACCCGGGGTTGCGCGAATGGCAGGCAGATCAGGCGGGGAAAAATCAGAGAAATCGGGTCGACAGCCCGATCCGCGAGAGAAGAAGGTCCGCGGGGGGAGTTGACCGGGGGTCAACATCCCCCGTGGACCAATCAGGAGAGGCCACGCATTTTTATTTTTGTTTCTTTATTTTAGGATAGAAAATGATGGAATTAGCAAAAACGTAAAACATAAAATATTTTTATTTTATTTTTCTCTATTTTTTGGTGATTTTTAATTAATTTTTCAAAATAAAAATAAGGTATTTACATATTAGGGCTATATATAGGTATATATACAATATAGGGTTTTTAATTTTGATTTTTTTAATTAGTTATTTTTTATACATTTTTATTCCTATTTTATATTTTATTTATTTATAGAATAAAATGAGGAATAAAAAGATATTTTTATTTTATTTTTATTATTTATATACATAGGTGAAATAAATAGTTATGTACAACTATATACATGATATATATACAATGTATTTTTGTATTTTTAATTTTGTAATTTTTATTTGATTTTTGTTTTGTTTCTTTTTATTTATTTATTTACAAAATATAGAATAGAATATTTACAAGAAGTTTTGAAAATAAATAAATTTATTTACAAGGTTAAACACATGTAGAAGCATGGTCTATATACATGGTGAAGGGATATTTTTGAATTTTTGATTTTTAGCTTTTTGTTTTGTTTTTAATAGTTTCTAGATATATACAAAAATGTACAAGCATATTTTTGGGTGAGGAAAATATAATTTATTTATTTACAAAAATCTATACACATGAGCCCCTATCTCCCTCTACTTGGCCTTTATGCGGTCAGGCCCATGCTGAGCCCTCCCTTGGGTTAGGTTGCTCAATATTTATTCTAAATATTTCCCTCTTTTTCTTTTTTTTTTAATCTTTATTCTTTTATTTTTGCACAAAAACATGCTAATTATAGGTTTTTACAAAATGCATGCTTTTGCTAATTATTCCTATTTACAAGTATCTACATGCATTTGCATAGGTTTTTGTAGCTAAAATATAAGAATAAAGAGTGATGAATGGGTATTCATCACCCCCCTATACTATACTTTGCTAGTCCCTTAGCAAACACTTATTTAAAAAAAAGAAGTGAAAAAGAAAGAAAGAAAAAGAAAAAGAGGATGTACATGGATCAAGGTTGATTATTAAACTTGCCTTCATTAAATTGAGGTATGGAGCTCAATCAGATCTTTGGATTATTGATGTGTCGGAACCTTATTTAGACTTAAGCTTAAAACCTAACAGCCTCTAAGTTCCACTAATCTATAACCAAGACTCCTCAGTGCTCCAGATCAGAACAAGTCATCAATCACAAACCCTGAAGACCATGAATCTTTTCTTGTCCTGTGAAAGTGAGGTCTAAGCTCTCCACCTCAGAAATGGCAACTTGACAACCCTCCCTAACAAGGTAACTCTATGACCTTAATCTGGCCACTCTTTCCTCGAGGAGCGGGGTATTCCCTTCTATGTTCAAGTTCAACCGGCTCAAGAAGAGGGGGAAGAAGAGAATGGGTCAAGGCCAGTGTAGCCAAGTACCCTTGGGAGCTTGGCCAGTGTAGCCAAGTCTCCCTGCTGCAAGCTACAACAGGTGGATCATGAAACCAAGCTTTGCTTATTGCACTTATATACATACTCCGGTGGGATTATCATTTTCTCTCAGACCCACCACTTTTTTGGAGTTCTTTTCTTTTTGCACATTTTTTTTCAAGTGCATCTGTACAACATATACATGTGCAGCATATATACAAGGAGTTTTTCCTCTTGAGCCAGTAGACTATCCCTCTTTTGAAGCTTTATTGCAACCCACAACTCCCGTCGTTAGACCTCATGGCAACCAGACCAAGTTGAGACGCACTTCCTTCACTATAAGAAGAAGAGAGGTTCCGCCTAGAAGTACTACCCTCATATGCTACCCCAAGTCAAGGAAGACTGCCTCCTCACCACCTCATCCGTAGAGAGCTCGGTGCATAGTGCGGTTGTCCAAGTAAAGCCATAATCTATATGAGTCATGTGTTGTTGTTAAGTGCTCTACTTAGGCTCATTGACATGACATGTGATCATAGCCTAGTGGACTCAAAGAATTAAGTCACCATGGACCTGACAAGCCTTAAACCTAAGCCCTATAAGGTTCCTCTTAGAATTAGGTGAATTAAGATCTTAATCAAGCTCCATTTCTCAATTTGATTCCAGGCTAGTTTAAATGTCAACTATCATCCAAGAAAAACTATATACATATGTACAAAAAGATGCTTATTTACACAATATTTTACAATCATGCAAAATTTTTGAAAAATGTTTTGAAATCATGAGTGATGATGCATGCAGTGCAAGTTTTGCAAAAAGATATTTACACACATTTACACAAGATTTTTGCAAACTTTTGATTTTCAAAACATTTTGGAAAAATTTTGTACTATATACATAATTTTGATACAAAAATATTTACACAAGCTTTACACAAAAAAAATTTTTGAAATCAATTTTACAAAAATAATTTGTACACTAGCTATGTATGTGCAAATAAAAGAAGATTATGTACATGAAAATTTTTAATTTTTGTGGTTTTTTTAGCCATTTTTATTTATTAACACACTCACACAAAGTACGAGTTATGGCTAAAGTATATATGAAATATATACACACCCCCCCTATACTTAGCTCGAACGATGTCCTCAGAGTCAAGAGCGATGAAGAAGACATAACTCGTGCTATGTATAGGGAAATGAAAAGAAAGGCTATACAAGAGGGAAATGAAAAGTCAAGAGGGACTCTGGTTTCCCCCCTATACTTCGGATCAAGTAATCCTAAGTATAGCAGGCTGTACACGAAGGGAAAACCGAGTGGAGAATGTACAGGGTCTACCCCCCCTATACTTAGGGTGAAATGCCCCTAAGTATAGGCAGCAAAACGGGGGTAGACAGAAACAAAAGAAATACCCGAAAGGTCTCACATCCCCCCTATACTTAGGGTAAAGTGCACCCTAAGTATAGCATAATCACAAGATGGAGAAAGGGATGTGGGACTAAGGAATGTGGTGATATGGACATCTGGATCTATGTACAGCGGAAGATCAGTGAAACTTAGGCGTGAGATGCATTAGATGTGAGTCAAAGACCACATCTCACGCAAAATGAATAGGGGCAATATCAACAACCCGCGGCTCATGATCTAGAAATGGCTTGAGCCGCTGGCCGTTCACTCGGAAGGTACTCTCAGAAGACAACTCAGATATGTCGATGCTACCGTTGTCGTGTACCTTCCTAACCAGATAAGGTCCTTTCCATTTGCTCTGTAGCTTCCCTGGAAATAATCTAAGCCTCGCATCAAACAGCCATACTCTCTGTCCAATCTCAAAATATTTGTGGCTGATATGAGAATCATGCCACTCCTTGACTTTCTCCTTATAATGTAGGCTGCTTGAGAAAGCTGCATCTCTAAGCTCTTCCAGGGCAGCTAGCTCTGCCCTCCTCTGGTCTCCTATACCATCTGGATCCATCAGTATGTCTGTAACTGCCCAAAGTGACTTGTGCCTCAGCTCAACAGGTAAATGGCATGGCTTGCCATATACGAGGCGAAAGGGAGATGTGCCCAAAGGTGTCTTGAAAGACGTCCTATATGCCCACAAGACCGAGTCCAAAAGCTGTGACCAATCCTTTCGGTTAGGGCGGACGACTTTCTGCAAAATAGTCTTGATCTCCCTATTCGACACTTTGGCTAGACCATTCGTCTGTGGATGGTATGGTGTAGCAACACGATGGTCTATGCTGAACTCGCTAGTAAGTGCCTTCACCTGGTCGTTGATGAAGTGAGATCCCCCATCAGAAATCAGAACTCGTGGAACCCCGAACCGCGTGATGATGTGCTTCCTCAAAAATCTGCAAACTGTCCTCGCATCAGCGGCTCGGGCGGGGATAGCCTCCACCCAACGACTCACGTAGTCTACGGCCAACAGAATGTACTCAAATCCCTGACTCTTAGGGAATGGACCCATGAAATCGATGCCCCATGCGTCAAAAACCTCACAGAAGTGAATGGGCTGCATTGGCATCATATCACGCTGTCCACAAGTGCCCATCCTCTGACAGTCAGTACACCTCTTCACGAACTCATCTGAGTCCTTGAAGAGGGTAGGCCACCACAAGCCGGATTGGAGCACTTTCTGTGCCGTTCTCCTCCCAGAATGATGTCCTCCTGCCTCAAGCTTGTGGCAGTAAGTGAGGACGCTATGGTGTTCCTCCTGAGGAATACACCGACGCCAGACGCTATCCCCTCCCTCGTGGTAAAGGATGGGATCCTCCCAATGGTAAGACTTGGCCTTCGCTAGGAAGGTCTCAAGCCTCTGCCTGGGCCAATCTTGTGGGACTTTCCCAGCAACGAGAAAGTTCACAATATCAGCGTACCATGGGAGTGAGGCGATACATCTGGGAAGGTATCTCTAATAGGATCAATCTGCTCAGAATCCTCAGGCTGCTCTAATCGGGAGAGATGATCCGCCACCACATTCTTGACTCCAGGCTTATCCTTAATCTCAATGTCGAACTCCTGGAGTAGAAGGATCCATCTAGTCAGTCTGGCCTCGGCATTCTTCTTTGCCATGAGGTACCTGATGGCGGTGTGATCAGTAAACAAAGTCACTCTAGATCCGATGATATATGATCTGAACTTATCCAGGGCAAACACTACGGCTAGCATCTCCTTCTCTGTGACTGTATAATTCCGCTGGGCGGAATCCAATGTGCGGCTAGCATAGTGTATAGCAAATGGCACTCCATCCCTCCTCTGTCCCAGCACTGCCCCTACGGCAAAATCGGAGGCGTCCGTCATGATCTCGAATGGGAGAGACCAATCAGGCGGCTGGAGGACAGGAGCCTCAATAATACACTGATGGAGAGTAGCGAACGACGAAAGACACTTGTCATCGACAAGGAACTCGGTGTCTTTCGTCAAGAGGTCAGTCAACGGCCGGGCAATCCTGCTGAAGTCCTGAATGAATCTCCTATAAAATCCAACGTGCCCCAGAAATGACCGTAGCTGCCTCAAATTGGACGGCGGTGTGAGTTTCCTAATGACATCAACCTTGGCCGGATCAACCTCCATGCCCCTGTTGGAGATGATGTGGCCAAGCACCGTCCCTTGAGTCACCATGAAATGACTCTTCTCCCAAGATAGCACCAAGTGATACTCAATACATCGCTGAAGTACTCGATCTAGGCAGTCAAGACAAGAATCAAATCCGTCGCCGTAGATCGAGAAATCATCCATGAAGACCTCTAAGCACTCCCCTACCATGTCCGAGAAGATCGACAGCATGCACCTCTGAAAAGTCGCAGGGGCATTGCATAGCCCAAATGGCATGCGTCGAAAAGCATATGTGCCGAAGGGACAGGTAAAGGTGGTCTTCTCCTGGTCCTCAGGAGCGATGGCCACTTGGTTGTAGCCCGAGTACCCATCCAGGAAGCAATAATGGCTCTTCCCTGCCAGTCTCTCAATGATCTGGTCAATAAAAGGCAGGGGGAAATGGTCCTTCTTGGTGGCTTGGTTGAGTCTCCTGTAGTCAACGCAAACCCTCCAAGAGGAGGGTACTCGTGTAGCGATCTCCTCTCCCGACTCACTGATCACAGTCGTGATGCCCGTCTTCTTGGGCACCACATGCAAGGGGCTAACCCACTTGGAGTCGGAAATGGGATAAATAAAACCTGCACCCCACCATTTTGATATTTCCTTCATCACAACCTCTCTCAGGTTGGGGTTCAGACGCCGCTGGAACTCACGCGACGGCTTCGCCCCATCCTCGAGATAGATATGGTGGGAGCACACTGATGGACTAATCCCATGGAGATCAGCTACGCTCCATCCGATCGCCTTGCGGTTCTTTTCAAGAACCCCCATCAAACGGGATTCCTGCTCTCCAGTCAACTCGGCGGAGATGATGACTGGGTACATCTCTGGATCGCCCGCAAGGAATCGATACTTCAGCGAAGTAGGGAGCGGCTTCAGCTCTGGAATACTGGGTGCCGGCAAATCTGGCTGCGGAAGAAACTGAGTGAAAGCTGCAAGGTTGGCCAAATCTGCCTGGGAAAGTGAAAGCGTACTCTCGCAAACTGGATCGGGGGAAGGCGGCTCAACTGCACTGTCTCTGGTCTACTCTGCCTCTACCTCCTCCTCATCTATAGGCTCAGATGGACTCAGGTCTGGCATCTGATCATAGCAATCGGCCCAATCAGACTCTGAATCCGAGGGATCTGTATCAGAATTGGTGGCATCAGTACCACCAGAAAACAAGGTGGCTTCAGCACCACCATCACTAATCATCGTGCTGCGATCGAGGACCGGCTCTGCTGCCTCAATAGTATCCTGAACCAGGTCTGTGCTCTCCAGACTCTCCTCTGCTATCATCTCTGCATCAGCTGTGTCTGAAAGTGAGAGGGTGGTCTGTGTCTCAAGGTCTGCCCAAGCTGCCTCATCATCTGTGATCACAAAATCACAGTCCTGGTGGATGTCTGTCTCTACGTCTGTCAGCTGCTCTGAATCGGTACTCGCATCTGAGCGGGCTCTAAATCTGGCTCTATAGTCCTCGATCGTCTCTATTTGTATACTCTCGCCCTGGACGCGAAAGTACACCTTCCCGCTATCATGATCAGTCACCGCCTTGGCTGTGGCCAAGAACGGACGACCAAGGATGATGGGGGTATCGGCCACTGACTCAGGGATCTCCATGTCCAACACTACGAAGTCCATGGGGAATTGCAGGCCCTGAATCGTGACGATAACGTCTCGTAATAAACCCTTCGGCCTCTTGACAGATCGATCAGCGAACTGAAGGACTGTCCTGCTCTGTCGAAGAGTGCCCAACTCGAAGCGGTCGAGAAGGGCTGCCGGAAGAAGGTTGATCGACGATCCGCTATCTAGAAGAGTACGGTCAAACCTCTGCTCACTAATCTGGCATCTGACATACGGGGCCCCTGAATCTGGCCTCTTGGCTGGCAGCCGGTTCTGGATCGCAAAGCACGTGGCTTTGGTTAGCACATGGATCTCTGAAGTGTGGTTCCTCCTTCTCCTCCTGACTGTAGTCCTCTCTCTCAAAGATCGCTGGAGAAGGGGGATGTGCTGCAAAGCCTCCTGGAGGGTCAGCTGGATATGGAATCGATCAATCATGCTCTGGCTGAACTCCTCAAGCTCTCTCTTTTTGGGATTTTCTTTTTTCTTCCCCTTCCCCATCTGAAGGGCTCTAGGGAAGGGGATCACTGGGTCCTTCTCAGATGAAGGACTAGGAAAAGGTCTAGACGGTTCAAGGATCGGATCCACACATACATCATGCACCACAGTGGGACCAGAAGAAAGTAAACCTTTTCCTTTATTCATAGCAGAGTTCCGAGATACATGAACACGAGGAAAAACAACATCACTGTCTGTACAAACACCGGTGGCCTCAGTACCACCTCGGGCTGGCTGCTCTGCTGCTGCTGCTAGACGTCGTGCGGCATCAGTATCGCTGGCTGGCTCGGCTGAATGGGTGGCATCAGTACCACCTCCTAGATCTGGTGAAGCGGCGGCCTCAGTACCGCCGGTGGGATCAGCATCCTTGGTGGCCTCAGTACCACCGTCATTGTCTGGAGCGGCCTCAGTACCGCTCTCCTCCTCCTGTGGCGCCTCGGGATGGAGCTCAGATGAGGCGTCGCCGCCTGCTGGGGTCCTACCGCTCCTAAGTGTGACAAAATCAGCATCAAATAGATCCGAAGAAGTATCATCAAATGGATCACTAGGAGTGGCTAACTCAGTATGTACTACCTGCTCAGATTTCCTCTTGAGGTTGTTCGGATTCGGCTCTATCTGGGCTGGTATGGCGGCCTTCCCTCTCACCAGGTCCCGCATCTCCTGGCGGAACTCGTCCATCTCCCGTCGAAATGTAGCCTGCTGGTCCGTGAGGAGGCGGGCGATGTCATCCAAGGCGGGGCTCTCGTGGGAGCCCGACGGGTGGCCTCTCTGTGGGTGAGGCTGCTGGAACTGTTGTGGTGGGTAAGAGGGGTAGGATGGAGGGTGCTGCTGGTATCCCTGGTGAGCCTGCTGCTCACGTCTCCAAGGTTGTCCCTGCTGCTGATAGGGACGAGGACCGTAGGATGACTGCTGCTGATACGCTGGGGGCTGCTGCTGCGGCTGGTGCTGGTCTCTCTGCTGGGAGTACTGCCCTCCCTGTCCTGATGGCTGCTGCTGGGGCTGGGCACCACCACTCCCCCACCTGAATCCGGGATGGTCTCGTCGGATCCCAGGCTGGGGACGGTCATACCAAATCCCGTTGACATCCATCAACGGCTCGGCATCGAAGGGGGCTGGCGGGAGTACTGCCAGAGGCTGATCCGGCTGGTAGACCACCATCTGCATCTCTGGAGATGGTGGAGACTGGTAGGTGGTCTGTGGCTGCTGGTACGGCTCCGCCTGTACAAGGTGAACCTGTCTAGGCTGCACTGGGGTGCTGGAGCGCTGGGACGAGCTGTTGTTGCTGCCGGCGTCGCCTCGCGACTGAAGACGGGGCTGAGAAGCCGTCTGTGCCTCCTGGAGACACATGAGCTGTGTCTTCATGTCGCTCAAGACTTGTGCCATCTGCTCCATCTGTGTGATACTCTGGCACTGCTTCTTCTCAATCAGCTCCATACGGTCCAACTTCTCGCTGATGATACCCATGTCCGCAGCTGATGACTCTGCCTGTGCTGCTGCGGCTGCGGACGAACTGGATGGACCTGCATCTACCCGTGCTATCCGCTGGTACTGCACGGGTCCTGGCTGATGTGGCTGGGTCTTCTGAGTATAGAGCCGGGTCTGGGACATCACCATATAGTTCTCTGCCATCTCCTCAAAAATGGCCCAGACCTGGTCGTGGTCCTTGGCGAAGTAGGACCCGCCACAAGAAGCATTCACCAGGCCCTGTAGCTCTGGTGACAACCCGCTGAAGAAGCTCTGCACAAGGTTCGGCTTCGTGATGTCGTGGTGCGGGCATCTGTCCAGGAGCTCTCTGAACCTCTCCCAAGCCTCGTAAAACTGCTCGTTGGGGAACATGGAGAAGTTGCTGATCAGGGCCCTCGCTGCATTCGTCCGCCCGAGTGGATAGTACTTGTTCAAGTACTCGGTGCGGAGCTGCTCCCAGGTATAGACAAACCTCCCCAAATGCTTCAGCCAGGTGGCTGCTCTATCTGCCAGTGAAAAGGGGAAGGTGATCATCCTGATCGTATCCTGGTCCACATGTCGGTCGTGGACAGTGCTGCAAATCATCAGGAACTCCTGGAGGTGGAGGTGGGGCTCCTCTGTAGCAAGTCCATGGAACCGAGGAAGCATCTGCAAGGTGTTCGGGGGGAACTTGAAGTCCCCCACGATAGCTGGAACCACCACCCAATGGTGCATCAGTGTAGATCCGGGGTTGTGCAACTCCCGCATCGGTCTCGGTGGTCCTCCTCCTCCTGCGGCTGCTGCCGCTGCGGCGGCGGCCGCGGCTGCTGCTGCTGCTGCTGCGGCTCGTGCCTGTGCCTCATCGGGCTCCTCGGGCTCGCTCTGCTGGTCTCTCTCTGCTCTGAGCCTCTCCAACTCTCCCCTCATCTTAATCATAAATGCCCCCTGATCGCGGAGCTGCTGCTGGACTGTATCGAGTGATGCGATCAGGGTGGAGTTGATCGCTCCCTGGTCTAGTACAATATGCTCTGGTCGGCGGGAGTGATCGTCTGAACTGCCTGCTCCGGCCATGTCGACGTCTGCAAAATCAAACGAGCCCAACTCAGGTGATGTCAAATGTATCAATCTCTCCTCGGGCTCGTATCTCTCAGGTAGATCAGAAAGGGGATCGAGGGGGAACAGGGTGGAGTCGTACTCGGGCTCGGAGAGCGGGTCTGAGCTCTCGCGAGCCAACCTAGATGATGAGGTAGACGTGCCCGGAAGCGGTGCAGCCAGAGGCTGCCTAAGAGACCGTCTACCCATCATCTTGATCTGGCGAGTAAGGCGGATGAGATCTGGAAAAATTATGATCAGAAAACAAACCCCTGGTTCACCAACGCAACGCGAGCTGAAGACCGTGAAAGTTCGGTCAAATTATCTTGTCAATTTTATTTTGGTGAACACACAAATATCAGAGCGCTTACGTGACCTGTTGGGATATCCGTTGCTAACCCAACCGACTGGCCCGCACGAAAGAGTCGGTAATCAGTCGGGTTTAGCAACGGGGGGCTCTACCTAGTGTGCGGGTCACTCTCTCGCGCATACAAACCAAGCAATGAGGGGGTTGCTCTCCCCAAGACAAAATTTTTAGGGTGAGCGAGTTTTAAGGTCAATAATTTTAGCAGTCCCAATTTTATGGTTTCTCTTTTTAGTCTTTTTCAAAGCAAACAAATTGCCTAACGAATTTTTTGGTTCTCCTGATTATTAAGTCAAAAACAGGGGGAGAAGACGAAAAAGCCGATGCACGAGAAATCAATGATGCATGCAAAGTCAGAAATGCGTACCTTGCTCCAGCTCTCTACATGCAATATGATCCGTGCATAAAATAAAAGACAGAAATAAAACTAACCTAAATGATGCAGCGGGAAAAGCCGAGTCCTAGACGAGCACTTTCTAGCGAAGAACCGTCTAACCGGTCACCGACCTCCAAGCCAAAGAGTCCGGTCTTGGCCCGTCCCTCCCCTGCCCGACAAATCGGGGGTAGGAGTAAGCGCTTTACAGGACGGGCTACGGCACATAGGCTACGGAGGCTAGTGAGTCGGTTATTTTTATTATTGATTTTAAGTAGGTCCAATTACGGTCTATAGGAACAGATATGCAATTAGGTGTGTGGATCCTACTAGTTACGGCACATTCACCAGAAAATCCTAAGTCTAGGGGCTCGAGCAAAAACCGCGAAAAACCGGAAAAGACAGTAAGAAAGAAAAAGAAAAACCGCGAAGAAAGCCGTGAAAAACCCGAAGGTCCTAATGGGTCCCCCGAGCACACCGGTGCTCGGCGAAACAGACTCGCTACGGTCACAAGTCCAAGTCCAAACAGTCCCAAGAGTTCCTGTATTATTACAATAATAATAAAATAAAAAAATAAAATCCTAAGCTATCCTCACCCACTCAACTCTCTCTCTCGCTCTCTCCTGCGGCTTCGTAGAGAAGGAAGCCGCCTCCAAGTTCCTCGGCTGCACCGGCTCCTCGAAAGTCGCCTCCGCGGTCCTCGGGCCCTCGCAAGACAAAGAGAAGAGTGGTTAGACTGGCAAAAATAATCAAACAATAAAGAAAAAGAAATGAAAATAAAAGTGAGGGTATATATGCAAAAATGGAAAATGAAATAAACACACAAAATAAAACAAAAATAAAAATAAAAGAAAATCAAAATAAAACAAAAAGAAAATAGATACAAAAGCCGCGAAAAGCCGCGAGCTCCGAAGAGCCGTGAAAAGCCGCGAAAACAAAAATGAAAAGAAAAATAATAAAAAAAATAAAAAGAACTACTAAGCCGTGCTCCCCGGCAACGGCGCCATTCTGATAACCTAAAAATCCCAAAGACCCAGGTGAAGGTAATAAGACAAGGGTCGTTGCGACCCAGATCTCAGAGGATAGGTATATCAAGAAAAAGATCGAACCGCTAAATAAATCGAAGATCAATCAAAACAAAGAAGAGCGGTCTAGCTATGAGATTAACCTGGTATAGCACCCAGGGTCGAACACAAGGAGCACGGGTTGGCCAGAGGCCTACGAAGTAGTAAAAATAAAATAAAAGAAAAGACAAGTATTTTTAGTGGTTTTTAATGCTTTTTATATTTTTTTTTGGATTTTTAAATGTGAAGAAAATAAAAGAAACACAAAATAAAGCAAGCTTCAACTAATTATTTAATGTATCAAAAATCAAGCAAAAATTCAAACAAAAATGTTTTTATGTTTTTTAGGTTTTTTAGTGTTTTTGGTGAATTTTTGGGATTTTTATAATGTATATTTTATTTTCTAAAAATCAAACAGTACTAAAAAGACAAGGTACTGTCCAGCCAGGCCCAAAATCCAGAAATAAAATATTTAAATATCTCAAGAAGGCCTGGAGGTAATTTTCCTGTAAACTAGATAAAATGAGGAAAATTTGAGCACCAAAATTATTGTTTTTGGGTTTTTAAATTATTTACTATGATTTTTATGAGTTTTTAGGTGTTTTTGAATTTTTAGAGTTTTTAAGCAATGAAAAATAGCCAAAATTGGCTAGAAAATCAAAACATACAAAAGAAACAGTACCTAATTTTTATGGAATTTTTGAGGGGGTTTTTATATTTTTTTGGGATTTTTAATCCTAGACAGTAGCTAAAATAGAGGTTTTTGAATTTTTAAAAATAACAAATAAAATCAAAAATGTCCTCGAAAATTCTCAAAAATCCTACAACATGGCAGGAGCCATGTATCAAATTTTCATCGAATTTGGAGGTGATTTGATATTTTATTTAAAAATCAAAAGGGGGCACTGTGCACAGGGACTGAAGTGTAAAGACCCGAAGTTCTGGGGGTCCAGGTGCAATTTTCCCAGCAAGTCACGCGCGTGGCACGTGCCTGGGGCACTCAGGGACCTTCTGGTAATAAAAACAAGTCCTAGGACCTTTTGGTAACTCGTACCAAAAAGTCCAGGGGCTGTTATGCAAATAACCCACTAAAAGACGCACATGTGCAAATAAAACGTTCACAGGGGCATATATGCAATTACCAAAAAGTTTCTATTCATTAACAAACATCCAGAACTACAGGGGTAGAGTTGCAAATACACCAAATAAAGCACGTGGCGAAGCACGTGACAGACACTCACAGGGGCATAACTGCAATTAAACTAAAGTACCAGGTCCCAAGTGCAAATATCCCAACGTAAATAAAAGGCAAACAATATTTACAGGACTAAATCTAAAAACATAAACTACGAGGGGGCCTACGGTAATTTATCCCTTTATTACGTCGACGGCTGGATGATGGACGCGTGGCTGATCTAACGGTCCTGGGCGCGGGCGTCTCTCTCTCCTTCCGCACGTGGGCCGATCGACGGCGCAGAGGAGGGCACGTGTAAGATCTGACGGGTGCGGGTGATTGGCGCCTCTCTCCCTGCTCTGACGGACCCGATCAACCCTCGAGATGATCGGACGGTGGCTGCTCCTCGATGAATGGACGGTCACGATGAAAACTGGAGCTCTGAGGGCGATCGGACGGTGATCGAGGACCCTCGAAGAACAGGTGGCCGGCGAGTTTCGCCGGCCTCGTGCGCGTGCTGGGGTCCTCCTCAGCTGCCTCTGAAGATCGGAGAAGACTCGCACTGAAGTTCCGCAGCTGTTGGTGGCCTCCGATGGCCCAGCCGAGCCCTGGAGGGGCTCCGGCGAGGTCGACGGAGGAGAGCTCCTGGCCTAGATGTGGGGAGGCCTCAGATGGCCTCCTCTGGACCTGCAAAGTAGCTCAAGAGCTTCGCGGGTCGAGGGCAAAATGCCTCGACCCGGTTAGGTGGTGCGGGGGTGAGCGATGCGTCGGGGTGAGCGAGCTCCGGCGAGCGACGGACGGTGGAGCTCGAACCCCAGCTCCTGTGCGAGCTGGGTTGAACGAAGGGGCGGAGAAGGTGCGTGGAGGGATGGCGAAGGTGACTGGGTGTTCCGATGATCGAACGGATACGCGATATGGTCGGAATCAACGGAATACGGCGAAGCTACGATTTGGGGGAAACAAGAAATTAGGCGAAATGGGAAAACTAGAAGGTTACCTGGGCGGTGTGGTAGACGGTGCTGGAGCTGAGGTAGCTCCTGGTCGTGGCCTCGAAGGTCGTCAAGTCCTGAGGCTCGAGCTCCTGCACGGGGCGGAGCACGGCGGCGCTACGTCGCCGGATCAGTGGTCCGACCACCTCCTCCTCGCTGCAACACGGGCAATCGAGAGCTGTCACCTCAGGGACTGCGGTGGAGGTCACGGGACGAAGGGTGGAGAGCCAAAGATGGAAAAAGAATGCGGCGGAGCTCAGGCTATATACTGTGGAGGGTCCGGCAAGAATCGATCGGGTAGGGTAGCGTGAAGCGCGGATCCCAATGCACTCCCCCGGGCGAGGATCTTGGATGCAAGAAGAAGGATTAGGACCCGGGGTTTGTGCGAATGGCAGGCGGATCAGGCGGGGAAAAATCAGAGAAATCGGGTCGACAGCCCGATCCGCGAGAGAAGAAGGTCCGCGGGGGGAGTTGACCGGGGGTCAACATCCCCCGTGGACCAATCAGGAGAGGCCACGCATTTTTATTTTTGTTTCTTTATTTTAGGCTAGAAAATGATGGAATTAGCAAAAACGTAAAACATAAAATATTTTTATTTTATTTTTCTCTATTTTTTGGTGATTTTTAATTAATTTTTCAAAATAAAAATAAGGTATTTACATATTAGGGCTATATATAGGTATATATACAATATAGGGTTTTTAATTTTGATTTTTTTAATTAGTTATTTTTATACATTTTTATTCCTATTTTATATTTTATTTATTTATAGAATAAAATGAGGAATAAAAAGATATTTTTATTTTATTTTTATTATTTATATACATAGGTGAAATAAATAGTTATGTACAACTATATACATGATATATATACAATGTATTTTTGTATTTTTAATTTTGTAATTTTTATTTGATTTTTGTTTTGTTTCTTTTTATTTATTTATTTACAAAATATAGAATAGAATATTTACAAGAAGTTTTGAAAATAAATAAATTTATTTACAAGGTTAAACACATGTAGAAGCATGGTCTATATACATGGTGAAGGGATATTTTTGAATTTTTGATTTTTAGCTTTTTGTTTTGTTTTTAATAGTTTCTAGATATATACAAAAATGTACAAGCATATTTTTGGGTGAGGAAAATATAATTTATTTATTTACAAAAATCTATACACATGAGCCCCTATCTCCCTCTACTTGGCCTTTATGCGGTCAGGCCCATGCTGAGCCCTCCCTTGGGTTAGGTTGCTCAATATTTATTCTAAATATTTCCCTCTTTTTCTTTTTTTTAATATTTATTCTTTTATTTTTGCACAAAAACATGCTAATTATAGGTTTTTACAAAATGCATGCTTTTGCTAATTATTCCTATTTACAAGTATCTACATGCATTTGCATAGGTTTTTGTAGCTAAAATATAAGAATAAAGAGTGATGAATGGGTATTCATCACCATCTCTCAAATCTCGCACCCACTCACCTCGCCGGAGTGCATCTCCGGCCAGTCACCGTCACACCGCCCCTCGCCGCCGTTCATCTTCCACGGAGTCCAGGCATTTTGCCCTGGACTCTATCATCTTTCTCCTGCAGGTACATGCACAAGAGCAACACCTGGGAGCACTTTTTGGACTCGCCGGAGACACCTGGAGGTCGGGAGCTCCTCCGCCGTCGTAGGCGAGAATCAGCACCTCTCCGGCCATTTTGAGGCTCCCAGCACCTAGAGAACGCCGGCAGGAAGAGATCTGGGCCCTTCTGAGCTCCGAACGCCGATGAAGAAAGGCGGGGGAGGTCGCGGAAGTTCGCCGTCGCCGGCCTTCTTCCGCGTTCTTCCTCCAGTCCTTGATGCCGTCCGATCAAGCGAGCCCCCCCCCAGATCCATCACCAGCCGTCCGATCGCCTTCGCGCCCCAGCCGTCGATTTCCACTGCAAGATCTAATCAGGAGCATCCAGGCCGAAGCGTCATCGGAGGCCCTCGTGTCGCCACGTATCAAGTGAACGGCCCACCGCCGTTCGATCTCCTGAGCGAGGGATTTTTGCAAGTATTCCCTCGTGACTTTTGTAATTTTCTTTTAGTCCTGAAACTTTAATTAATAGTTTAAAATTTTGTAAAATTTTCAAAAAGACCCTCGGACTTTATGTATTTACGGATGGGTCCTCTGCCACGTCACCTCACGTGACATGTTCACGTGAGGTGTAGGCATTTTGCATCGAGGCCCTTGGCCTTTTGGTTATTTCGTTTTAATACCAGAACTTGTAGTTTAAATGTTAAACTTTTGGAAATATTGCATGTTAGCCCCCGGAGGTTTTGGAATTAGTCTTAGGTCCCTGCCAGGCGTGTGCAAGTCACGCGCCTTGCACGCCATATACTGAGACTTTTTACACTGAGACCCCTGCGGGTTTGAGGATTTGTATTTGGTCCATAAACTCAAATATCCAGTACAATATTTTGTTGAAAATTGCTTGTATGCCACTAGACTTTTGTGTATTTGCATATATACCCCTACTAGGCTATGACTTTTTTGTGAACTTGTCTGATTTATTTAAGGCATCATTTTAATTTGAAAAATTCCACAAAAATCATGTTAAGCTCCCGTTAACTATCTCTTGCATGCCATATTTTTAGTTTTTGATTTTATTGCATTTTTATATTTATTAAAAATCAAAAACTTGCCATTTCAATACCGTTTAGCTTAGAAAATACCAAAAAATATTAAAATACCTCGAAAAATCCCTACTGTCTATTTTAACCTATTTTAGTGTCAGTCCAAAAATCTCAAAAGAAAAACTTAAAAATTAGAAAATACGTAAAAACTTCAAAAAAATTCTTAAAAATTATAGAAAATTCCAAAAATTGCAAACTCAATTCATGTAGGTTCTATATTTTATTATCTTTATTTGAAAATTAGTTTGGGAAAATTTTGTGTCTGTTTGATCTTTTTAAGCTCTATTTTACCTTCAGTCAGTAGCTAATTCCATGTTTTCCCGTATTTTACTGTTTAAAAATACCAATAATATTTTGAAAAATACCCAAAAATCACAAAAATATAAAAAATCATAAAAATACCAAATAGATTTCATTTATGAATTATTGGCTATTTTTGCATATTTTTATAAATATTGTAGCACCTCTTTTATTACCTTGTTTATATCTTCCAATATTGAAAAAGAAAAAAATTATAAAAAAATATAAAATATGAAATTATAAAAAAATACAAAATAAAAAAATTAAAATAAAAAAATAAAAAAATAAATATATTAAAAACCCACAAAAATCTTTGCTTTGTATTAGTATAGACAACACTTCACATTTTCATACACACACTTATTTGGTCTACCATGTTTGCTCCCTGTGTTCAAACTCTCTACGTACTTACTTACTATACACCATTTATGTAGAGTTAAAAATAAATTTTAACTTCACATATGCTTATCATTGCTTGATTGTTTGAGTGTGGGTTAATTGTTGATTAATTACAGTTTATTGTGGGTCGCCACAGCGACATAGTAGTCCCGCCTTGTGTGGACTATTTAGACCCTCGATAAAACGTGGTAATCAGGCATATGAGTAATACGATCTCTCAAAGGGATCATACAGGTTCATTACTGAACCGGAAGACATGAGCTCACTCATGAGATATTAGGAAGAATCAAATTCCGTACGCACGGTCGTCTCGCTTTGGAAGCTTGACTGAATTTGTAGGTTTGATATATAATTTTGGAAAGTATATGATCAGGACCTAGGTATGATATATGCTTTTGGAAAGTATATGATCGATACCAACTCCCAATGATCAAATGAGAATCTTACTTATAAAACCCTGAAGTAGACAGTATAAAGTTGATCTAATACTTTGGGTTTATTTTGAGTCTTCCAATATGCAGGATGTACAGGTGTTGGGAATACCTGAGGGTGATGTGATCATAAACGATTACATAACCATGACGCTTCCATTCTTAGGGAGTGATGAAACGGGTCTGGATTTTAGTGACTCCTCTCAGTAGAGAAGTAATCTGATCTTGGTCCAAATGTTGGACATTGATCTGAATGAGATTCAAATGCAATGAGAAGATTGGATTTGCGGTCTTGATTTAATCAAGCATCTATGGGAGGCCCGAGATCTGGATTTGAGATGTGATCTCAATATCCAAGTCACTATATGTGGAACAATACAATCGCCCTGTCCTTATCTCCAAGTATCCGCGGAGAAAGCGCATTATCCTTGAAAGAGTTCATGGATAATTTCATTGTTGATATATGTATCCAAGCATCGAGAAAATTGATAATTAAATGTGATTTAATTATCATGGATAATATGAATTTGATTCATATTATAAGGAGAGATATCTAAGATAATTAAATGTGCTTTAATTATCAAAGATATGAATAATATGAATGTGATTCATGAGAAAAGAGATCCAAGATGATTAAATGTAATTTAATTATCATGGATATGAATATGGATAACACTATCTGTATTAATCATATATATTATAAATGTGATTTATAATATATTAAAGAGAGCATATTGTGTTTTATATTTGTTGATTAATTGTTAATGTGAATTGGATTTACATTGAACGATTAATTGAAAATATAACTACATTTAGTTTTGGATTGTGAATGAGATTCACATTTTTTTCAATGGCTTGACTGATATTTTCCAAAAGGTAATTTGGAATTATTTTTTGTGAAAATTATTTTGACAAGAGTTATAGGAGATATCATAAGATAATGAGATCTCATGATATATCAATGAAATTGACCAAGTCCCCTCTAATAAGAGAGGACGGCTACAACTCCTCTAGAGGAGTAGAGTAGCCGTCCCCCTTTTTTAAGAGAAGACCATGGTCTTCTCATTATACTATCTCTAGTCAAAAGTGATTTAATTTTAGATTAATTATATTGATTTATCAATGATAATTAATTTGAAGTAAATCACTTGTTGTTGTGTTTTACCAACAACAATCCTAGTCGTTGAAAGGGACACAATCAATCTCATCCGTTGATTGTGTGTTGTCCATGGATTGGGTTCCATGGACTCCCAAAACCCTATATAAGAAGAGGCACCCCTTGCTCTTCTTGACACTCGACATCAATGAATGCTCTCTCTCTCTCTTTCTCTATACATGCCCACTCTCTCTATCTCTCATGTGGCCGTCCACCATGGATGCCCTAGAGAGATCCTCCATCATCGCAGCATCGTCGTTATGCTGCCCGATCGTTTGCTCGTGGATCTCCGTCTACTTTGGTGTGCCTTGATCGTGAAGAAGACGACGTATCTCGTTTGTCGAGATCAGGAGATCCGTGGCTTGGATCATCAACATGGATTGCGAGAAGCATGCGTCTCATCCACGTGCTCGCAAGCGCCTCCTCCGTCGGATCGGCTTGAGACAGGAGGTCTCTTTATTTAGAGACTCGGTCGCAACCATGCTTCAAGAGGTAATGCTATTAATTGTTTGTGGTTTAGATGAAACGATCTGAGAAGTGTTCTTGGATCATGTGGTTCCGTCACATCGAAAATTTTAATTTCCGCTGCATCGAGCCACTAGTGCAACTAGTCGCTCCCGATCGCATTCGATGTGATCATCACGCTTCGGTAATACGCTTGGGGATTTTTCCCGTATCCTTCAAGTGGTATCAGAGCCAGGTTGTCGAAGGTTTTGGATTAGATCCATGAACCTACGAAGATTCAGGCTCGTTTGGGTTCGTGAAGATTTTTAGCATTTCAATTTTCGCAGTCCTGTCTTGTGAAAAAATTTCGGTCATGTTTAATGTTTAAACACGAATTTTTAAATTGGGTAATGTTCCCCATTAATTAAGGAAATAGTAGGATTTGAGTTTGCATAATTTGAATTCTGTTTGCTCAAGATATGATCGTTTTATTGACCATATATCCATTGTTTCGGGGATAGCGATTAGAGACACAATTAAGATGTTAATTACGGTTTTAAAATGTCTGAAAATACGTGTTTATCATATAGTTTCATTTTTAAATCAAGTTATCAATCTATGGAAATTGATTTTGTTTATTTGGATTTAAAATGAATGAGATATGCTATTTTTAGTTAGTGAGGGTCACTGCTAGAAATTGCATCATTATCATGAACCTTGTGATTGTCATTCAAATAAATTAATGAAAATTAATTGTTAATTTTCTGAAATGATTATTGATAAATATTTGTGAAATATTTAAAGATGATAATTATTTTCTTGAATGACATTGCATTAACCAAATTGATAAGATAGTTGATCTTGATTATAATTGGTTAATATGAAATTTCCAACAAACATTGTTTTCATGAAAACTCTAGTTTATCCTACAATAGTTGTAGGACAACTTTTACATGCAAAACCTTGTTGCTTTAATAGGATTGGGGATTTGTTTAGCAAATCTCCTTATAATATTATGATTCAAAATGGTTTTGATGAATATTATATGGTATAATTTCAGTTGAAAGATCGATGATCATCTCAAGTACAAAGTGATTGACTCAGCATTGCTTTTTCCCGAGGCGGATGTGGTGTCTAGTCGGGGATCGTTGGGGTAGCGGGTCGCACCAGTTGCGGTCCGTCCCACTCTCGCCGGTACTGGCCATGACAGCGGGTAGGGAACGAATGATGCCTGAGAGATCATGATGTATTTTCTAATTATTAAAATTCGAAATAATACGTATTTGAGATAATACCATATTCAAGTAACAATTAAAAAATATTTGTTGGATATTAATTGGATCATTAATTTAATATGATTAGATTAATTGAAATCCAATTAAAATTAAAACGCTCTATTATGAATAGAGTTGTTATTTCCCTTGGAAGAATTAATCATAATGAATATGATTCATAATGATTAATTAGAATTTGAATATGATATGGAGGATCACATAAGTGACATCCATGGTCTCCCGTCAAGGCGAAGGGTTCCGTCGCCAGATATTGTATGTAGGAGACGCATGTCCGAAGTGACAGCTCCTGCATACAATCCATTTGGATCGGGCTCTTCGCTTCTCGAAAGAGTAAGGCCGTATACGTAGTGACCCCAATATCGGGTCCTCATATTATTGGGGCGATATTGGATTGCGTATAGCGAGTATTAAGCCCGTTGACGGTTGGTTCAATTAATGACGGGTCAACATCACCTTAGGGGTGGTGGGTCCGGGTGTTAAAGACCGAATTGGGAGATGCAAGTTGGACTTGCAAGGCAGGATGTGTTCCCGCTTCTTTTTATCCGAGTTAGAGGTTCTTATATTATTGGGATGTAACAAAGATAAGGAAGGAGAACCCAGATCTTGCTTGAGATATAATGGTAAGTATATCTCTTACATTGAAAGTGATTAAGGGAATGAACTTTCAGTGTTGACAAGGCAAGACAACTTTGATATAAAAAAATTCCTAAATCAAAGTAAAATATGTATATAAATATATATACACTTATGCAAATTTCTTATTTCAGAGAATCCTTCATTAAACCCACTCAATGTTATACTCAATAATAACCAGTAAAATATCATGGATTGGACTCATGGTCCAGATATTGTACTTGCAATTGTACACATAATGTATGTGGTTGCAATGTGCAAGTTTCCTCAACATAATGAGGAATGACAATTAAATAAGACAATAAGACATCACCTTAGGGTTTGTATGTCTCTATAGTCTTGATCTTTCATCGAGTGTACTTTGGAAGTGACACGTTGATGATGATCGTAATTGTCAATTAATCCTTATAAAACCCTAAGAAGATGTTCTGGCATGCATATGTGCTCTCGACATTTTAATCATGAATGACATGGTTCACTGCATCATGCGGAATGGTAGCTCTATAAGAGATGATATATTCAAAATGTTTGAATACCTACCTGAACCAATGTTTTGAGAGTCTAGATGGATGTAGACATGATGAGTGTCATCATTCTACTGTCTATACACTAGTCATTCATGAAGCTTCATAATATTCACATTGTATGAATTTAATGAAGCATGTATAAATGTTGAAATGCTCTTACATTGAATTCCTTTGAATTTAACATAAGAGATCCTTAGTCTTAAGCAATGGTTGTTTATAGATGAAGGGAGCGCAGTGGAAGCATGGGTCAGACCCGAGTAAGAAGAAAAGTCAAAGAGTTGACCTACTTCTATATGACATCCAAAGACTTGGATGAATGCCAATACTGCAATAAGTTGGTGTATTGATAGTATGACTATCAAGTCTGTCTAGATTCTTAGAGAAGGACTTGGATAGAGCAACAGAATAATCTCCATTTAATCATTGAAATTGACTTTCGTATATGATAAGATTAAAGTCTAATAATTGTATCTCATTCTTCTAATGACACTTGCAATTGTTGCATATGTTTTAGAAGACTGGAAAATTTGATCTTAAGGTTTGTAGTTATCCACATGGATATTGATGCAATTGTTGCAACAATCTCTGTTGGATTGATAGACTTCTGAATTTCAGTGGGAGAGCCTTAGTCTTATAGAATGTCTCTATGACCTAGATATTAGAATAGACTCATTGTTTGTTTCTAAATGTTGGAAATAAACATGAATTCTGGAATAAACCTATCATAAAGAGTTATGATGGATATATTTCAGATAGTAATCTAACATCTAGTGGACTCCGTAAAATTAGAAAATTAATGATTGGTTCATTAAGATTTCTAATACTGAAAGTTGAAATCTAGTGGATGAAGATCATTTGACAATGATCTGGCATCAAGTTTTGGACATATGCATGTTGATTTGATCAATAGACAAGAGATGAAACTTTAGAATGTCTAAAATTTCAAATCTTGCATACTTGTGAATATAGTATTCAAAGTAAAATGTCAAATACACCCTTCTCTGGGAATGTGTTAGATGTCGAGGTATTCAAGTTCTCATACATATTGATGTATGTGGATCATCTATATCATAGTAAACATTATGGATATGTGATATCTATTGATGATTATGTATGATATGAGATTTCTTCTTTTCACCTAAGAAAACTTTGAAATGTTCAAAGATTTCATAATTTTGGTTGAGAACCAAATTTTGAAGAATGATGAAATGAATTTGATCTAAACTAGGTAGCTTGTACATGTTAGATAAATTCAAAGAATACCTTATGAAGATATGAATATCATTTCTATCTCAATCCTCCTAACACACCTAAACTCAATAGAGTTGTAGGGATATACAATTGGATCATGTGTGACGTGATTTGATTAATGATGAATTTTAGCATAATTTCCTCTTAGTTTCCTGATATATATGTAGTAGAGACTACATTATATATCCTTAATAAGGTTCCATGCATGTAAGCTGGAATCGAGCACTAGAGAGTGCTACTTCAATGGGAAAATAAAGGATGGTATTAGATACCTACTTTATAACCCTGGGATTCTTAAAAGATCTCATCTCTGAGAATGTGATTCTTATAGGATGACTCTCTTGAGAATCAAGATGAAAATGAAGTAAAGGAACTCATTTAATCTTGAGATGATAATGAGGCTCCTGAAACTAAAAGGATAATTAAAGATGAAACATTAATACCTCTTCAAATGAGTTTGAGGATGTCAGTTAAGTCTGATAATGATCGGACTTCATGTGATGAAACTCCTCAGGATCATGACATGGAAATATGGATGTTATCAATAAAGGTCTAAGGTAGACTTCAAATACAAGTGTTGTATATGGACCCTCAAGGATCCACCTATGTGGGTAAGACCTGTTAAGGTGTAAATGGATCTTCAAGAGAAAGGGAATCTGATGAGAAGGTAGAGACCTTCAAAGCACGGTTCGTAGCCATGAGCTACACACCAGAAGAGAAGATATTGCTTGCAATGAGACTTGCTCTTCAGTGACCATGCTTAAACCCATCAGAATATTGCTGACTATAGCTACACAACTTGACTTTGACATCTGCGAGAGGAAAGTCAATATTGCATTCCTCTATGAATACCTCTTTAAGGACATTCACATGAAGTAGCCCCGGGGCTTCATGGTTGAGGAAAGCAAAGTGTGAAAGCTAAAGAAATCCATCTATGGACTCAAATAAGCTTCTTGAAGTTGGAACATAAGATTTGATGAAACTATAAATGTTATGATTTCAAATAGAATCTTGATGAACCATGTGAAGCTTAGTGGGAGTACCAATGTGTTCATCGTGCTAAATGTAGATTAATATCCTAATCATTTGGAATGATATAAGGATGATAATAAGTGTTTTATGATATGGCTATTCCATACCTTGAGATGTGATCTCAAGGATACCTCTTAAATCTTAGTTCTGAAGATGTTTAGAAGCAAAGAAAAGAGGGTATTGGAACTGTCCCGTTTGTAGTACACCTTGGACATGTTCCATTCTTGGAAAATCCCAAGGAAGGCTTCCTTCCCTTAAGGTATGGTACTGACCTATCTGAAGGGACAACACGTCAAAGAGTTGAGGAAGTGAATGCTAGAACATCTTGCACTTGTGCATCAGTTATGAGAAGCTGAGTGTATGCTAGATGTGTACAAAAGCCAGATATCTGCCATGCAGTGGGAGTAGTAATTTGTTACTAATCCCACTATGGAGATTGAACACTTGATTGCAGTAATAACAAAATCTTCATAGATGACAAGATTTTTGAGATAGTGATCTCAAAGTCTTGTCTTCAAAAACTTAAGACTTTATAGATAGAGATCTAGAAGGTCTTAATTGTGGATACATTAAGAGATAGTGATCTCCAGGAATAAGGGTTCCGATAAGGATTATGGAAATACTGGTTATAATAATCATTGAGCAATAGTGTCAAGGACACTATAACTGCTTTGACTAGATTGAGTATTGGTTGCATAAGATGCAACATCCGTATTAGATGCGAGCACTGTTACTAGGGATATGCAAGTGTCATAAAAGGACTTGGCATAGTCTTTAGGGAACAGAGTGACTGATCAGCTTACCTAGCAATTTTCTAAATAGCCTATGATTGTCACATGAGTGTGGGTTTAAATGATTAGCCCATTAATGGCTCTTTGGGCTAGTGGGAGATTGTTGGACATGTGAGCCCACGGCGAGCCATTATGCAATAACTGTTATTGCAAATATCATTTCCTGATCTGAAATGAAGAATAAATAATTTGCATAATAGGTCCCTTAGTACAATTAGGGTTATGTACCATGCCCATCTTAATAATCATACAGTTGTTGATTCAACTATTGAATCATAGAGGCTGGTGCTTGGATGAATATCTAAAAGGTTAGATTGAGGATTCATCAAGCACCGTCAAATGATTGTTAAGAGATGATCTCCAGCCTGAGTAGGAGATGGCAATCCTTTCTCACATAGGCTGATATCTGGCCGACCTCTTGATGCAGGTCCTCTACATAGGAATAGAGATTCGGAGGTGTCAGATTAGTTAGTAGGTCAAAGAGTTGACTTGACGAGATCGAGATAACCAAATTCCTATATCGTATGTTATCACGATACAGGCACGCATCCTCTAACCGGAGACATACGTGTTACTATATGTCTGAGTATGTACATTTGGCAGACCAATAGGTTGATGACCTAACCAAGGTATATACACTGGCACGCTGGTGTGCATATAAGGGCATATGAGTAATACGATCTCTCAAAGGGATCATACAGGTTCATTACTGAACCGGAAGACATGAGCTCACTCATGAGATGTTGGGAAGAATCAAATTCCGTGTGAACGGTCGTCTCGCTTTTGAAGCTTAACTGAATTTGTAGGTTTGATATATACTTTTGGAAAGTATATGATCAGGACTTAGGTATGATATATGCTTTTGGAAAGTATATGATCGATACCAACTCCCAATGATCAAATGAGAATCTTGCTGATAAAACCCTGAAGTAGACAGTATAAAGTTGATCTAATACTTCGGGTTTATTCTGAGTCTTCCAGTATGCAGGATGTACATGTGTTGGGAATACCTGAGGGTGATGTGATCATAAACGATTGTATAACCATGACGCTTCCATTACTAGGGAGTGATGAAACGGGTCTGGATTTTAGTGACTCCTCTCAGTAGAAAAGTAATCTGAACTTGGTCCAAATGTTGGACATTGATCTCAATGAGATTCAGATGCAATGGAAAGATTAGATTTGCGGTCTTGATTTAAACAAGCATCTATCGGAGGCCCAAGATCTGGATTTGAGATGTGATCTCAATATCCAAGTCACTATACGTGGAACAATACAATCTCCCTGTCCTTATCTCCAAGTATACACAGAGAAAGCACATTATCCATGAAAGAGTTCATGGATAATTTCATTGTTGATATATGTATCCAAGCATCAAGCAAATTGATAATTAAATGTGATTTAATTATCATGGATAATATGAATTTGATTCATATTATAAGGAGAGATATCTAAGATAATTGAATGTGCTTTAATTATCAAAGATATGAATAATGTGAATGTGATTCATGAGAAAAGAGATCCAAGATGATTAAATGTGATTTAATTATCATGGATATGAATATGGATAGCACTATCCGTATTAATCATATATATTATAAATGTGATTTATAATATATTAGAGAGAGTATATTGTGTTTTATATTTGTTGATTAATTGTTAATGTGAATTGGATTTACATTGAACGATTAATTGAAAATATAGTTACATTTATTTTTGGGTTGTGAATGAGATTCACATTTTTTCAATGGCTCGACTGATACTTTCCAAAAGGTAATTTGGAATTATTTTTTGTGAAAATTATTTTGACAAGAGTTATAGGAGATATCATGAGATAATGAGATCTCATGATATATAAATGAGATTGACCAAGTCCCCTCTAATAAGAGAGGACGGCTACAACTCCTCTAGAGGAGTAGAGTAGCCGTCCCCCCTTTTTAGGAGAGGACCATGGTCTTCTCATTATCCTATCTCTAGTCAAAAGTGATTTAATTTTAGATTAATTATATTGATTTATCAATGATAATTAATTTGAATTAAATCACTTGTTGTTGTGTTTTACCAACAACAACCCTAACCGTTGAAAGGGACACAATCAATCTCATCCGTTGATTGTGTGTTGTTCATGGATTGGGATCCATGGACTCCCAAAACCCTATATAAGAAGAGGCACCTCTTGCTCTTCTTGACACTCGATATCAATGAATGCTCTCTCTCACTCTCACTCTCTCTCTTTCTCTATACACGCCCACTCTCTCTATCTCTCATGTGGCTGTCCACCATGGATGCCCTAGAGAGATCCTCCATCGCCGCAGCGTCATCGTTATGTTGCCCGATCGTTTGCTCGTGGATCTCTGTCTACTTCAGCGTGCCTTGCTCGTGAAGAAGACTATGTATCTCGTTTGTCGAGATCAGGAGATCCGTGGCTTGGATCATCAACATGGATTGCGAGAAGCACGCGTCTCATCCACGCGCTCGCAAGCGTCTCCTCCGTAGGATCGGACTTGAGACAGGTTTGTTTAGAGACTCAATCGCAACCACTCTTCAAGAGGTAATCCTATTACTTGTTTGTGGTTTAGATGAAACGATCCGAGAAGTGTTCTTGGATCATGTGGTTTCGTCACATGGAAAATTTTAATTTCCGATGCATCGAGAAACTAGTGCGACTAGTCGCTCCCGATCGCATTCAATGCGATCATCACGCTTCCGTGATGCGCTTGAGGATTTTTCCCATATCCTTCATATAAACCATCAAAATCACGTGCCAAATGCTGTAACTCGGACTCATATTACCAAACAGATTGAAACTATCTAAAGCTAATCCCAATCGAATATTTCTCTCATCGTGAGAGAAATGAGGATGTCTTTGATCAAATTTTATCAATTCTTTTGCATCGGATGGATGCCTCATAATTCCATTAGCATATCATTTATTTGAACGAGAATGCTATGTCATCCACTTTGCAGTTCTTTCTGACATAAAGAGACGTTTTAATCTTGAAATTAAAGGGAAGTACCGTAATATCTTTACTGACTTCTTCTTCTTCTTTAAACTACTTTTTTCTTCTTTATATCTAGAAGCTTCACAATAAGGACAAAGTACTAAATGCGGAATTTCTCCTCATAAAAGTGCACAATCATTAACACAAGCATCAATTTTCTTGTATTTCAGATCTAGCGATCAGAATCGTTGCTTCGCCTCCTTCCAATCCTTTGCAAACTTCTTAGGATTATTCAATAACTTCCGGATTAAAGATAATACATCTATCATCATTGCAATGGTTGATCTGTTCCTTACTTTCATCTTAAACATCTCCAATAAAAATTGTAAACACGTCATTTCAACCCTAGAAGCCAATGCATCTTGCAAACTATTCTCAAGACTATCATCTAAATCGATGTCTTGTGTTTCAGATCTTCTTAAGTCATCCATTAAATCAAATAACTTATTATTAACATTGTTCAAAGATTTTGTAGTGGTTCTGACACCTACATCTATATCCTCATCCATACGTATATGCTCATTAACCTCTCCATGTTCAGTCCAAATGGAGTAATACAACTAAAATCTGTTGAGTATGAGATGGTTATAAACTCCCTCTCTAATGTTACATTTAATATTCTTACATCTCACACATGGACAATAAATTTTGTTACCACCAAATTTTTTATTAACACTTTCTAATAGAAATACCCTATCCAATAACATGATCACTCCTTCCTTATATTCCTGAAAATCATCATATCTCTTATCCATCCATAACTTATCCATTTCACTGCACAATAATAATATTAAAATTATAATCTTGAACTATGTTACATTAAATTAATTTTAAATAGTATTATCAGTATCATATAATATAATGTATAACTATATGTCTACAAGGTATAACAGCATATGTCCGATAATGAAAGAAATACACTATATAAAAAAATATGATTGCAAAGAAAATCAGTTAAACTATACAAAGAAAACATGTTACTATCGTCATAGCATTCAAATTAATATTTAATCACGTATTAAAAACAAAAAGTGTGTATCTCTTTTTACGGAGCAAAATAGACAACAATGAACGTAGAGGAGTGTTGGTAATCACAATATACTAAGAGGGAGGAGGCCGACGAGAACGAGAAGCTACGAGGTGACGACGGTGACATCCGGCAGGGGGGAGGGGGGTTGAATGTTTTGAGGATTTGGGACGGAATGGGAAAAGAGGAGGCGGAATGGGTTTTTTTTGATCTGACCATCAGGGACGGTCGTTTTGACTGTCCCTGGTGGTTGCGTCAAGTGAAAATATCTGTGTTGCACCAATGGGGACAGTCGGCCACTATCCCCTTCTCATACGAGCGGGTAGAGGGGACAATCATTCGCGACGGTTCACTATGACCCATCACCCACGGCCCAAGGTCTGTCGCGACGACAACATAAGAGCATACGGGACGGTCGGAATCGTCCCCAATGGCCCCTCGGGAAGGTAAAATCGAGCAGTGACCTGGTGTGGGCAGAGGGGACGGTCATTTGCGACCGTCCCCTATGACCCACCACCCATGGTCTGAGGTTTGTCGCGAAGCCAACAGAAGAGCAGACGGGACAGTTGGAACCGTCCCCAATGGCCCTTCAAGAAGGTAAAATCGAGCAGTGGCCTGACATGGACAGTGGGGACGGTCATTAGCGACCGTCCCCTATGACCCACCCCCATGACCCGAGGTCTGTCGCGACACCAACAGAAGTGCAGACGGGATGGTCGGAACCATCCTCAATGGCCCCTCAGGAAGGTAAAATCGAGCAATGAACTGGTGTGGGCAAAAGGGACGGTCGTTAGCGACTAGGGATGCAAATAGACAAATATGGATACGAACATAGGTATTACTATATCCTTATCAGTTTTCTAATACGAATACAGATGCGAATTGAAAACGCTCCTGCTATCCTTGTTAATTCCATCAAATTAATATTCAAATTAATTAATAATGTTCGTTGCAGTCGGACAATGAGAGCAGATCAAAAACCACTTTTAATTAAAGCAAGTTAATCTCGAGCGGCAAATTATTTACTTAGGCAATCCCAAAGTCGAACTCAGGGAGGCAACTGTCTCCTTAGGTAAATTTTTAGCTAAGTCCAAGGTTTGATTTTCAGGGAATAATTTTTTTGGTCATTTTTTTGGTTTTTTTATGCAAGACACATGCAAAATCAGGCCAGTTAACAAGTTAATTCAGAAAGATGGACAAAACAAATCCAAAAATTATGAAACTTGGCCAGATGATGAAATGGGATAAAATGAGGCTACCCTACTATTTTTGGAATTTTCTGACACTAAATAAAATTACTGTGAATTAAAAATTAATGCATGGTTATTTTGACTAAATTAATTTTAATAAATATCAAATTACAATATTTTTGGAAATAAAAATTATTCTAGATAGATCTGAAGGTGGGGAATCCAGGAAAATTATTAAACCTAAATTTCTATGTGAAATGAACCTATTAAAAATTAATTAGGCCTCGAGATGCATGCAATTGAGATGAATTTTTTATGCAATGTCAACCTAATTATCCTATATTTAATGTGATTTTTTGGGGATTTTTGGAGTCATAAAGGAATTACTATCAATTAAGAGGCATAAATGGGCAAAATATAACAAAATTGAACCAATTAATTAATAGAAAAATCCACTGATATTACAAAAATATGTCAAGTGTCACATAATGAAGAGGACAATGTAAGCTACACAATGCAATTTTCCAAACTGAAAAATGAATTAAGATGAATGCTAAATATGCGTGCAAAGACAGGGGTATAAATGCAATTACAGGAATTAAAATTTCTAAAAATAAAACGTGCTGACAGGGACCAATATGCAATTACCTATAATGTTGAGGGGGTGGATGCAATTTCTCCTCAGAATACGTGCTCCTCACGTGGGATCTCCTGGCAGGGACTGAATGGAAACTTCCAGGGGCCTCGATGCAATTTACCCAAGACTCACGTGTGGATCACGTGGGGGGTCCTAGGCTCGGTGGTCTTTGGAGGCTCGGAGCGAGGCTCGGGTGGCTTTGGAGGTTCGGATCTGGCTCGAAGTAGCTTCGAGTGATCCGAGCCTAGTGGTCGGGGAAGAGGCTCGGATCGGGCGACGTGGACTAATCTGGACCGTGGGATCAAGGATGATCCAAAGGCAACTGGCTACGGACGCGTGGCATGTCTAGACCCGTTGGATCAAGATCGATCCAACGGTCCTTGAAGCTTGATGAAGACGGCTACGTGGATGATCGAACGCCACTGGATCGGGATGAATACAACGGTCCTCTGATGCTCTGGCGATTGGCGACGTGGCGTGATCAGGTGCATAGGATCCGCCTGATCCTACGGTTGCGGGGCGAGGCGACTTGGATGACTCCTAGTCGTTCGGTCAAGAGGATTGAACGACTGCTGGTTGTCGCCCCCAACGGCCCTCCGCCTCCTGCGGCGGAGAGGGCTGGGCTCCAGCGAAGCTGGCCTAGCTCCGCCTCGGCCTCCCGTCGTCGGTGAAGGATGCTAGAGGCTTTGGCGTAGCTCGGGAGATTCGTGGATGGATGGCGGAGCGTCCGATGGTCACAGTAGTGGAGGAGAGGCTCTGGAATGCGGTGGTGGAGGAGCTCGAATGCAGCTCCGACGAGCCTCCGACCAATCAAGGAGATAGCACCTACAGGGGGTTAGAAGATAGTCGAAGCATGCAAAATGTCTGCGGAGTGGTGTGGAGTGAGGTGCGAGGCCTGTGATGCGGTGAGGGTGACTGGTAATCGAGCTCCGCCCAGGTGGCGGAGCTGGCATCGGTGAGAACTGGAGTACGTCATCGGAAGGAACGGAGGGGCTCGCGAAGATCAGAGCTCTCTTGTGGAGCTAGAGGAATGGTTGGCGGAGTGAGACGATGCTTGTAGACGACGAATAAAATGGGAGAAGGAAAAGGAAAAACAAGAAGAAGATCGGGGAAGAGATGGAGGGGTCTACCTGGGATCAAAAGCTCGGAGGGAGCTTCCAGGTCGTCGCTCCAAGGTCGCTAGGAGTCATGAGCTCGTGCAACGCCTTGGAGGAGCTGCGACACAGCAGTGTTCGACCGTGGATCTCGCCGGAGGTATTCTCGATCTTCGCTCGACCTCATGTCAAATTGATGTCACCAATATGCAGGTGGGAGCTCGGAGACACTCTCCGTGGTGGTGGATGGGGGTGAAAGTGGTCGGAGGTGACTGATTTATAGGATGAAGGTGATGGGGTAGCTGGCGACGAGGTGGTGTTTGTGGGTGTCGTGGAGCGACTTTGAGGGTCGTCATGGAGGTCGAGGGGGCTGGCAAGGATGAGGAACGAGTGGGTGACGACGTAGTGGTGTCAGTGGTCGGAGAAGGTGGTCGGCGTGGAGCCCAAAATAGAAAGGGGGAGGCCCCTTGCGCACGGTGGATAACGTGGGCGCGGGGCGTGCAGAGGTAGACGACGATGTCTCGACCGTTGGATCTCACGATCCAACGGTCATGATCAGGGCACTATTGAGCGGCTGCATGGCACAATCAGAGGGCGCCACGTGGAAATCACAGGATCGTTGGATCTAGATGAAGATCCAACGATCTAGGGCGCGGGCGGATAGGTCAAAGGGAGCGGGCCGCGTGGTGCAATCAGAGGGCGCCACGTGGCTAGCTCTGAGTGGCTGAAAGGAAAAATGAGATTATAGGGAGAAGGAGGCCGAATTTGGAAAAACTCAAAACACAAAAGTTGTAGATCTTGATGAGATCTAAAAGTTTCATGTTGAACAAAAACGGAGATGAGGTCAAATGTGATACAAAAATATAAGGATACAAATATACATATGTATAGTATACAAGGAGGCCTAAAAACCCAAGTTTTGCCTACGAGCTCCGAATTGAATGAAATTAGTCTCATTTTAAAGGTCTCTGGATGTATATTCATCTGGATGTGAGTAGACCTAATTCGGAGTTTGTAATAGAGAGATATGAGCATTCTAAGGTCTAGGGGGTTTGGGGCTTTATTGGGTATTTTACAAGAGAGGGACTCTGATCTTCTTCCCTATATTATTAACTAATAGTGTACACACTATAAGGAAGGTGTTATTTTATTTTGGAGGGGATAAAATACAAGTAAATAGGTGGATATTTTACAAGTGGATTTTACACATGGATTGGCTTCTTATTAAATGCAAAATGTGAATGCTAAAATGCATATTTTGTGGATTGATGCATGGATGCTATTTATGCAAGATAAAAGGGAAATATGATGCCAAATACCCAGGGACAAAGTTCTATTTTCAACTTTAAGAGTGATGAATTACATATTCATCAACCCCCTATACTTAAACTTTGCTCGTCCCTGAGCAACTAAAATGAAATGCAAAAGTGAAATGATTTTGGGTTCCATACCACGGTCATGAACAAAAGTTGAAAATGGAGCTTGACTCAACCTTTGGATTAATTGTGTGGCGGAACCTTATTGTGATCTGAACTTAAGACCTAACAGACTTCAAGTTCCACAAGTCTTCTATTCAAGACTCCTCGATAGTCTGGTCAGAACAAATCCTCAGACGCAGATTTCTGATGACTATGATTTTTACTTGTACTGTGTAAGTGAAATGTAACTCTCCACATCAGAAATGGCTCAGAACCAGCCTCCTCTAACAAGGTAACTCAAATAACCCGGTCCAGTAACTCTTTCCTCGAGGAGCGGGGTATTCCCTTCTAAGTTCAAGTGCAACCAACTCAAGAGGAGAGGGTAGAGAAAAGAATGGACGGTAGCCAGTTTAGCTACCTATCCCGGGATGCCTGACCAGTGTAGCCAAGTCATCCAGCTGCATTTCTTTGCTATTGTACATACTCCGACAGGTATTTGATTTTCACTTGGACCTGTCTGATTTTTCTGGAGTTTTTGCATTTTTTCGAACTATATACAAGGTGCAGCATGTACATCAGGAGTTTTTCCTCTTGAGCTAGTAGACTATCCCTCTTTTGAAGCATTATTACAACCCACAGCATCCCGTCCTTAGATGTCAACACCACCAGACTAGGTTGAGATGCACTACCCTCCCTAAATGAGGACGGATGTTTCCACCCGTGTGCTACTCCAAGCTAAAGGATTCTACCTCCTCGCCACCTCATCAATGAAGAGCTACGTGCATTGTGCTTGTCCAAGTTAGGTCATTATCTAAAAAAATCATGCATGTACACGAGATATTCTACTTAGACTAATCAAGATGACATGTGAACATAGACTTGCGGACTTAAAAAATTAAGTCGCTTGACTTGAGAAATCTTAACTCCAGTTCCTATAAGGTTCCTCTGAAATTAGGTGGATTAAGGTCAAATCAAGTCCATCATCAACATCTACTCATAACTTGGTTCAGAACCCAGTAGCTTTTCACCTTGCATATGCACGATATGCAGATGAGATGTAAATGACATGCTATGTAGATGAATGAAATGCAAGACTCTTTTTCTTTTCTTTTCAGATGCAGAGATGATATGCAAGAGTAAATAAGAAGCCTTTGAATTTTTCACACTTTTTTTGGTATACCTCCTATGTTACAACAATTTACAAGAGTATTATACAGATTATACAAGTGTATTTTACAAAAAAAAATCTTCAAATTTTACCCAGCCTGTAATTATTGCGAAATATATACAAAGATACATGAAAATACGAGCTATGGGTAAAGTATATATGTAATATATACACGTCTCCTATACTTAGCGTGTGCTATGCCCTCAGAGCACGAAAAGCGAGGAAAAAGACATAGCTTGTGCTAAGCGTAAGAGAGCCAAAGAGAACGAAAAATGTAAAGAAGTCGTCCTGCCCCCCTATACTTAGGCTCTGGCAGCCTAAGTGTAGACGAAGGACAAAATGGGGCAGATGAGGTCAAGAGGAGAAATGGATGAATATACAATGCGGGCATCGGTCCCCCCTATACTTAGGCTCAGGTCAGCCTAAGTATAGGACGGAAGTGAGTATGAGGACCAATGTGATCTAGAGGATATACAGAGAACATACTCAGGTGGCTCATTCCCCCTATACTTAGGATCTGGTCATCCTAAGTATAGTCCAAGATGGTGATCAATGAAGTTGGGATGAGTTACTAGAGTCGCGGGGGAGAAAGGACAGAATGTACAGGGGCGATGGGTATATACAAGGGTGTCGGTCTGAATCTTTCAAGATGCTGCTGATGGCTAGAGCTCATTGCTGCAAGGTCTCATGCGCGGCTCGATGTGTATCCGTTGAATCTGTCTCACGCATGAATACAATCTCCTCAACATGGACTAACTGCTCATTGGACTCGACGAAGTGCTTCAATAGTTGTCCATTCACTAGGAATGTCGGTGCATTATCTGCGAGATCTGAGATCTTGACACATCCACTATCATGCATCGTACGGACGATAAATGGGCCTATCCACTTGGACTTCAACTTGCCTTGGAAGATCTTCAGCCTAGCATTAAACAACCATACCTTCTGTCCAGGAACAAAGGTCTTTCGTCTGATATATCTATCGTGCCAACGCTTAACCTTGTCCTTGTACACCAAACTGTTGTCATATGCACGGTTTCTGACTTCTACAAGTTCATTCAGATCCATATCTCTCTGCTTCTGCTCAAGGTGTGTGTTCCAATTGACCTTCTTGATTGCCCATTCTGATTTATGCACTAGTTCTGCGGGCAAATGGCACGGCTTTCCAAATACCATTCGGAATGGGGAGGTTCCTAAAGGTGTCTTGTAAGCTGTCATATACGCCCATAGGACCTGATCCAAGATCTGAGACCAGTCCTTCTTGTCTGGGCGGACAAGCTTTTGCAATATAGTCTTCACCTCCCTATTCGACACCTCAGCCATACCATTAGTCTGTGGGTGGTAAGGACTAGCAACACGGTGTTCGATGTTGTAGTCCTTCAGGAGTTTCTTCACCTCCCGGTTTACAAAGTGGCTACCTGATGAATCCACATTTCATCATCTTTATTCTATCATTTTGGCCTCAAAAACCCTTGTAAATGCTTGAAAACACCATTAAATACAGCATCTTAGCATTCATGCACGTGCATGCAAATAGTGTATAAAATACTGTAATTAAAGCCAAAATTATAGAATAAATAAAAGAAAAGAAAAAGAATAAAATATTGTAAATATTTTATGACCTGAAACCCCGAGACCTAGGCATCTTGATGAATAGGTCGACCAGGAATAAAGTAGGGGGAGATCATGGCCAGAATACAATAAAAATCCCTTTTATTTTATTCATTCCTTATTCATTTTGGGGCCTATTTTTGGTTCCACTTTTTATACCTCAAATAAAGAAACTTTTTACATGAAAGTTGTAGATAATTAAATAAAGAAAAATACAAAATTGATTTCATTCAAAAATAATGTACAGATAAAAAGTTATGGTCTGAATAAAAATCCATAATCCCAACTTCCCAGACCCGTATCTCACAGATGAAAACTCCAAATGCAGCAAACTCACCTTTAATTGTATATAGAATAAAATAAGATATTTAATGGCAGTGGTTTCGCATTTAGAGGAGCTACAGTTTGAAAGTTGAGTTTTGGGACCACATTGTATACTTGTACAGATTAAAATATTCAATTTATTATTTATTTATTATCTTTGTATTTTTATAATTTTGAAAATATTATTTATAATAATTATGTACATTAAAATCAGAAGAAAAACCTAAATAAAACTCAAAATAAAATACATATGTATAAAATGCATAGGTATCATATCTATACTTATACCTATAATATTATTCTTTCTATTTTATTAAATACACAAAACAATTCAGAAAAATAAAATAAAAATATAATTAAGTATATAAAAGTATTTTACAAATATATAAAATACTAAATAAAAATAATAAAATTAAAATACACAGAATAAAAATAAAAGAAGAAAATATCTGGGTAATATACCTATAAGGGGTATAAAAGTAAACTTGTAAAAATATATTCCATAAAAATTATTAAAAATCAGAATAAAATACTATATAAAATAATAAAGACTTTTTATTTAATAACCTAAATAAAATAATACCATTTACTATTTTTAAAATAATTTTTTATGAGATTTTTCCTGGTTGGTCCACGTGGACCAACCAGGTTGGTCTGACAGTTGACCTCTGGTCAATTGTCTGACCTACTCCCCTAGCTTTGTCAGAGATTCATTTTGACCCCTTTTTCACCCATTTTTCGAAGGCACCCCTTTCACCAAATCGTGTTGGTGCCTTCTTGGAATCTCTTCCTCCTTCATCGAGGATCCACGCCCAGATGATTTCTTGGGCTGGGGATCATCGAACCAACCACCATCACCTCGTTCTTCGTGCTGGTCGACCATCTATTCAAACACACCCAGTCGCCCTCCTTCCTCTTGAAATCGTTTCTGGGCCAAGGCTGAGACCTCCGAGGATTGCCTGGGATCCCCGGTGATAGGGAGTTGATCCCAGGAGCTCGTTGAGGTGTAACTCGCGCCCCAACGACGAGTTCCATCATCTCCGGCGGCTGCGCCTCCGTGAGGTCCCACCTCACTACTTCTGGCTTGAGGTACGTATTTTATTCATTTTTCTTTGTTTATTTATCTTCGCCGTAGTCGTAGGAATGCACAGCTACTTTTCATTTCACCTGAAATCCACCCATTCATCGTAACCAATCATCTCGCCGGAGCAAGCTCCGGCGAGCAGCCATTCCACGTTTCCTACCTCCTTTCGCCATCTTGAGGTGCGCGGCAATTTGCCCGCGCTCCTCCTCACATTTATTGCAGGTATTGGAGCAGATCACGCACGTCTGGAGCATTTCTGATCTTCGACGGGAGAAACTGGAGCATCTCCGCTCCGCCACCTCCGTGCGAGGATGCCGGTGCACGTCGGTGACTTTTGACGCCCCAAACGCTTAGACGAGACCTGCAGGAGCTTTCTGGGCTGCCTTGGAGCTACACAGCACGTCGGAGAAGCCCTATATCGCCGGAAGAAAGTCGCCATCGGCGCTGTTCTTCCCTGTTCGTCCACATAGACTCCCCACCGTCCGATCTGAAGGTCAACCCCAGTTTGATCGTGAGCCCTTGGATTTGGCTGCCCCACAGCCGTCCAATCATCCTGCCAGATCTAATCAGGGTCGTCGCGTGCGAAGCGGTATCGCGAGTCGTGAGGGCGCCACGTGTATTAGTGAGGCAGATCCCGTCGTTCATCGGCGCACTAAGTTGGGAATTTTGCAAGGTTATCCCTTGCGACTTTTTGTATTTAAATATTAGGACTTAAACATTCATCTGCGTGTTAAAATTTCTGTAAAATTTGCAGTAGGGTCCCTGAGGTTTTGGGGTGTTGCATTTAGGTCCCCGCCGGGTCACGTGCATTGAGCATGTGACTTGGCGATTTTGCAAGGACCCCCCGGGAACTTTTGTTTATGTGATTTTAGTTCACAAACATTCAACTGCAGTATAAATATTTTTGGGCTTTTTGCAATTCTACCCTGAAGTTTCTGATTTTTGCAAGTAGGTCCTCCCCAGGCGCGTGCGTCGCACGCGCGAGGGTGGGAATTTTGCTAAAAGGCCCTCACGGATTTTGCTTTTTGTATTTGGTCCATTAAAGTGAATATACAGTATAATATTTTGTGGAAAATTTGCATGTTTGCCCCTGGATGTTTGTGTATTTGCGTATATACCCCTGCTAGGCCATACATTTTTGCTTGCTTGCTCTATTTATTTCATGCATCATTTTCACTCCAAAAATTATCAAAAAAATCACATAGGCTCCTGTTAACTTGCAATTACACGCCATATTTTTATTTTTCATTTTTGTCGCATTTTATTATATACTAAAAATCAAAAACATGCATTTTATCTACTATCTAGCTTAGAAAATACCAAAAAATATTAAAACCCCTAGAAAAATTCAAAAAAAATCATCTACTGTCTATTTTAGCCTATTTTAGTGTCAGTCCAAAATTCACTAAAAAATCAAAAGAAAAACCTTAAAAATTAGAAAATACCCAAAAACTTCCAAAAAAATCTAAAAAATTATTGAAAACTCCAAAAAATGGAAACTCATGTCTTGCAGTTTCCCCTTTTTATTCTCTTTATTTTAAAATTAATTTGGGAAAATTTGGTGACTGTTTGATATTTTTCCTTCCCATCTTAAGTTCGGCCAGTGATTTATTCCCTGTTGTCCTTTATTTTGCCTTTTAAGAATACCAAAAACATTTTGAAAAATACCCAAAAATCACAAAAACAGTAAAAATTTATAAAAAGACCAAAAAGATTTTATTTCTGAATTTTTGAGCATTTTTACATATTTTTATAAATATTCTAGCACCTCTTTTATTATATAGTTTATATATTCCAATATTGAAAAAGAAAATTAAAAAATATATATATAATATAAAAAGAAAATATAAAATCAAAAAATTAAAAATCAAAATACAAAATTAAAAATTAAAAAAATTAAAAAAAATTAAAAACCCACAAAAATATTTGCATCGCATAGTGTAGACATACAATCACTTTCACACGCACACACCTGTTTGATCTACCATGTCTTGCTCCCTGTGTTCGAACTCTCTACGTACTCGCTTCTATACATCATTTATGTAGAGTTAAAAATAAATTTTAACTCCACTTTATTTCTCATTGCTTGATATCTATAGTGTGGGTTAATTGTTGATTTTAATCGGGATTCACTGAGGGTCGCCGCAGCGACACGGTTGTCTCCGCCTTGTGTGAGACACTATTTAGACCCCTTGAATTTTGTTTAAATCACTACCCCCATCTGATATTATCATTTTGGGAATCCCGAACCTAGAGATGATATGCTCTCTGATGAATTTACAGATAGTCATGTTGTCTGTGGCTCGAGTCGGGATAGCCTCCACCCACCTGGATAGGTAATCTACCGTAAGAAGGATGTACTCGAATCCGTGGCTAACAGGGAATGGGCCCATGAAATCGATGCCCCGGGCGTCAAAGACATCACGAATGATGACAGGCTGCATAGGCATCTCATCCTTGGAACCAACGGTTCCTCCCATTCTCTGGCATACTGGGCACGACTTCGCAAAGGTGATGGCATCGTGAAATAGAGTCGGTCAGTAAAAGCCACACTGAAGTACCTTCCATGCGGTCCTCTTCCCGGAGTGGTGTCCTCCTGCCTCCAAGCTGTGGTATAAAGAAAGGACACTCTGGTATTCCTCCTGAGGAATGCACTGTCTCCAGACACAATCCGGTCCTTCAAAGAAAAGGATCGGATCCTCCAAATGGTAGCGTCTCGCATTCGACTTCAGTCGGTCGATGTGGCTCTTGGGCCAACCTTCGGGAGCCTTCTTGGAGACAAGATAGTTCACGATGTTGGCATACCATGGGAGTGAGTCGACAACAAAAATCGACTCGTCAAGGAAGGAGTCTCGAATTGGGGAATCCTCGGAAGTATTGATATCTTTGAGACGAGAGAGATGATCGGCTACTACATTCTTCTTTCCAGGTTTATTACGAATGTCCAAATCAAACTCCTGGATAAGCAGAATCCACCTAAGAAGATGCGCCTTCGCGTCCTTCTTCTCCATCAAGTATCGTAGCGTCGTGTGGTCAGTGTACACAATTACCTTGGATCCGATTAAGTGAGATCTGAACTTGTCCAAGGCAAACACTACCGCAAGCATCTCCTTTTCCGTAACTGTATAGTTACGCTGAGAGGTATCAAGCACTTTGCTTGCGTAGTGGATTGCAAACAGGACGCCATCCCTTCTCTATCCTAACACAACCCCAACAACAAAGTCTGAGGCATCCGTCATGATCTCAAAAGGTAGAGACCAATCTGGGGCTTGTAGGATAGGTGCGTCCATGATCATTCCCTGTAATAGCTTAAAGGCCTCAAGACATTCAACAATAAACTCCATGTATTTGCCTAAAAGCTCAGTTAGCGGTCGGGCAATCTTAGAAAAATCCTTAATGAATCTCCGATAGAATACGACATGCCCAAGGAACGACCGCAACTGCTTGATGTTGGTTGGTGGCTGGAGTCGTATGATCACATCTACCTTGGCAGGGTCAACCTCCATTCCTCTCTTGGAGATGGTGTGCCCCAACACAATGCCCTCTGTCACCATGAAGTGACTTTTCTCCCAGGAGAGCACCATATTAACCTCACAACAGCGTTTGAGGACTCGGTCCAGATTCCTAAGATATGAATCGAATGAATCGTCGTGGATTGAGAAGTCGTCCATGAAGACTTCCAGGAATTCGTCGATCATTTCGGTGAATACAGCAATCATGCACCTTTGAAAAGTATCTGGAGCATTGCATAACCCAAAGGGCATGCGCCTGAAAGCATAGGTACCAAAGGGGCATGTGAACGTGGTCTTTTCCTGATTCTCTGGAGCTATGGCTACTTGATTGTAGCCCGAGAACCCATCCAAGAAACATAAGAACTCTTCCCCCGCTAGTCTCTCTAGGATCTAATCAATGAACGGTAGGGGGAAATGATCCTTCTTCGATGCGACATTCAGGCGTCTGTAATCCACACAGACGCGCCATGACGTGGGCACTCGCGTCACGATCTCCTTTCCGTCCTCGTTGGTGGTCATCTGAATTCCTGATTTTTTCAAGAACACATGGATCGGGGCCACCCATTTCGAGTCGGAGATGGGATAAATGAAACCCGCATTGCACCATTTCTCTATCTCCTTCTTCACTACCTCTCGTAAATTTGGATTCCAACGACGTTGGAATTCACGAGAGGATTTGGTTTCATTCTCCAAGTAGATATGGTGCGAACACAGAGTGGGATTTATCCCGTGAAGATCAGAAATGCTCCAGCCTATTGCCTTGCGGTTTTTCTCCAGGATCTCTAGCAAGCGAGATTCCTGCTCCTCGGTCAATCGCGAACTGATAATGACCGGATATTTCTTCTCTTGACCCGCAAGGAAGGCGTATTTCAGTGTTGTGGGTAAAGGTTTGAGCTCAGGTAAGGTGTGATCGTCTAGGAAATTTGGCTCAATCGAATCTGGCTCAGAGTTGGAAGTGGCTGGATCTTTCCTTGTAATTGCTGCCACCAAATTATTCGGCTCTAGAGTCGGATCGTCAAAGGTCTCCATGCAATCGGCAAAAGCCGCGTCCGACTCGTCATCCTCATCTTCCGATTGTCCTAAAGAGGGATGGACTGACAGGCCCAGCTGGGCCTCTAAGTCATCGAAGATGTAGGGGGATGCAGGTTATGAGCTGTACTCATTTCTGAGGACCTCGCAAAATGACTCATGCACGGGATCATCTCCGGAGGGGAGGGACTCATTGGTGCTGGCTGGGTTCTGTCTCCATTGCCCAGTTGTGTCTACATAGTCGCAGTCGTCTTCGGATGAAGAGTACTCAGTGCTGGATTCGGAATCCGATCTCTGCCATCTGGTTTGCTTCATCTTAAGTTCCTCATCTCCGCCTGGAGTTTGGAACTGGATCTTCCCGATCTTGTAATCAAACAAGGCCCCCACTGTCCTGAGGAAGGGCATGCCTAAGATGATTTGGGAATCTCTCCAATTACGAGGTGTTTCCATATCTAGGACGGTGAAGTCCACCATGTATTCCTGACCCTCGACTTTGATCACAACATTCCTCAATTCTCCTTGGGACCTCTTGGTTGATTTATCAGTGAACTGCAGGAGGGCTCTAGATTTCCTAAGAGGTCCGAGATTAAGCCGCTCATAGAGGGCTGTAGGTATTAAGTTAATTGAGGAGTCGTTGTCTAAGAGAGTGCATGCAAACGCAATGTAACCGACATGACTCACCACATAATGTGCACCCATGTCTCTTCGTTTCCTTGGAAACGAGTTTTTTATTGCACAAGTCGTGGCTATTGGCAGAACGTGTTTCTCAACACGGCTTTCGGACTTCCTGCTAACCCCAGTAGGTGTGCATCTCACCTTAAGGTACTTCTGAAATGCATGAGTCATTTCCACGTACTTATCAAAGGGGATTGTGACCTTGATATGCTTGTTGCAAAATTCTGCCATCTCAGGGTCATCTTTTTGGATTTTTTTAGTTTTCTTCTTTCCACCCTTAAGAGCTCGGGGGAAAGGGATTATTGACTCTAACTCAGGTTCTGAAACTGAAATGTTTTCATTGAAAGCTGGAACTGAGTTCTGTACAAGACTCGGACTCTGAAACAGACTGGGACTCTGATTCTGACTAAAAGGAAAATGCTGTGGTGAAACCGGTGATGCGTCTTCCATGACTTCTGGACAGTCCTCCTCAGATGGAGGTGCGGGCTCTTCATCGATTCCGTCGGACTCTCTGATGGTGCGGGTTTGTTGCTGCTTCGAGGACCCAGAAGTCCTCTTCTTCTACCAGTGATGGTGATGGTGGTGTTGCTCCTCTTCTTCCTCTAAGTCCTCCTCAGGCAGAGACTTGGCTGCTTCTTCCTCCGGTGCCCGTGCCCGATCAGGTACGATCACGGTCCTTCCGCTCCTGAGGGGCATATGGTTTACATTATCATACGAAAGGATCTCATGTTCAGATAAAGAATTATCTGAATAGTATATCTGATCACGGGGTCTGTTCTGGCCTTGAGTTAAGTTGTTCGGGTTGGCCTGAACCTGGGCGTGAATTGGGGTCTTTGGCACCATTTGTTAATCCTGGGTATGAGAAACATGATTCAGATCGGTTCTCATATCCATATAGTCATTCTAGATCTGTTGGATCCTACCAGATAGGGTCTGGATCGCCAAGGTGAGGGACTCCAATTCAGTGGGCTGGGCTTGCTGATGCTGACTTGCGGATGAGGTTCTGTATTGGCCTTGCTGGCCATGCTGATACTGCTGCTGTTGATGGGATGGTGACGGGCCCTGCTGGCCCGAGTGGAATATGCGTTGCTGCTGCTGGTGCTGTTGAGGCTGGTACCCTCGTTCGGGCATGGACTGAACAAAGCGTGGTGCGGGGACGGAGCTGGTTTCTTGGTAAGCTGGGGAAGGTCGGTGAGGTTGACCGTTCCCCATCCCCGACTGTCTGCCAACGGGATCACGGCTGTACCACAACTCGTTGATCTCGAACACCTGCAGAGGCTCCTCGTATCTGGTTTTCGCTTGTGGGGATGCATGTTGGTCCTGCTGGGTGTAAGTTTGATCTTCTACCCAGCCACTCTGAGGCCCCGATGCCTATTCCTGTACAAGATGGACTCGGTGTACAGGTGCAGGTGGTGCAGAAGGGGCAGGTAGCTTCATCTTAGCTACCTTCTCAGTAAGTTCCTCCACTTGCTTCGGTAGATGTGAGAGAGACTCAAGGTCAGTGACCCTCTTGTGGATCTCCTCGACCATGGTTAACTTATCAGATATCATACCCATGTTGGGGATGAGGTCCTCTGTAAGATCCGCTACAGTCCTCCTAGTTGTCTCGTTGGATAGGAATGAGGGCGACAACTGATAGGCCCTTGTGGCCTGCGACCTGCCTGTTTCTGTCACCTGCTCTAGTATCTTCCATACAACATCCTCATTCTTGTTCAGATAGCTTCCTCCACAGATGGCACTGACTAACCCCTGCATCTCCGGGGTCATGCCACAGAACAAGATATGGACTAAGATCGCCTTAGAAATGTCATGGCAGGGATATTTCTGAATTAGGTCATTGAACCTATCCCATGCTTCATGGAACGGTTCACTGGGTCCCTGGGAGAAACTCGCGATCTTTGTTCTCATTTGATTAGTTCTACTGAGAGGGTAGAACTTCTTCAGGAATAAGTCCTTGAACTGCATCTAGGTTGTACATATCACCCCTAGGTTCTTCAGCCAATGCACTGCCTTATCTCCTAAGGCAAATGGGGTGGCCTTCAGTCGAATGTAATCCTGCTCAACCCGAGGATGACTAAGGTTGTTGCAAACCAGCTCGAAGTCTCTGAGGAAGGCATATGGTTCTTCATGGGTATTTCCGTTGAACTTCGGTAGCAGGCTAAGGAAGTGAGGCTTGAGCTCGAATGCTTCGGGGGGAAGCGCTGGTTCCAACCAACTGTGGATCTCGTTCTCTGATGGGTTGTAGGCATCAACCATTGGTCGGTCGATTCCTCCTGTTGCAATGATATGTCCCATTCTAACTGTGAGATCTGCATTTTGATGTTCGGCTGTGGTGAGATGGTTAAGAATCTGTCGCAATGGGTCCTCATCCGGTGGCTGCATAGGTGGCATCTTGTCCTTTAGTCCTGGGTATGAAACATGGTCTGCGTCAGAGGACAAATCAAGGAAGGGATTCTTACCGAGGCGAGGGTTTTCCTCGGTAAGCTCAGAGGAGAGGAAAGGGTTGGTTTGAGAGTAACTACCCTGAGTGTGAGGGAACCATAACTCAAGAGGGTCATGAGTCCGGGGGGGTCCAAGTTGCGCTTGGGTCGATGAAGAAGAGCTTCGTGGGGGGCTCAAAGAGAGATTGGAGAATAATGAATCGATATCCCCCCAGTTACTCATCTTGATTTGGCGAGAAGAATTGGGAGTTCTAAGTGAAGATAGGATTTGACTCCTACCTGAAGCAAACAATTCAATCCAAGACCCTGGGTTCACACTCAACACAGTGAAGGACCCGAAACCGAGTCCAATTTATCTTGTTAATTTTAAGTGTGATTTTTCAAGCAAGATAGCAAGGATTTACGCGGCCTATAGGGAAGTCGGCTCAGAGCCGGATGCGTCTTCCCTATTTAACATGTCGCCTAAGATACCGTCGGTCCTTCCTTTCCTCGCTCCTATCCCAAGTTGATGGATTCAAAGACATGTCCCTATCTACCTGCAAGCAGGCGAAGGCTGACAAGGCCGGAACTTCATCCCGGGGGGTTACTGGCAACTTATCGTAAAGTACCGTAATTTCGCCCCTATCTACCTGAGACAGGCGGAGGCTACTTGGTACTAATCAGTGAACCTTAATAAATTCAACTTGTGATATTTGCTAGGATTAGTCGGAACGTGATATGGAAGACGGGGATTTGGGCTTTGCCTTAAGGTGTTCACACACACTCAAGTATCCTCACTCAACCTGAAAACAAGGTCGGGGATTAGTCTCCCGCAAACAGATTTTCCAATTTTATTATTTTTTTGGATCAATAATGTTAGCAGTCCCGATTTTAAGTTAAGTTATCACTTGTTAGTCCAACCACACAGCACGCCTATCGTCCAGTCCCAATTTCCGTTTAAATTAAGTTTGAAAAACAGAGGGGGAAATCGAGAAAAACCGATGCACGAAAAACAATGATGTGTATGCTGAGTATAGAGTACTTACAGTGATCCCTTCGCTTTATGCAGGATGCAAAACAAAATTGAAAACTTTTATACTACATGCAAATGCAGATGACAAAATCTGCTCTTAGACAAGCAGTTCTATTAGTGAGTGAAGCACAGGTTGATTTGACTAGATCTGCAGTCTAGGTGCGTTTTTTAAGTGAAGTGTATGGTCCTAAAGAATTACGAGCACAAGCAAATCCTATAGTTGCTTGAGGAGCCGCTAGTGCAAGCCTATTCTAAAGATTCAATCCACACAGCACACGGGTACACAGTTCCACTATCTTTACACATGCGAGAACCCAAACGGGAACCGCAGGGAAACGATGCAAAAATAAAGAAAAAAATAAAAATAAAAATAAAGTACAAGTCCTCTCAAATCACTCAAAGAATTAAAATGCCGATTCCTCGAAGAGTCTTCGACTCCTCGCATTCCTCGCACAGAAATAATTTGAGGTCAGAACAGAAAACGACACAAAAAATACAAAAATTAAAAGACAGAAAATATTCACAAGAAAACCAGGGGTCAGACTACCCGGAGATAGAAAATCAAGCACTCAGAAATACTGCAAATTAACCTAAGCCGTGCATCCCCGACAACAGCGCCATTTTGAAAACGCTCCCGCTACCCTTATTAATTCGTTCAAATTAATGTTCAAATTAATTAATAATGTTCGTTTCAGTCGGATAATGAGAGCAGATCAAAAACCACTTTTAATTAAAGTAAGTTAATCTCGAGCGGTAAATTTTTTACTTGGGCAAGCCCAAGGTCGAACTCAGGGAGGCAATTGTCTCCTTAGGTAAATTTTTAGCAAAGTCCAAGGTTTGATTTTCAGGGAATAATTTTTTTTGATCTTTTTTTTTGTTTTTTTATGCAAGACACATGCAAAATCAGGCCAGTTAACAAGTTAATTCAGAAAGATGGTCAAAACAAATCCAAAAATTATGAAACTTGGCCAGATGATGAAATGGGATGAAATGAGGCTACACTAAATTTTTTTGGAATTTTCTGACACTAAATAAAATTATTGTAAATTAAAAATGAATGCAAGGTGATGTGATTTTGACTAAATTAATTTTAATAAACATCAAATCACAATATTTTTTGAAATAAAAATTATCCTTGATAGATCTAAAGGTGAGGAATCCAGGAAAATTATTAAACATAAATTTCTATGTGAAATGAACCTATTAAAAATTAATTAAGGAAATCACTAAATGAATTATTTAGGCCTCAGGATGCGTGCAATTGAGATGAAATTTTTATGCAATGTCAATCTAATTGTCAATCTAATGTGATTTTTTGGGGATTTTTGGAGTCACGGAGGAATTACTATCAATTAAGAGGCATAAATGGGAAAAATATAGCAAAATTGAACCAATTAATTAATAGAAAAATCCACTGATATCAAAAATATGCCAATGTCACATAATGAAGAGGACAATGTAAGTTACACAATGTAATTTTCCAAACTGAAAAATGAATTAAGATGAATGCTAGATATGCGTGCAATGACAGGGGTATAAATGCAATTACAGGAATTAAAATTGCTAAAAATAAAACATGCTGACAGGGACCAATATGCAATTACCTATAATGATGAGGGGGTGGATGCAATTTCTCCACAGAACAGGTGCTCCTCACGCGGGGTCTCCTAGTAGGGACTGAAATGCAATTTTGGAAACTTCCAGGGACCTCGATGCAATTTACCCAGGACTCACGTGCGGATCACGTGGGGGGTCCTAGGCTCGGTGGTCTTCAGAGGCTCGAAGCGAGGCTCAGGTGGTTTTAGAGGTTCGGATCTGGCTGGGAGTAGCTTCGGGTGATCCAAGCCTAGTGGTCGGGGAAGAGGCTCGGATCGGGCGATGTGGACAGATCTGGACCGTGGGATCAAGGATAATCCAACGGCAACTAGCTGCGGACGCGTGGCATGTCTAGACCCATTGGATCAAGATCGATCCAACGGTCCTTGAAGCTCGATGAAGATGGCAACGTGGACGATCGATCGCCGCTGGATCAGGATGAATCCAACGGTCCTCTGATGCTCTAGCGATTGGCGACGTGGCGTGATCAGGTGCATAGGATCCGCCTGATCCTACGGCTGTGGGGCGAGGCGACGTGGATGACTCTTGGTCGTTCAATCAAGAGGATCGAATGGCTGCTGGCTGTCGTCCCCAACGGCCCTCCGCCTCCTGCGGCGGAGAGGGCTGGGCTCCAACGAAGCTGGCCTAGCTCCGCCTCATCCTCCCATCATCGGTGAAGGATGCTGGAGGCTCTGGCATAGCTCGGGAGATTCGTGGATGGCTGGCGGAGCGTCCGGTGGTCTCAGAAATGGAGGAGAGGCTCTGGAATGCAATGGCGGAGGAGCTCGAATGCAGCCCCGACGAGCCTCCGGCCAATCAAGGAGATAGCACCTGCAGGGGGTTAGAAGATAGCTGAAGCATGCAAAATGTCCGTGGAGTGGTGTGGAGTGAGATGCAAGTCCTGTGATGCGGTGAGAGTGATTGGTGATCGAGCTCCGCCCAAGTGGCGGAGCTGGCATCGGTGAGAACTGGAGTACGTCGTCGGAAGGAACGGAGGGGCTCGCGAAGATCATAGCTCTCTTGCGGAGCTCGGGGAATGGTTGGCGGAGCGAGACGATGCCTGTGGATGGCGAATAAAATGGGAGAAGGAAAAGGAAAAACAAGAAGAAGATCGGGGAAGAGATGGAGGGGTCTACCTGGGATCAGAAGCTCGGAGGGAGCTTCCAGGTCATCGCTCAAAGGCCGGTAGGAGTCCTGAGCTCGTGCACCACCATGGAGGAGCTGCGACACGGCGGTGTTTGGCTGTGGATCTCGCCGGAGGTATTCTCGATCTTCGCTCGACCTCGGGTCAAATTGTTGTCACCAATCTACAGGTGGGAGCTCGGAGACACTCTCTGTGGTGGCGGATGGGGGTGAAAGTGGTTGGAGGTGATTGATTTATAGGATGAAGGTGACGGGGTAGCTAGCGACGAGGTGGTGTTCGTGGGTGTTGTGGAGCGACTTTGAGGGTCGTCATGGAGGTCGAGGGGCTGGCGAGGATGAGGAACGAGTGGGCGACGTCGTGGTGGTGTCAGTGGTAGGAGAAGGTGGTCGACGTGGAGCCCAAAATAGAAAGGGGGTGGCCCCTTGCGCACGGTGGAGAACATGGGCGCGGGGCGTGCGGAGGTAGACGACGATGTCTCCACCGTTGGATCTCACGATCCAACTGTCATGATCATGGCGCTATTGAGCGGCTGCGTGGTGCCATCAGAGGGCACCACGTGGAAATCACTGGGCCGTCGGATCTAGATGAAGATCCAACGGTCCAGGGTACGGGCGGATAGGTCAAAGGGAGCGGGTCGCATAGCGCAATCAGAGGGCGCCACGTGGCCAGCTCTGAGTGGCTGAAAGGAAAAATGAGATTAGAGGGAGAAGGAGGCCGAATTTGGAACAACTCAAAACAGGAAAGTTGTAGATCTTGATGAGATCTACAAGTTTTATGTTGACCAAAAATGGATATGTGGTCAAATGTGATATAAAAATACAAGGATACAAATTTACATATGTATAGTATACAAGGAGGCCCAAAAACCTAAGTTTTTCCTACGAGCTCTGAATTGAATAAAATTAGTCTCATTTTAAAGGTCTCTGGATGTGTATTCATCTGGATGTGAGTAGACTAATTTGGAGTTTGTAAGAGAGAGATATGGGCATTCTAAGGTCCAGGGGGTTTGGGGCTTTATTGGGTATTTTACAAGAGAGTGACTCTGGTCTTCTTCCCTATTTTATTAACTAATGGTTTACACACTATAAGGAAGGTGTTATTTTATTTTGGAGGGGATAAAATACAATTAAATAGGTGGATATTTTACAAGTGGATTTTACACATGGATTGGCTTCTTATTAAATGCAAAATGTGAATGCTAAAATGCATATTTTGTGGATTGATGCATGGGTGTTATTTATGCAAGATAAAGGGAAATATGATGCTAAATACATGGGGACAAAGCTCTATTTTCAACTTTAAGAGTGATGAATCACATATTCATCACGAATACGGATATTGACGGATATTAAAACTATCATACCATATCCTTAAAAAACGGATACGAATGTAAAACGGATATTGATCGCATAAGAGTAATGTTAGAAATACTCTATAGAATCATCTTAAAATATATACAAATTGGATGGGAAACACATGATATAAATTTATTAAATATGTTTGTATCATAAAAATTCTACAAATATGGTAAAAGAAGGTATAGAATTATGTTATATGGGGTTAAAAATAAATATATGGCTATATTTATATACGAAATGGATATACGGATACGGATACGGATGTTTGCGGATATCACAATGATATCCATATCCGTATCCATTTTAAAATGGATACAGATACGGATGTAAAGATCTGTATAAAACAGATACGGTGATGGATCAGATACGGATATATCTGTAACTGTTTGCATCCCAATTAGCGACCGCCCCTTATGACCCACCACCAGTGGCACAAAGTCTGTCGTGATGCCAACAGAATAGCATACGGAATGGTCGGAACCGTCTCCAATAGCCCCTCAGGAAGGTAATCGAGCAGTGACCTAGCGTGGGCAGTGGGCATAGTCGTTAGCGATCGTCCCCTATGACCCACCACCAATAGCCCGAGATCTATCGCGATGCCAACAGAAGAGCATACGGGACGGTCGAAACCATCCCCAATGCCCCTTCAAGAAGGTAAAATCGAGCAACGACCTGACGCGGGCAGAGGAGACGGTCATCAACGATCGTCCCCTATGACCCACTGATAAACCTCAAAGTCGACCCTTTAAAAGTGTGTAACTAGCACTTCAAAATGTCGTAGCAGTCGGGTCGATTCGGGTCACCAAAAGACCACCTCATTTAAATATATGTCAATTGAAATGCGATGGTCGTAATTTTTTACTTGGTAAGATACCAAGGTCGAACTCAGGGACACGAGCCTCTCTCGTATTAGTCGGATTTTAGTTCATCTAATTAAGCGTGGAGTTAAAGTATATAGGTCAAATTCATGCAAAGAGGCACAACAATGCATTAAAATAAAACATGCATTTTTTATTTGAATTTTTTTATCATGCAGATAAATGCAAATGCAAGCAAATAACAAATATGCCCTAGGTAAAAGTGATGAGCAAAATTAAACAAGAGTCAATTTCAAGTTCCATTAATCAATCAAGCTTGATTGACAAAATTAGACTAGACACAAATTAAAGATTTAAGAGATGCATGGCAAATAAAATAATACATCAGAATTAATGTGTCTGAAAATAAGAATTAAACATGTCATTAGAAAGTGCATCAAACAAGCTTCGAAACGGAACTGGAATCAACCAAATCGGATACACGATGCTCAGGATATGCTAGAATGAAAACAAGGGCATAACTGAAATAAAACATGAAAATATAATTACAAAAAGGTCCATGTAAAGGACTGAAATGTAAATATGCAAAAGAACGTGACTTCCCTGTAATTTGCTCACACGCGCAGGGGCCTTTCTGCAAATATTAAAACCTGAGAGGGTTTCAATGTAAATATCCCCCTGCGCACGAGATCTGCATGTGACGAGGACTTTTCTGCAATTTGAAGAACGTTGGTGGGCCTCTGCGTAATTTACCCAGAAAGCACGTGCCATACACGTGCTACTCCAGGCTCGGGACGGCTCGGAGGCTCGGAGAAGGCTCGGGCTGCTTCGGCTAGGCTCGGCGTTTGGCTTGGGCTCGGTACAGGTTCGACGGAGGCTCGGAGCATACGAACCTCCAGGTTTTGAGGAGAAGATGGGGCGACTGAGAGGATGTCGTGGGTCGTGGAGGCATGCGCGAGGAAGAGGGAAGATGGGGGACCATCGTGGGGCAGCTGGCGATTGGAGGTGGTGGCTGGTGAGGGCGAGAAAATGGAAAGGGGGAGCAGTCTTCGCGAGGTGGAGATCGTGGGGAAGAAGGGTTGCGGGAGGTTGACGACGATGGTCAGCTGTTGGATCTGGAGATCCAACGGCGGACATTTGGGCGCGGAGCGACGGTCTTGATTAAATCCGAGGCGAAGTGATCGGAGAGATGCGGAGCAGCCACGTGTCGTGATAAGGGACTAGCGCTTAAGGACGGTGCCGATGCAGATAAGGCGTGGATCGAACGGTTGGCGAATGGTTGCGAAGCTAGCAGCTGTGATAGAAGATCGGGGGCGTGATCGGAAGGCACAAGTCGTGCCACGTGGCAAGCGCTGGTGAGAGCGCTAATGATCGGTGGAGATGAGCTGTGGGGAATGATCGGACGGCATAGAAAGAGGCAGGTGATGAATCCACATTTCATCATCTTTATTCTATCATTTTGGCACCGAAAACCCTAGCAAATGCCTGTAAATAGCATTAAAACCATCATCTTAGCATCCATGCATATGCATTTCAATAGTATATAAAACACTGTAATTAAGGCCAAAATTATAGAATAAATATGGAAAAGAAAAAGAATAAAATATTGTAAATATTTTATGACCTAAAATCCCCGAGACCTAGGCATCGTGATGAATAGGTCGACAAGGAATAAAGTAGGGGGAGATAAGGTCAGAATCACAGCAAAAAATACCTATACTTTTATTCATTCTTTATTTATTTTTGGACCTATTTTTGGTTCCACTTTTTGTACATCAAATAAAGAAACCTTGTACATGAAAGTTGTAGATAATTTCATAAAGAAAAGGACAAAATTGATTTCACAGAAAAAGAAGGTACAGATAAAAAGATATGGTCTGAATAAGAATCCAAAAGCCCAACTTCCCAGACCCGTATCTCACAAACGACAACTCCAAATGCAGTGTACTCACCTTTAATTGTATATAGAATAAAATAATCTATCCAATGGTGGTGGTTTCGCATTTGGCGGAGCTACGGTCTGAAAGTTGACTTTTGGACCCTTATTGTACACTTGTACTGAATAAAATATTCAATTTATTCTTTATTCATTATTTGTTCATTTTCATATTTTTATAATTTTGTAAATATTACTTATACTATATATGTGCGTTAAAATTGAAATAAAATGTAAAGGAAAATAGAAAATAAAATAATTGTATATATTCAATACATAGGTATACTGTATATACTTATACCTGTATAGAATACATTTGTATTTTATTAAATATACAAAACATCTCATAAAAATAAAATAAAAATATACTTATGCATATAAAAGTATGTTATAATTTTATAAAATACTAAATAAAAATAATAAGATTAAAAATACATAAAATAAAATAAAATATCAAAAGAACATAGGTATTATACCTATATAGGGTTACAAAGGTGACTTGTAAAAATATATGTCATAAAAATAAATAAAAATCAGAATAAAATACTACATAAAATTTTGAACATTTTTTATTTTATAACTTTTATTTAATTCGGCCATTTGCTATTTTTAATTGAATTAATAAATGATTTTTACAGGGTTTTTCCTGGTTGGTCCACGTGGACCAACCAGGTGCAAACCCTAGTTGACCTCGGTCAACTAGGTGGCCTACCACCCTGTACCCTCTGACAGCCCTATCTTTGACCCAACTTCTCCATTTTTTCGAGGAGCGGACTTGCACCATTTCGATTTGATTCCTTCTGCAAAATCCCTCCTCGTTCATCCCTCTATCCCGCCAAGTGATTACATGGGGGCGTGGATCGCTGAATCACCCCAGAAATCTCGATCTTTGGAGCTTCTCAGCCACTGAGTCAACCAAATAAAACCGCCCCTCCATTTTCAAATCAAATTTGAGTCCCCTTGGTCCACCCCTCTCCGCCTCTCTTGTGCTCCAATCGCTCGCCGGAGGTGACAGCTTCGCCGCGAGCCTTTCAGCCAGGGCGTCTGAGGTCGAGGGAGCCTCCACCACCTCCGCCAAGTGCCGGCGTCGAGGTACCCCTTTTTCCTCTGGCTCCGGCCATCGAGGGCCTCCACCCGTGTTTTTCTTTATTGCATTTTCTTCCTGGTAGCTTAGGCTTTAAAAAACCCCAAAAAATTCCAAGATCCATCGCTTAAATCGCTCAATCAAGCACCTTGGCCGGAGCGCACCTCCGGCCGTGCATCTCCATTTCGATTCGACCATCCCCAAGGGCATTCGAGGGTCCAGGCATTTTGCCCTGGACCCCTTGACTTTGTTTGCAGGTCCAAGCCACTTCACGAGCGCCTGGAGGCGAGTTTTGGAGCTCGCCGGAGCAGCAGCAGCCTCCCAGCTCCGCCCGCTGCCCGAGAGCACCACGGGCTTCCCCGTGGATTTTGAACGCCCCCAGGAGATAGAGGACCGTCCCAGGAGCCTCCACGGTCATTTTGAAGCACATTCGTCACCGGCGGAGGGAGATTGAGGTCGGGGAAGCTCGCCTTCGCCGGCGTTCTTCCCAGTTCTTGCAACCCTCTTCCCAGCCGTCCGATCGAGGAGGAGCTCCAGATTGAGCAGCGGCCGTTGGATCTTTCTCGGCCTCGACCGTCAGATCACCTCAGGAGGATCTAATCTCGGCCGCTGATCCTCGAAGCGTCATCGGCCGTCCAGAGCTTGCCACGTGGATAAGTGAAGCGCGCCCAGCCGTTGGATCGTCTCCCGTCGTCCCAGCCGTTGGATGTGTGCCACGCGTCCTCATCAGAGCCCCGGAGCGAGGGTATTTTGCATCCCAACCCTCGCGATTTTTGTATTTATTTATTAGTCTATAAACTTTCGTCTGTAGTTTAAATATTTTGTAAAATTTGCAAGGAGACCCCTAGGTTTTCTTTATTTGCAGTTAGGTCCCTCGCCACGTCACCTCACGTGGCCAGTTCACGTGAGGTGTGGGCATTTTGCAGAGGTATCCTTGGTCTTTTGTTTATTTCGTTTTAGCCCTAAAACTTTCAGAGCACGTGTAATATTTCTGGGTATTTTGCATGTTAACCCCCAGACTTTTGTGAAATTGCGTTTCAGTCCCTCCCAGGCGCGTGCAAGTCACGCGCCCTGGTGGGTAATTTGTAGGCGTGCCCAGTCGGGTCTTGTATTTACGTTTTAATCCCAGAAGTTAAATATAACGGGTATATTTTTGTGGAAAATTGCATTGTTGTCCCTGGATGTTTCTTAAATTGCATTTATGCCCTTGCCAGTACTGTTTAATGTTGGGACCCTTGTTTTAATTGTTTAAAATATCATTTTAACCCCAAAAATCTCACAAAAATAGGATTAGGTTTCTGGATAGGTGTACTTTAACGCCCATATTTTAGTTTTTGATTTTACTTTAATTTTGTATTTATTAAAAATCAAAAACACCTATTTTGTGCACTGTCTAGTTTAGAAAATACCAAAAAAATATCAAAACACCTCTAAAAATTCCAAAAAATTCACCTAGTGTCTATTTTATGCTACTTTAGTGTCAGTCCAAAAATCATTAAAAATCTCAAAAGAAAAACACTAAAAAAATTAAAAACACTCAAAAACTTCAAAAAAATATATAAAATAGTAGAAAAACCTAAAAATTGCAAACTCAGCTTCTGTTTCTTCCTTATCTTGTTATTTTTATTAGAAAAAATAGTGTGAAATATTTTTGCTACTGGTTTCTATTTTTGAATCCCATTTTTATCACAGCCAGCCTATTTTGCACTGTTCTGTCTTATTTCAGCTTTTAAAAATACCAAAAACATCTTGAAAAAGCCCCACAAATCACAAAAACAGTAAAAAACCTTAAAAATACCAAAAACATTTATTTCCTGAATTTTTGAGCATTTTAGTGCATTTTTATAAATATTTCACTTTGCCTTGTCTTATATTGCCTCTATTTTCCAATATTGAAAAAGAAATATAAAAATATAAAATATAAAATAAAAAAAATCAGAAAATCAAAAATCAAAATACAAAATTAAAAATTAAATAAAAATAAAAAAAATCAAAAATTAAAAACCCACAAAAATTGTAGTTGCTTGCTTAGCGTACACACATCACACACTCACACACTTAGCTTCTGCTAGGACTACACTGTTTGCTCCCTGTGTTCGAACTCTCTGCATACTTGCCCTTTACATCATTTGTGCAGAGTTAAAAATAAATTTTAACTCCACATTTATTTCTAATTGTTGATTTTTAGTGTGGGTTAATTGTTGATTAAATACAGGATTTTGTGTGGTCAAACACCGACTGTTGACTCGCCTTGTGAGTCAATATAACCGCACTCAATTTTGCATTAATCAAATGGCGCCGTTGCCGGGGAGCAACAACTTGTAGTTCATTTTTATTGTTTGTGTGTTTGTTTACCATAGCTTTGTTTTCCTTCTCTCACATTTTTGATATATCTTTGTGAACTATCTGACCTTCTCTTTTGTCTTCTTGCGAGGGACCGCGGAGCGAGGCGGGTGGCTTAGGTGACCCGACGCAACCTTGGGACGTGGAGCCGGCTTTTCTTAAGCCAAGCCGGCAGGAGAGAGCAAGGAGAGTGAGAGAGAGTGCTTAGCTAGTTTTTATTTTATTTGTGAGAGAGTGATATTCATTAATTTGTAATAATACAGGTACACTAGGACTTGGACTTGGACTTAGACATTCGGGCCTAATTTCCGGGTGTTTGTTCACCCGGGGGCTCACCGCCGTTTTCCTCGTGTTTTCATCGCAGTCATTTTCCGGTTTTGAGTTTCACTTTTCACTTTCTTTTGTGGATTGAGCTCCTAGATCTAGGTCCTGCTTGACTCGATTAGAATAGGTCCAAACACCTAATTAACTTTGCATGCTCCTATAGTTACGTTTTGGACTTAGACTAAATTAAACAGTTAGCGAGTAGCTTCCAAATCCACGCGCCGCGAGCTCACACCCGAACAAGCGCTTTCTCCTACTCCAAATGTGTTGGGCAGAGGAGGGGTGAGCCAAGACCGGACACTCGGATTAAAAGTTATTAGCTAACTTGTGGTTCTATCGCTAGCAGTTGCCTGTTCTAGGACGATTTCCGCCTGCATTTCGCCATATAGATTAGGTTTAAATATTCTGCTTTGCATCCCGCATGGAGAGAGCTGGGATTCGCTGTAAGTCTTCTCACTTTGCACGCATCATCCAGGCACAAAGGTGAGATTTCCACCTTGGTGTCGACTTGCACGGCTTTTCCGACTCTATTCTCCCTCTGTTTTTGGACAAAGTAGGATAAAGGAAAAAATACAAAAACGTTAGGCGCTTGTTTGAATTGACTCAAAAGAAGCGATAACACCAAAAAAATTAAAAAAGGGACTGCTAAAGAAAACTTGACCATAATAAAATCGATAATTGGATTCACTGCTTGGGGAGAGTAACACCCTCACTTGTTTTCAGGTTGCATAGGAAGGTTTCCTTCCCAGTGAGGTGAGTGCTTCGTAAGGATTAGAGCCCAAAACCCAACTTGTGGCTGCCTTGTGTATCGCCTGGATTTCCGAAGTATTGGCGCTACTATCGTACGTAGTCGAGTAGGACTTGGTCGCCATTGGTGACTCTCTGTTGTGAGAGCGCCGACCCTGTCCGAAGTACCGAGCCTAGGCCACGCCTTCACGGGTGTGTCTGTCTCACCGGCTGCGTCCGAGTAGGATCTTGCACGCTCACGGGTGATTCCGTTGCGAGCGAGGTCCGAAGTATCGGTTTCGCCTATCGGCTTCCTCCCTCTTTTCTTTGGCTGAGTAGGGATCCAGGAAGGGTTACAAGGACCTCAAAAAGCGCAAGTTACAGGTTACACAGGAGGAGGACAAGTACGGGGATACTCTCCTGGCAGTACTCTCTCTCCTATAGGCGTAGCGCTCTAAGGACTCGTGAAAAGATAATTGCCTGAAGAACAAGCTAAAATTGACAAGATAAAAGCCGAACCTTCACGGCTTCACGAGTTGAGTTGGTGAACCTACCCTTGCTTTGTGTTTGATTTCTAGATTTATTAAGGTCAAGATCAAAAATACCGCACACTTGTGCACAATTTTGTTGCATTTCATCCTCTTCTTTTTCTCTTGCATTACCCCCACTCTTCTCCAAAAATCAAGATGATGGGACGGAGGTCTCTTAGGCCGACCTTGTCGGCACCGCTATCCAGCACTCCTCCCTACTCATCTAGGAATAACTCGGAGAGTCCGCTCTCCGAGCCCGAGTTCACATCCACCCTGTTCCCCCTCGACCACCTTTCCCATTCCCCTTCCCTCAGTCCAATTATTTCAGAGTACAGTGAATCACAGAATTCAGCTCATTCATCAGCACCTGAAATGGCCTCGTTTGCATTTTCAGAGAATCAAGCAATGGCAGACAGAGGCGAGCACCCAGATGACCACGAGCATCCTCCATTCATAATAGATCAGGTGGCCATCAACAATTCATTGCTAGCATCCATGGAGACCATGCAGAGACAGATCAGGGACCAGGGTGCATTCATGGGTGATCTCATGAGGGAATTAGCACAGCTGAGAGAAAATCGAGCTGGCGGAGGCGGTGGCGGAGAAGGAGGAGGACCTGATGCAGGAGGAGACCCAGACGGTGAGCGACCGCCACAGACCATAATGAGGGAATTGCACAACCCAGCTTCGTCCCTCACTCACCGGTGGATCAGACTTCCACCCATCCACGGAGACTTCGAGCTTCGGCACCACACAATTCAGTTGTTACCCAAATTCCATGGGCTGCCGACCGAAGAGCCGCACCTCCATCTCCAAGAATTTGAAATGATCTGCAGCACAATCCATGATCGGTTGTTGACCGAGGACACGATCAGGATGATCGCCTTTCCATTCTCATTGATTGACAGAGCCGCTTACTGGCTCAAACACCTTGGGCGATTCGTTGATACCTGGGCAGATCTCCGGTCCGCATACTTGAAGAAATACTACCCCCTCGGCCGGACAAATGCAGCTAGAGCTATGATCAGCAATTTTGTTATGATCCCAAATGAACAGTTCCACGAAGCATGGGATCGATTCAGAGAGCTCATAGACCGGTGTCCACATCACGATATTTCCAAGCCCAATCTGGTGCAGAGTTTCTTCTGTGGGCTGACACCGGAGCTGCAGGGGCTTGTGAACGCCTCTTGCGGAGGATCATACTTTTCCAAGGGTGAAGACGATGTCTGGGCCATATACGAAGGTATGGCAGAAAATTCTACAGTGATGACCCAAGCCAGAGTCTACACACAGCAGAAGCCCCCGCAAGGAGCGGGATCATTTCAGAGGATCGCCCGCATCGATGCCGGGCCCAGCACAACGTCGGCAGCCGCAGCCCAAGCCGAATCAGCAGCAGCCGACATGGGGATTATCAGTGAAAAGCTGGACCGCATGGAGATCCTTGAGAAGAAACAGAACCAAGGTCTAGCCCAGATGGACCTTCTCACCAAGACAATGAGTGACCTGAAAACTCAGATTCTCTGTATTCAGGAGGCACAGGCCCATTCCCAACAGCCTCCCAGGTCACAGGTTGCTTCCAGCAGCAACAGTTCCAACCAGGCCTCCACCTCATACCGCCAGGTGAACCATATCCAGGCAGAGCCGGTTCCATTGTTGCAGTACCATCCAGAGCCACAGCCATCTCAGGAGACTCAGATGGTGGTGTATCAGCAGGAGCAACCACTGGCAGTTCTCCCTCCACCTTCCTTTGAGCAGGAACCGTTGATGGAAGTCAACGGGATATGGTATGACCGATACCCTCAGCCCGCAATCCGTAGGGACCACCCCGGATTCCGTTGGGGTAATGGTGCTCCCTCATCCCAACAGCATCCTCCTGCTCAAGGACAGCAGAGCAGCCAGCCTCAACAACACCAGCAGCAGCCCCAGTACAACCAGCCCCAGCAGTACCACAGTGGTCCTCGTCCCGCCTATCAGGGACAGCAGTGGAGGCAGCGTCAGCCGCCTCAGCAATCTTATGCCCAACCTCCCCCTCAGTACCAGCAACAGTATCAGCAGCAGCAGCCCCATTTCCAGCAGGGACAGACATCCGGTTCTCAGGGTCCAGCCTTTGAGAACCCTGCACTCGATGATCTTGCCCGTTTGCTATCTGAACAGCGAGCATCCTTCAGGCAAGAAATGGATGAGTTCCGACAGGAAATGCGGGAATTCATCAAAGGCAAGGCCGCCATACCAGCTCAGATCGAACCAAACCCTAATAATTACAAAAGAAAATCTGAGCAGGTAGAGTTTACAGAGGACACCTCTCCTAGTGATCATTTGAGTGACATGTCTTATTCCTATTATGATGCTGATTTTGTTACTACTAGGAGCGGTAGGATACCCGCCGGCGGCGCCTCTTCTGAGCGACAGCCAAATGTAGAATCAGGAGCGCCAGAGGAGCAGAGGAGCGGTGCTGATGACGCGACAGATGATGTTGAAGACGGTGGTGCTGATGCCACCAATGATGGAGCCCAGGATGACGGTGCTGATGCCGTCGTGATACCAGATGCAGACGGTGGTGCTGAAGCCGCCATTTTGGGAGATGAACCAGAGCGCGGTGCTGATGCCGCGAAGACCGGTGCTAGTGGTGGTGCTGAGGCCACCACATCTATTCCTGTTGAGCCAACTTCTGTGACTTCACCACATTTTGTATCTAGAGATTGTGGGAAGAGAGACAAAAACAACAAAAATATGAATAAAGGAAAGGTTTCTGTTCAAATTGCGGATCCATATGTGTTGAATGATGATTTTTGTATGGATTCTCCACCTTCACAGGCACAGGAACCAATTCCTAGGCCCCCATCTGAGGAGGCTCCTAGCATCCCCTTTCCCGAGGCACTCCGCCGAGCGAAGGGGAATAAAAAAGAAAATCCTAAAAAGAACCAACAGGTAGAGTTCGGCAATGAGATGATTGACAGATTCCATATCCAGCTGACTCTACGAGAAGCGTTTGAGCATATCCCCTTCTTCAAGAAAAATCTGAAAGAAACAACTACTGTCCGAAGAAGGAAGAGGCACAGAGATCAAATCCATATGCTCACGCATAACACTTGCTGCGCCATTCAGAACACATTGCCAGCCAAGCGACCAGACGCAGGAGCTCCCTATGTCAGATGCGAGATTCAGGAGCAGCAGTTTGATCGTACTCTATTAGACAGCGGCTCTTCAATTAATCTCCTTCCGGCAGCCTTACTCAAGCAGTTCGAGTTTGGCCCTCTTCTTCGAAGCAGAACCGTCCTTCAATTTGCTGATAGGTCGATTAAGAGGCCGAAGGGGTTGTTGAAAGACGTGGTCGTTACCATTCAGGGCCTGAAATTCCCCGTGGACTTTGTTGTGTTGGACATGGAGATCCCTGAGTCGGTAACTGATGCCCCCATCATTCTCGGACGTCCATTCTTGGCCACAGCCAAGGCGGTGACCGACCATGATAGTGGGAAGGTATGCTTTCGCGTAGAAGGCGAAACCATACAAATAGAGACGATCGAAGAAATCAGAGCCAGAGAGGCAGAATGCTCAGAGCAGTCCAGCGAAGCAGAGCAGCTGACAGAGGAAGAGCTAGACATCCACCAGGTTTGTGACTTTGAGATGTCCGATGATGAATTCAGTTGGAAAGATCCCGCCGCACCGACCCTCGCCTTGCCTGCAGATTCACTCTATCTACAGCTCATGGCAGTCGAGAGCCGGGAGAGCACATTCCTGGATGAGGATATTTCTGAGGCTGACAGTGTTGTGATGAGTGGTGCCGAAGAGTTTCGATCTTGCTCGTCATCTTCTGATCCCTCGGATTCAGACATTGACTGGGATGACTTTGATGATTATTTGCCTTGTCTGATTCCTTCAGAGCCGACAACCATTACAGAGTGCGAGCCAGTGCAGTTTATTGATGATCCATCAGGCCGCCCTTCGTCAGAAATTCATGCAGAGCGAGAGTTCTCCCATGCAGACCTGGTAGCCTTTACACAGTCATATCAGAAGCCAGATCTGCCACCTCCCAGTTGTCCGGAAAGGAAACCTCTGCCGCAGTCAATGAAGTACAGATTCCTTGCTGGAGAGCCAGACATGTACCCAGTCATTATCTCAGCAGATTTGACTGGAGAGCAAGAATCTCGTTTGATGGAGGTTCTTGAGAGAAACCGCAAGGCAATCGGTTGGAGTATAGCTGATCTCCAGGGGCTGAGCCCTAATCTTTGCTCTCACCACATCTATCTTGAAGATAACGCTAAGCCGTCGCGTGAGTTCCAACGACGGCTAAACCCGAATCTTCGAGACGTAGTCATGAAAGAAATTTCCAAGTGGTGGAGCGCTGATTTCATCTATCCCATCTCCGACTCTAAATGGGTTAGTCCACTCCATGTGGTACCTAAGAAGACGGGTATCACTACAGTTGTAAATGAGTCTGGAGAGGAGATCGCTACCAGAGTACCAACTTCTTGGAGGGTCTGTGTGGACTACAGACGATTGAATGAGGCCACCAAGAAGGATCACTTCCCGCTACCATTTATTGATCAGATTATCGAGCGGTTAGCCGGGAAGAGCCATTACTGTTTTCTTGATGGGTACTCTGGATATAATCAAGTGGCCATTGCGCCCGAAGACCAGGAGAAAACGACATTCACCTGTCCGTTTGGGACCTATGCTTTCAGACGGATGCCCTTTGGTCTATGTAACGCTCCGGCGACATTCCAAAGGTGCATGTTGTCCATCTTCTCGGACATGGTGGGTGACTGTTTAGAGGTCTTCATGGATGACTTCTCGGTCTATGGCGACGGGTTCGACGCTTGTCTTGACTGCCTCGACCGTGTGCTGAAGCGCTGCATAGAGGTTAATCTAGTCTTATCCTGGGAGAAGAGTCATTTCATGATGACTCAAGGGACGGTCCTTGGTCATATCGTCTCCAACAGGGGCATGGAGGTCGATCCGGCTAAGGTGGACATCATCAGGAAACTCAATCCGCCGTCCAATCTGCGTCAGTTACGGTCTTTTCTGGGGCATGTCGGTTTCTACCGACGGTTCATTCAGGACTTCAGTCGAATTGCCCGACCGCTAACTGACTTGCTGACCAAAGACACCGAGTTTATTGTTAATGATAAGTGTCTTGAATCATTTGAGACTCTCAAAAATATGGTTGTTTCAGCTCCTGTCCTTCAGCCACCCGATTGGTCTCTCCCATTCGAGATCATGACGGATGCTTCAGATTTTGCCGTTGGGGCTGTGCTTGGACAGAGGAGGGATGGTTTACCCTTTGCCATTCACTACGCCAGCCGGACTTTGGATGCCGCGTAGCGGAATTACACTGTAACTGAGAAAGAGATGCTGGCCGTAGTTTTTGCTCTTGATAAGTATCGATCATATATTCTTGGATCTAGAGTGACAATATACACTGATCACACCGCCATCCGGTACTTAATGGCCAAGAAGGATGCCAAAGCACGTCTCACCAGATGGATCCTTCTACTCCAGGAATTTGATATTGAAATTAAGGATAAGCCTGGAGTCAAGAATGTGGTGGCGGATCATCTCTCCAGATTGGAGAATCTTGAGGAATCTGAGCCCAGCGCACCTATAACTGAGACATTCCCAGATGAGGCGATCTTGGCTGTCACCTCACTCCCGTGGTACGCCGACTTTGTAAACTATCTTGTTGCCAAGACAGTCCCTCAGGGTTGGCCCAGGCAGAAACTTGAGACCTTCCTAGCTAAGGCCAAGTTTTATCATTGGGAGGATCCCGTCCTTTATCATGAAGGAGGGGATAGTATCTGGAGGAGGTGCATTCCTCAACAAGAGCAGCATAGCGTCCTCACATACTGCCACAAGCTTGAGGCAGGAGGACATCATTCAGGAAAAAGGACAGCACAGAAGGTGCTTCAATCCGGCCTATGGTGGTCTACTCTCTTCAAGGATTCTGATGAGTTCGTGAAGAGATGTACTGACTGTCAGAAAATGGGAACCTGCGGACAGAGAGACATGATGCCCATGCAACCCATTCACTTCTGTGAGGTTTTTGATGCATGGGGGATTGATTTCATGGGCCCATTTCCTAAGAGTCAGGGATTCGAGCATATTTTGCTCGCTGTGGACTATGTCAGCCGATGGGTTGAGGCCATCCCCGCCCGAGCCGCAGATGCTAAAACCGTTTGCAAATTTTTGAGGAAAAATATCATTTCACGGTTCGGTGTACCTAGAGTCTTGATTTCAGACGGGGGGTCTCATTTCATCAATGACAAAGTCAGGGCCCTTGCAGACGAGTTCGGTATTGACCATCGGGTTGCCACTCCTTATCACCCTCAGACTAATGGTCTTGCCGAAGTATCGAACAGGGAGATAAAGACTATCTTGCAGAAAGTTGTCCGCCCAGACCGAAAAGATTGGTCGCAACTTTTGGACTCGGTCCTGTGGGCCTATCGGACATCTTTCAAGAATCCATTAGGGACATCTCCCTTTCGTCTCGTTTATGGCAAGCCGTGCCATTTGCCAGTGGAGATCAAGCACAAATCTTTTTGGGCAGTTACTGAGTTGCTTCTAGATCCAGAAAGTATAGGAGACCAAAGAAGAGCTGAATTGGCAGCCCTGGAGGAGTTGAGAGATACAGCCTTCTCCAACAGCCTACAGTACAAAGAGAAAGTGAAGACATGGCATGATTCGCATATCAGCCATAAACAGTTTGAGCCAGATCAGAGAGTATGGTTGTTCGATTCCAGGCTGAAGTTATTTCCAGGGAAATTGCAGAGCAAGTGGAAAGGACCGTATGTGGTCAGGAAGGTACATGACAATGGCAGCATCGACATATCCGAACCGTCATCTTCCGCTACCTTCCGCGTCAATGGTCAACGCTTGAAACTATATCTTGATCATGATCCACCGACCATTGACGTTGCCCCCATTCTTCTGGTATGAGATGTGTCTTTTGACTCTCATCATCTACATCTCATACATGGTGATCAATGCTCTTTTCCGCTGTACAGATCCATCTGTTTATATCACTTTATTGTCTGCTGATGTATTTTCTTCTTTTCTTCTTTTCTTCTTTTCCTTTTCTATTTTCTGTATCTATCAAAAAGGTGCCGCCCTTGTAGACAGTTTTCCATACTTAGGACGTACTTTGTCCTAAGTATAGGGGGGTTGGCACCCCGAGTTTTTCTATTCTTTTCGGTCCTCTCCATTGTCTCCTCTTCTTGTCTATACTTAGGGATATTTTACCCTAAGTATAGGGGGAGACAATCTGAGTACGATCTGTCCATTCCCACCCTTGACCCTCCCTGCTTTGTGAACAGTCTGCTATACTTAGGATTATTCGATCCTAAGTATAGGGGGGACGGTCAACTTCTGATTCATTGATTCATCCATTCATTCTTTAGACTTGTCTATACTTAGTACGAGTTATGTCTTCTCTTTTCTCTCCGATCTATGAGGACATAGCTCAAGCTAAGTATAGGGGGGTCGTATATACTGCGTATATACTTTAGCCATAACTCGTACTCTCCTAATAATATGGCTAAAAATTCTTTAAAATTCATTAAAAATCCTTAATAAAAAGATGTGGTTATTCCTCAAATTCTTTTTGTATTTACTGATTAATAAATCAGGTGAAAATGTTTTTTGCAAAATGTTTGAAAAATAGTTTGAAAACCTTTGTGAACATCTATTGAAAACTATTTTGAAAATATTTTGTTTCGTGTTTTCAACCTGTGTGTTTTGTAAAACTTTCTTTTCTTTGTGTAAAATAAAATGTTTGAAAAATGATTTGCAAATGGTTTGAAAAATGGTTGCAAAAATATTGTGAAAAATCTATAGATACTGTTTTGAAAGCCTTTGCAAAATGATTTTCAAATGTGTGTAAAATGTTTGTAAAAACTATTTTGGACTATAGTTTTCAAAAATTGTGTGTCGATTGTTTTCAAATAAAGGAATATACACATCACACCAAAATCCATCTTATGTATATATGTATAAAATTGATCACTTACCCTTGTAAATTCTTAAAATCCACTTTTTGTAATTATAAAGAAGCACTCCCGTGTACATAGTTTTCACCTAGTTTTTAGCCAAAACCTTTTGTTTTCAAAATTCCCAAAAACATTTGCAAAATTAAAATCCAAAAACATCTGAAAAATCTTTTTGAAAAATACAAAAAAAAAATGCATCTGCATTGGCATACATCATCATATTTTCAAAAAAAAAATCCATAAAAAGTTCAAAATCTTTGAAAATTGCATCACAAAAATATTCTCTGCATGGCATTGCATAGCATTCGCACTTTTCGGATTGAGTTTGATAGTTGAACAAGTCTAAGTAAAATCCGGAGATTGGAGCTTGATTGGACCTTCTAATCTACCTAATAACAGGAACCTTATAGGAACTGGGTTTGAGGTACTTCAGGTCTAGTTGACTTAATTCTTTGAGGATCACGGGACTTGGTTCAATGGATTCTTGACTGCCTAAGTAGAGTATTTCGGAGCGCACGTACGACTCTTGTTGATAATGACCTAACTTGGACACCTGCACCTTTCACATGGCTCAACTCAGTTGGAGTGGTGAGGGGATTGGATTTGCCGGTATGAGACGCACACAAGTGGAAACATTTGTCCTCCTCTAGGAAGGGAAGTGCACCCCAACCCGTCCAGTGATTAGGAAGTCTAAAGACAGGAGGCTGTGGGTTGCGATAAAGCTTCAAAAGAGGGATAGTCTACTGGCTCAAGAGGAAAAACTCCTGATGTAAATGCTGCTGTATATAGTATTCAAAAAAAAAAATGTTCAGGCATGTACAAAAATAAAAAGCCTGCAAGTATGTACAAAGTCAATAAGCAAGCTTGAGTTCCAAAGTCAAATATGTGAGCCTGCAGCAGGATGACTTGACTACACTGGTCTTGCATCCAAGGATAGGTAGCTACACTGGCTACCGTCCATTCTTCTCTTCACCCCCTCCTCTTGAGCTGGTTGCCACTTGAACTTAGAAGGGAATACCCCGCTCCTCGAGGATGGAGTCATTGGATTGGGGAATCATTGGGTTGTCATACTGGAGAAGTCAGTTTCTTTGTCATTCTAGTTGGGGAGAGCCACCATCACTTACACTGTACGAGTCAGATTCATAGTCGTAAGAGTTTGCGTATGAGTTGAAGTATTTCTGAACTGGCTATTGAGGAGACTTGGATAGAGTTTTGGGATTCTCAAGGACTGTTGGATTTCAAACACGGTTCTCACTAAGGTTCCGCCCGCACTAAAATTTCCAAAGGTCCGATTTAAGCTCCAAACTTTGATTTTGCGAAGACAAGTTTGATAACCAAATAAAATCCAAGTTCTTCTTTTTCTTTTCTTTCTTTTCTTTTTGCACTTATTGCATAAGTGTTTGCTAGGGACTAGCAAAGGTAAAGTATAGGGGGATGATGAATCCACATTTCATCATCTTTATTCTATCATTTTGGCACCGAAAACCCTAGCAAATGCCTGTAAATAGCATTAAAACCATCATCTTAGCATCCATGCATATGCATTTCAATAGTATATAAAACACTGTAATTAAGGCCAAAATTATAGAATAAATATGGAAAAGAAAAAGAATAAAATATTGTAAATATTTTATGACCTAAAATCCCCGAGACCTAGGCATCGTGATGAATAGGTCGACAAGGAATAAAGTAGGGGGAGATAAGGTCAGAATCACAGCAAAAAATACCTATACTTTTATTCATTCTTTATTTATTTTTGGACCTATTTTTGGTTCCACTTTTTGTACATCAAATAAAGAAACCTTGTACATGAAAGTTGTAGATAATTTCATAAAGAAAAGGACAAAATTGATTTCACAGAAAAAGAAGGTACAGATAAAAAGATATGGTCTGAATAAGAATCCAAAAGCCCAACTTCCCAGACCCGTATCTCACAAACGACAACTCCAAATGCAGTGTACTCACCTTTAATTGTATATAGAATAAAATAATCTATCCAATGGTGGTGGTTTCGCATTTGGCGGAGCTACGGTCTGAAAGTTGACTTTTGGACCCTTATTGTACACTTGTACTGAATAAAATATTCAATTTATTCTTTATTCATTATTTGTTCATTTTCATATTTTTATAATTTTGTAAATATTACTTATACTATATATGTGCGTTAAAATTGAAATAAAATGTAAAGGAAAATAGAAAATAAAATAATTGTATATATTCAATACATAGGTATACTGTATATACTTATACTTGTATAGAATACATTTGTATTTTATTAAATATACAAAACATCTCATAAAAATAAAATAAAAATATACTTATGCATATAAAAGTATGTTATAATTTTATAAAATACTAAATAAAAATAATAAGATTAAAAATACATAAAATAAAATAAAATATCAAAAGAACATAGGTATTATACCTATATAGGGTTACAAAGGTGACTTGTAAAAATATATGTCATAAAAATAAATAAAAATCAGAATAAAATACTACATAAAATTTTGAACATTTTTTATTTTATAACTTTTATTTAATTCGGCCATTTACTATTTTTAATTGAATTAATAAATGATTTTTACAGGGTTTTTCCTGGTTGGTCCACGTGGACCAACCAGGTGCAAACCCTAGTTGACCTCGGTCAACTAGGTGGCCTACCACCCTGTACCCTCTGACAGCCCTATCTTTGACCCAAATTCTCCATTTTTTCGAGGAGCGGACTTGCACCATTTCGATTTGATTCCTTCTGCAAAATCCCTCCTCGTTCATCCCTCTATCCCGCCAAGTGATTACATGGGGGCGTGGATCGCTGAATCACCCCAGAAATCTCGATCTTTGGAGCTTCTCAGCCACTGAGTCAACCAAATAAAACCGCCCCTCCATTTTCAAATCAAATTTGAGTCCCCTTGGTCCACCCCTCTCCGCCTCTCTTGTGCTCCAATCGCTCGCCGGAGGTGACAGCTTCGCCGCGAGCCTTTCAGCCAGGGCGTCTGAGGTCGAGGGAGCCTCCACCACCTCCGCCAAGTGCCGGCGTCGAGGTACCCCTTTTTCCTCTGGCTCCGGCCATCGAGGGCCTCCACCCGTGTTTTTCTTTATTGCATTTTCTTCCTGGTAGCTTAGGCTTTAAAAAACCCCAAAAAATTCCAAGATCCATCGCTTAAATCGCTCAATCAAGCACCTTGGCCGGAGCGCACCTCCGGCCGTGCATCTCCATTTCGATTCGACCATCCCCAAGGGCATTCGAGGGTCCAGGCATTTTTCCCTGGACCCCTTGACTTTGTTTGCAGGTCCAAGCCACTTCACGAGCGCCTGGAGGCGAGTTTTGGAGCTCGCCGGAGCAGCAGCAGCCTCCCAGCTCCGCCCGCTGCCCGAGAGCACCACGGGCTTCCCCGTGGATTTTGAACGCCCCCAGGAGATAGAGGACCGTCCCAGGAGCCTCCACGGTCATTTTGAAGCACATTCGTCACCGGCGGAGGGAGATTGAGGTCGGGGAAGCTCGCCTTCGCCGGCGTTCTTCCCAGTTCTTGCAACCCTCTTCCCAGCCGTCCGATCGAGGAGGAGCTCCAGATTGAGCAGCGGCCGTTGGATCTTTCTCGGCCTCGACCGTCAGATCACCTCAGGAGGATCTAATCTCGGCCGCTGATCCTCGAAGCGTCATCGGCCGTCCAGAGCTTGCCACGTGGATAAGTGAAGCGCGCCCAGCCGTTGGATCGTCTCCCGTCGTCCCAGCCGTTGGATGTGTGCCACGCGTCCTCATCAGAGCCCCGGAGCGAGGGTATTTTGCATCCCAACCCTCGCGATTTTTGTATTTATTTATTAGTCTATAAACTTTCGTCTGTAGTTTAAATATTTTGTAAAATTTGCAAGGAGACCCCTAGGTTTTCTTTATTTGCAGTTAGGTCCCTCGCCACGTCACCTCACGTGGCCAGTTCACGTGAGGTGTGGGCATTTTGCAGAGGTATCCTTGGTCTTTTGTTTATTTCGTTTTAGCCCTAAAACTTTCAGAGCACGTGTAATATTTCTGGGTATTTTGCATGTTAACCCCCAGACTTTTGTGAAATTGCATTTCAGTCCCTCCCAGGCGCGTGCAAGTCACGCGCCCTGGTGGGTAATTTGTAGGCGTGCCCAGTCGGGTCTTGTATTTACGTTTTGATCCCAGAAGTTAAATATAACGGGTATATTTTTGTGGAAAATTGCATTGTTGTCCCTGGATGTTTCTTAAATTGCATTTATGCCCTTGCCAGTACTGTTTAATGTTGGGACCCTTGTTTTAATTGTTTAAAATATCATTTTAACCCCAAAAATCTCACAAAAATAGGATTAGGTTTCTGGATAGGTGTACTTTAACGCCCATATTTTAGTTTTTGATTTTACTTTAATTTTGTATTTATTAAAAATCAAAAACACCTATTTTGTGCACTGTCTAGTTTAGAAAATACCAAAAAAATATCAAAACACCTCTAAAAATTCCAAAAAATTCACCTAGTGTCTATTTTATGCTACTTTAGTGTCAGTCCAAAAATCATTAAAAATCTCAAAAGAAAAACACTAAAAAAATTAAAAACACTCAAAAACTTCAAAAAAATATATAAAATAGTAGAAAAACCTAAAAATTGCAAACTCAGCTTCTGTTTCTTCCTTATCTTGTTCTTTTTATTAGAAAAAATAGTGTGAAATATTTTTGCTACTGGTTTCTATTTTTGAATCCCATTTTTATCACAGCCAGCCTATTTTGCACTGTTCTGTCTTATTTCAGCTTTTAAAAATACCAAAAACATCTTGAAAAAGCCCCACAAATCACAAAAACAGTAAAAAACCTTAAAAATACCAAAAACATTTATTTCCTGAATTTTTGAGCATTTTAGTGCATTTTTATAAATATTTCACTTTGCCTTGTCTTATATTGCCTCTATTTTCCAATATTGAAAAAGAAATATAAAAATATAAAATATAAAATAAAAAAAATCAGAAAATCAAAAATCAAAATACAAAATTAAAAATTAAATAAAAATAAAAAAAATCAAAAATTAAAAACCCACAAAAATTGTAGTTGCTTGCTTAGCGTACACACATCACACACTCACACACTTAGCTTCTGCTAGGACTACACTGTTTGCTCCCTGTGTTCGAACTCTCTGCATACTTGCCCTTTACATCATTTGTGCAGAGTTAAAAATAAATTTTAACTCCACATTTATTTCTAATTGTTGATTTTTAGTGTGGGTTAATTGTTGATTAAATACAGGATTTTGTGTGGTCAAACACCGACTGTTGACTCGCCTTGTGAGTCAATATAACCGCACTCAATTTTGCATTAATCAGCAGGCGTGGAGAGCATGGAGCCGTTGGATCAGAGGAAGATCCAACGGCCCAGATCGCGGGCGGAAAAGACAAAGAAGACCGGGCCACGTGGCTCACCCAGATCGAGCCACGTGGCCCAATCAGATTATTCAGACCTTCCAGTTGATTTTTGAAGGGTTAGATGGTCGAATTTGATAAAACTCAAAACATGAAAGTTGTAGATATTGATGAGATCTACAAGTTTCATGTTGACCAAAACTGGAGATGAGATCAACTGTAGCCTCAAAATATTTTTAAGGGTATTTTTAAGGCTAAAAATACCACAGAACTTTGTTTTGCCAGTTTTTGTGATTTTTAATTTATTAGAGACTCAGATAATTACAGGACATTAACAGGGTTTTATTGACAAATAGCTTAAGCAAGGGGGTTAATAAATGGAAATTGTGATGATGAAATCGGGTTTCATCACCCCCCTATACTTAAACTATGCTCGTCCTTGGGCATCAAAGAGAATGACTAAGTTGGATTAACCCTCTTGTGCATGTGAGTTCAGGATCCAATCCGATCAAGTTGACTCGACTTTAGAGGTCCAAAATCCTAGAATTCAACTCAGCCTTAACCAATTGGTACCCAATTCCTCTGATTCTCCATACTCTCTCTGATGTACATATAATCTAAAGGATATGAAATTTTAGTGTTGACTGCGATTCTGAGAGTAAAGTCAAATCGTCACCCGAAGTCTTGGTCCGAGAAAATCTACTAAGGACCCAATCCTCAACACTAGGGAATAAATCAAATCTTGCATTCAGTCCACCGTCTCTTTAGTTGTCAGACCTAGAAAATGTAGATGGCAGGCCAGTAATGGAGGGCATGGGATTGCGTCATTTCTTCTCTCCCTCTCATTGGAACAAGGATTCTCTCTAGTGCCTTTTACGCAACACATTTTTTAGTGTTGATCAGTGCGTCCGTCAAGAAAAGTTGGAGCCGTCTGCACTTGTTTTCCTGGGAGTACACCGGGGTGTGTCTCTTTTGAGTACCTATCGTACCTTCGACACCCAGACTTGTAGCATTTACGATGCAGAGCCCTTTTTTGGTGCAAGCTCGACTCCTGGTCCTAATAGCGGTGGTCCAAGTGGACACTTTGAAAAGTTTGGGAGCGCTCACCTTTGGTGGAAGCTCTTTGATATTTGACTTTGTAGAAAGAGCTTTTCTTTGGAATTTCATTGACTTGTATAATTTGTGGCTAGCTCCACTGCTTTTACCAAGAGTTGGCGCACACTGATCAACATTTTTTTATTTATTTCACACCCTGGCACTTAGGTCAATATCAAGAGATTAATATAAGAACCAAGTTCTCATATTGACTAATATTGTCGACGCTCAGGTTTCATGAAGCCTCCAAAGATTTTATCCCATCCTCGAGCATCATTAGATCAAATCCAAACTTGACTTCCTCATCCCGATTCCTCAAGTGAAAAATCAACTCATCTCATCAAAACCGCAGTCGTGCATGTGATGTGATGATCATATTCTTTTTGTCTGAGACTAAGCATGGAATATAGCATGCAAATCTAGAAACCTAGGGGAATGTGGACGGTTAAGTCTATGACCCTGATGGCTAAGGCTGGTTAACCTAAAATCTCAAAGACCTCAAAAATCTAAGTCTCCTTGATCATTTCAGATCCTGGGTGAAAGTGTAGGTGTAGAGGATTAATCCAACTTCTTCATTCAAAAACAAGACACATTTTTTGGTTTTGAACTTCAAGAGATATTAGGACTACCTAAACTCAATTGAGCATCTGCAATTCAGCCAGTATGGATGTAAGTACAGGCCGAAGCTCGTTGCTTGAGGACGAGGCCTTACGCGATGTCCTCTAAACCATCCAACCTGCTAAGGGCGAACTCTCACTGAATGCGGCTTACTTAATTGGGTTTAGTAGTCACCAATGACTCTTAAAGGGTTTTGGGTTTTTCTCATTTTTATGGATTTTAATAAAGGTTAAAACACAAGTTAAACTCAACTTTCCTTGAAAAGAGATGGAGATTTTTCAAAACCATATCACACAAATAAAAAGTTTTTTCAAAACATTTTCAAAAGATTTTTTCAAAACAAGGAAAAATCATTTTCGAAAATATTTTTATAAAAATAGTTTAACATAATATCGAAAAGCCGTGAAATCATTTGAGTTCTCTTAGTCCAAAGAGTTTTACCTTAGCCAAAAAGTTTTAAATTTTTCAAATTTTTCAGATTATAGCTAAAGTAAGTATATGGTATATACGGTATACCCCCTATACTTAAACTTTGCTATGTCCTCATAGCACTAGATGTTACAAGTACATAGGTCCATTTAAATATATAGGAATATACGGGAGCTAAGAGGGGCTTCCCCTATACTTAGGTTAGAAATAACCTAAGTATAAAGGCAAGGTAAGGAGAGTAGAGAAAATCACGGGGACTTGGGTCCCCCCCCCTATACTTAGGTTGAGATTAGCCTAAGTATAAAGATGGAATTTGATTTTGGGAGGGACCCAAGGGGAACGAAGAAGAAGAAGGATGGATTTACAAGTGATCGGTTGAATCTACGGAGATAGATGGAGTGACTAAGGTTCTAGGGGTGTATCGAAACAATCATGGCTCAATCAAGCAAGCAAGACCCTTAGGTTCACCAACTCACACATGAAACCATCCAAGGTTGGTTTATTATCTTGTCGGTTTTGTTGGTAATAAAACATTTGAATTTTACGCGAAAAAAAATGTGAATTGAAATTCGATGCGTACGCGAGGGTGTTGCTCTCCCAAAACCAAAGTTTTACTCCATTGTTGGTTGACTTGCAATTAACAGCCCCAATTATTCTTTAAGGTTGTCACTGAATTGAGGTTAGCACATAAATCAAGAAATCATCGTCTACCGTTCATTCCCTTTTTCCATTAACCTAGGTGATCAAGCTAGGAGTGAGAAATCGAGAAAAGCCGTGTATTCGATGAAAACCGCGATCTAGGCTAAGCGAGAAAACATGCAGTGATTTGACGAGAAATACGTGAAAACTTGGACTGTCTTTTAAAACAAAAACTCATGTATGCAAGTCATCAGAAAGCCACACCTAACATGCTTCTATTAGCGGGGAAAATTTTCTTTTAATTTGACTAAGTGAAGCGATGCTACGTGCGTTCGCGTGCCTGATCCGAGGTCGACACTCAAGTGGGGGCGATCCCCACACAACCACGGTCGTTCGATTACACTCGCGAGTCTTCGATCGAAGACCGCTGTAAAAGACGACTTATTACATGTATGAAATGGAAATAAAAATGCGACACATTTTTTTTCTTTCTTTCTTATAGGCTCCAAGCATGCTCCTACGATTCCTCTCAGTGGGAGACACCAGCTCCTCGCCTCCTTGATTGATCAAGGGCCCTGCCACAGAAACAAGGATTAGAGATCAAATAAAAAAGAAAAATTTTATAATGCAAAATATGTGAACAATTTGACCTATAAAATGAACACTTAATTAAATAAACAAAATTCCAAAAATATAAGAAATGAGCCGTGTCCCCGTCAACGATGCCATTTGATAAACCTTAAAGTCGACCCTTTAAAAGTGTGTAATTAGAACTTCAAAATGTCACAGCAGTCGGGTCGATTCGGGTCATACAAAGACCACCTCATTTAAATATATGTCAATCGAAATGCGATGGTCGTAATTTTTTACTTGGTAAGATACCAAGGTCAAACTCAGGGACACGAGCCTCTCTCGTATTAGTCAGATTTTAGTTCATCTAATTAAGAGTGGAGTTAAAGTATATAGGTCAAATTCATGCAAAGAGGCACAACAATGCATTAAAATAAAACATGCATTTTTTATTTGAATTTTTTTATCATGCAGATAAATGCAAATGCAAGCAAATAACAAATATGCCCTAGGTAAAAGTGATGAGAAAAATTAAACAAGAGTCAATTTCAAGTTCCATTAATCAATCAAGCTTGATTGACAAAATTAGACTAGACACAAATTAAAGATTTAAGAGATGCATGGCGAATAAAATAATACATCAGAATTAATGTGTCCGAAAATAAGAATTAAACATGCCATTAGAAAGTGCATCAAACAAGCTTCGAAACGGAACTGAAATCAACCAAATCGGATACACGATGCTCAGGATATGCTAGAATGAAAACAAGGGCATATCTGAAATAAAACATGAAAATATAATTACAAAAAGGCCCATGGAAAGGACTGAAATGTAAATATGCAAAAGAATGTGACTTCCATGTAATTTGCCCACACGCGCAGGGGCCTTTCTGCAAATATTAAAACCCGCGAGGGTTTATTGTAAATATCCCCCCTACGCGCGAGGTCTGCACGTGACAAGGACCTTTCTGCAATTTGAAGAACGTTGGTGGGCCTCTGCGTAATTTACCCAGAAAGCGTGTGCCATGCACGTGCTACTCCAGGCTCGGGACGGCTCAGAGACTCGGAGAAGGCTCGGGCTGCTTCGGCTAGGCTCGGCTTTTGGCTAGGGCTCGGTACAGGTTCGACGGAGGCTCGGAGCATACGAACCTCCAGGCTTTGGTTCGGATAAGGTTCGGGGCATCCAAGCCTGGAGGCTCGGACACTAGGCTCGGGACATCCCTGGCGATGACGCGTGGTTGCTCATAAACCACCGGATCATCGAAGATCCAACGGCCTCTGAAAGAAGCGCAGATTGTCGACGTGGCTGCATCGTGACCGTTGGATGAACTCCGATGAGGAGCATCCAACGACGCCTGCTCCTCCATCTTCCTCTGCAACTGGCGGCGGAAGCTAAGCTCCGGTGAAGGTGCTCCAGCTCCGCCGCTCTCCTTTGTTGTCGATGAAGCTCCTCAGCAATGCTCAACCACCTGGAGAACATGCTTGAAGAAAGGTCGAGCTCTTGGAGCATCTCGAAGCGTCTGGCGAAGCATGGAGGCCGGAGGCGAGCTTGGTGAAAAAACTCCGGTGACGTATTCCGATTATTGAGAGGATGATCACCTGCAATGTTAGTTCGATAGCCGAAGCACGTGGAGTGAGTGCATGAGTGGAGTGAGAGCTCGTAGGGGCGGACAACATGCGAGCTCAGGGCTCCTCCGCCGTGAGGGCGGAGGAGATGGGTCGGCAGTGGTCTGGGGTTGCGAAGGACGGAGAAAGTGATCGGAGGAGTGCGCGTGAATGGGGGAGTTGAGGCGGAGCTAAGGGGGTGAACAAGGGAGCGAGAAAGAGGGTGTATCGACCTAGAAAATTACGGGAAATCAAAAAGAAATGCAGAGGAAGAAGAAGTGACTTACCGGAGATGGGGCGGAGCGGGAAGCTTGTGCGCGAGCTCCGAGGTTGAGCTCTGGTCGTCGCTGAACCCTGCCAGCTAATCAGTGCAGCTCAAGCAGGCCTGGAGGCGCCGCGACACCGCCATGATCGGCGGTGGATCTCACCGGGGGTGACGGTCGTCGTCGCTCAATCCAGCCACCTCCCCCTGTCACTGGGAGGTGGCGGAGGGCTGGGTCGTGCCCCGCGTAAAGGTGGATGACGGTTTCAGGCGGTGGGAGTGGAGTATTTAAGGAGCGGAGGTAGCAGTTGTGGTGGTGGTCGACGTGGGTTTTGAGGAGAAGATGGGGCGACTAAGAGGATGTCGTGGGTCGTGGAGGCATGCGCGAGGAAGAGGGAAGATGGGGGACCATCGTGGGGCAGCTGGCGATTGGAGGTGGTGGCTGGTGAGGGCGAGAAAATGGAAAGGGGGAGCAGTCTTCACGATGTGGAGACCGTGGGGAAGAAGGGTTGCGGGAGGTTGACGACGATGGTCAGTCGTTGGATCTGGAGATCCAACGGCAGACATTTGGGCGCGGAGCGACGGTCTTGATTAAATCCGAGGCGAAGTGATCGGAGAGCTGCGGAGCAGCCACGTGTCGTGATAAGGGACCGGCGCTTAAGGACGGTGCTGATGCAGAGAAGGTGTGGATCGAACGTTGGCGAATGGTTGCGAAGCTAGCGGCTGTGATGGAAGATCGGGGGCGTGATCGGAAGGCACAAGTCACGCCACGTGGCAAGCGCTGGTGAGAGCGCTAACGATCCGAGGAGATGGGCTGTGGGGAATGATCGGACGGCATAGAAAGAGGCAGGTGTGCAGAGCGTGGAGCTGTTGGATCAGAGGAAGATCCAACGGCCCCAATCGCGGGCGGAAAAGACAAAGAAGACCGGGCCACGTGGCTCACCCAAATCGGACCACGTGGCCCAATCAGATTATTCAGACCTTCCAGTTGATTTTTGAAGGGCTAGATGGTCGAATTTGATAAAACTCAAAACATGAAAGTTGTAGATCTTGATGAGATCTACAAGTTTCATGTTGACCAAAACTGGAGATGAGATCAACTGTAGCCTTGAAATATTTTTAAGGGTATTTTTAAGGCTAAAAATACCACAGAACTTTGTTTTGCCATTTTTGTGATTTTTAATTTATTAGAGACTCAGATAATTACAGGACATTAACAGAATTTTATTGACAAATAGCTTAAGCAAGGGGGTTAATAAATGGAAATTGTGATGATGAAATCGGGTTTCATCACCCACCGTCCATGGCCCGAGGTTTGTTGTGACTCCAATAGAAGAACATATGGGATGGTCGAAACTGTCTCCAATGGCCCCTCAGGAAGGTAAAATCGATCATGACCTGATGCGGGCAGAGGGGACGGGCATTAGCGACTGTCCCCTTTCCTTCATTACAAAAGGAGACGACACCTCGCAAAACATCTCTCAGGATGAGGATATAGGAAACGGTCATCAAGCGATCATCCCCGAAAACTATCAAAAGGGACGGTCTTTATGTAATTGTCGCTAGTTGTCATCCCAAGAAGCATAAATTCTTGTAGTGATTAAAGTAAAGGGACTTATTGAATTCTGAGAGGATAATGAGGCTCTTAGAATTAGAAACTAAAAAAACAGTAAAAGATGAAGCACTCATACCGCTTCAAATCAGTTTGAAGGTGGTAAGACCACCTAGAGGGTTTGGATTCCATGTGTCAGAGAAATTTGACAATGATCGAACTTCATATGATGAAACTTCTGTAGATCATGACATGGAAAGATGGATGTTAGTAATAAAGTCTAAAGTAGACTTAATACACAAGTGTTGTATATGGACCCTCGATGATCCACCTATGGGGTCAAACACATTAGTTGTAAATGGATCTTCAAGAGAAAGAGGGGACCTGATGAGAAGGTTGAGACCTTCAAAGCACGGCTCGTAGCCAAGAGCTACGCACAGAAAGAAGACATCGCTTGTGATGAGGCTTGCTTTCTAGTAACCATGTTTAAATCCATCTGAATATTGTTAACTATAGCTGCACAATTTGACTATGACATCTGTAACATAGAAGTCAAAATTGAGTTGCTTAATGAATACCTTAACAAGGATATTCATATGAAGTAGCCCCATGACTTAATGGTTGAAGAATGCAAGGTGTGCAAGATAAGGAACTCCATCTACGGATTCAAATAATCTTCTTGTAGTAGGAATATCAGATTGATGAAATTACAAAAGGTTATGATTTCAGATAGAATCTTGATGAACTAAGTGAAGCTTAGTAGGAGTGTCATTATGTTCATCATGCTAAATGTATATAAAATCATAATCATTTGGAATGATATAAGACAATAAGTGTTTTATGATCTAGTTGTTATATACCTTAAGATATGATCTCAAGGATGCCTCATATATCTTAGTTCTGAAGTTGTTCAGAAGCAAAGAGATGAGGTCATTGGGACCATCACATTAGCAGTACACCTTGGACATATTTTATCTAAAAAAACTCCAAGGAAAGCTTTGTTCCCTTAAGATATGGAAATGACCTATTTAAAGGGATAACACCTCAAAGATTTGAGGATGTAAATTTCAAAGCTGCATGCCATACTGCATCAGTTATGGGAAGCTTAGTGTATGCTATATTTATACAAAATGCCAGATGTCTGCCATGTAGTGGGAGTAGTAAAATGTTACCAATCCTACTATGGAGATAAAACATTAAATTGCAGTAATAATCAATATCTTCAAAGGCACAAGATTTTTGAGATATTGATCTCAAAGTCTTTAAGAAATTAAGATTTTATAGATAGTGATCTAAATTGTCTTACCTACAGACACCTTACTTAAGATCGTGTCTTAATCTAAGAATATAGGGATCTCTAGGCATAAGGGTATCACTTACTGGTTATAATAATTATCAAGTTATAGAGAAAAAGGCATAATAACTACTTTAACAAGATTGAGTATTGGTTGCATAAGATGCAACATTCGCATTGGATGCGAGCACTGTTACATGGGGATATGCAAGTGTGTAAAAGGACTTGGCATAGCCTCTTGGGAACAGAGTGAATAGTCAGCTTAAAAAAGTTCTAAATAGCTTATGATTTGCATATGAGTGTGGATTTAAAGATTAGCTCATTTAAATGGATCATTGGGTTAGTAGGAAATTGTTGGACATGTGAACCCAAGACGAGCCATTATGTAATAAATATTATTGCAATTCACTCTTTAATCTGAAATGAAGAATAGCTAATTTGCATGATAGGTTCCTTAGTACAATTAGGTTTATGTACCATGGCAATCTTAATTATCATACAATTGTTGATTCAAATGTTTAATCATAGAGGCCGGTGCTTGGATGATATCTAAAGAGTTAGATTAAGGACTCATCAAGCACTGTCAAATGATTATTAAGAAAGGATCTCTAGCATGCGAAGAAGATGGTTATTCTTCTCTAAAGGTTGATACCTAACCGACCTATTGATGCATGTCATCTGTATAGGAATAGAGATTCAGAGGTGTTAAATAAGTTAGGTCAAGGAGTTGACTTAATGATATCAAGATAACCAAAACCTAAGTCGTATACTATCATGATATAAGCATGCATCCTCTGACCAGAGACAGATATATCACTATATGTCTAAGTATATTCACTTGGCAGACTGTTAGGTTGATGAGCTAATCAAGGTCTATACATCGATGAGCATGTGTGCATACAAGGGCATATGAGTAATATGATCTCTCAAGGGGATCATAATGTTCACTACTGAACCGGAGACATGAGCTTACTCATGAGGTAGTGGGACCAATCAAATTTCATGCATGATCGTCTTGCTTTGGAAGCATGACAAGAATTTGTAAGTATGATATATGCTTTTGAAAAGCATATGATCGATACCAACTCCCAATGACCGAATGAGAAACTTAATGATAAAGTTCTGAAGAAGACTATCTAAAAGTGATCTAAAACTTCGGATTTATTCTAGGTCTTCCAGTATGCAGGATATACAGGTATTAGAAATACTCGAGAGTGATGTGATCATAAATAATTGTATAACCATGACGCTTCCATTTTGAGGGAGTGATGAAAATATTTATATTAGTGACTCCTCTCAGTAGAGAAGTAATCTAATCTTAGTCCAAATGTTGGACATTGATATGAATACGATTCAGATACAATGCGAAGATTAGATTTACGGCTTTGATTTAATTAAACATCTTTGAGAGGTCTCCGAGATCTAGAGTTGAGATATGATCTCAATATCCAAGTCAATATACACGGAATGTACAATCACCCTGACCTTATCTCCAAGTATCTGAGGAGAAGGTACATAATTCTTGAAAGAGTTCGAGAATTGTTCCATGAACATTTTTATCTAAGAATTGGAAAATTGATGATAAAATAGGATTTAATTTTCATGGATAGGATTAATGTGGATAACACTATCTACACTAATCATGGATAATGTGGATATGATCCATAATATCCCGAAAAAAGTTAATTGTGAATGAAATCATAATTTATATATTAATGTGGATTGTAATTACATTACATAGTTTAATGTGAATATGATTTACATCAAATATTGGATGAAAGAATTAATTCTCAATGATCAATGGTATAATTTCAATAATCACAAATAATTTAGAATTATTAGATGATAATCAATTATTCAATTAATTAATATATTGGATAATTAATTTTTCTACTCATCTCACCTTAGAGTGGAAGTCCATGGTTGTTTTCAACCCCATGGTGGACGTCCAACCTATTTTCAATATATGGATAAGCTATCTTAATTATCTTCTATTTATTGATTAATTATTTTAATTGAGATAGTTTGAAAATTATTTTCAAATTATCTCTTTGTGTTTTCTTTTGTGTTGATTGTAAACTAAAGGGAAACACAAATCAATCTTAACCATTGATTATTTAGAGCACATGGATCGAGATCCATGAAAAGAAACACATATCAATCTAAATCATTGATTAGTGTGAGCACATGTATTGAGAACCATGGACTTCCAAAAGGATAAAAAAGAGAGGCCAACCCTAGCCCTCTTTACACACAAGTTGAATGCAATGGTCGCATTAACAAAACTCTCTCTCTCTCTCTCTCCACAAGTCTACTCTCTCTCTCTATAACCCTGATGGAGATTGCGATTGTCGCCGTGTTGTCATTGTGTTGTCGAATTAATTGCTCGAGAAACTCGACCTTCTTCGGTGCCACGTGCTAGTGAAGAAGACAATGGATTCCGTGCGATGAAATCACGAGGTTCCTTTCTTGGATCGTTGCTCGGGATTGCGGGAAGCACGTGACTCATCATCATGCCCGCAAGTGCACTCTCATTGGATCAGATCAGGATGCTTCTTCATTTAGAAGCTCTGAGGATCACAATTACGCTTAAGAGGTAAGCCTAATCTCATGTGACTTTGATGAAATGATTTGAGAAGTGTTCTCGAATCATGTGACTTCATCATTTAATTTTTTAAATTCCATTGCCCCTTGCAACTAGTATGACTAGTTGCTTTGGTCGTATTCGATGCGACCTTCAAGCTTCTGTGATGCGCTAAGGCCTAAACCATAACCTTTAGAGAGGGCATGACGCCACCAAGGGTGTGATAGTAGATGGGTTGTACCAGTAGGCTGCAAACGAAGGGGAGTGAAGGTGACCGTAGATGAAGATTAAGAAAAATATGACATCTATTACATTTGTTCCCCTCCTTTTATATCAATTACATTTATGTGTATAATTTAATGTCTACTTAGAAGGAAAAGTAATGTAACTAACCCAAGGGATATAACTATTTATGATGCAAGAAGGCAGAGGAATAAGTGTGATCACAAAAAACATAGGGTCATAAGCGTAGATGTGAAAATTTAGTAGCGTGCAAATTTAAAGATACCATCTTTAATATATTATAGTTAAAAAAATAAGCAATAGTATACAATCTCAAAATCCATAAAAGAAACTCAAAAAAATCTTAAAAATCTAGGAATAATCATATAATAATTCGACTCTTTGATATTCCCGTAGTATTGATCATTTCTCGTTGTGTTTCTTGATTATATATTATTTTCAATGCAAAATATAGATTAAAAATCTGACAATCAATCTATTGTGTAAAATACACTCACACTATAATTAAAGATGTTAGAATCATTATTTTAACGAATCATCTCTGAATCACATCAACACCTTCTTATATATTTTTTATTCGCACAACTACATCCAAATCTCCACTTACACCATGGTAAGAATTAATATAAGAGACAATAACAAAAGCTAACATACATTCCCAATGGCTCTTCACTGAATGAGTTACACTGAACAGTTAAATGACGCGTTAACGATTCTGTTAGAAATATAAGAAATAAATTTTTCTTCTTTTGCTTGAATAGAACCTATTTTGAACTCCTTACTAAATACATGAGAAATAAAGGACCAAAAAACACAGTCTTTACGAGGGTGAGTAAGGGAAATAAAACACACCATCAATAGAATCAGTCACCTGCATTGACGCCCTCGCCCTCCTTCAAGTCTCCTCTAGAACTCTCTACGCTCCACGGCGCCGGGCCCACAACAAACCTCCCCTCGTCTCCCCTCCCCTTTGGAACTCTCTAGATGCACTCTCCTTCCCTCTATATATTCCCACGGTCTCTTCCTCTCCTTCTCGCCTCAAACCCTAGCAAGCAATCTCAACGAGCGCGTGTCCACCCTTTTAGTCTCTCCTTCGCGAATCTTCCGCTGATCTCTTGATCTTGAATCGATGGCGTCCGACACCGAGACGTTTGCCTTCCAGGCTGAGATCAACCAGCTTCTCTCCCTCATCATCAACACCTTCTACTCCAACAAGGAGATCTTCCTCCGAGAGCTCATCAGCAATTCCTCCGATGTGAGTCTTCCTCCGAGTCTCCATGTTTGGGCTCTTTTCTCGAATTGGCTAGTCAAGGATTCTGGGTTTTCATGAATTGGGTAGCTGTGATTTTGCGTTTTTGGCGTGGAAGATTGGTTTTTTGCGTTGTTTTCGACTCTGGGTTGTTGGATTAGCGTTGAGGATAGAATTTTTTATTTTTGTGCGCTTGTGTTAGACGGAGCAACACTCTTACTACTGAAGTCTGTGTTTGAACGAACTTGGTAGCTCGGATATTGGGTTTTTAAGCGGAAAGATTTGATTTTTACTGGAATTCTCGATTTGGGTACGGAAGTGCGAGGTTTTGATCTTAATGCGCAATTGTTCTTTTCATGAAGGCTTTGGATAAGATCCGTTTCGAGAGCCTCACGGACAAGAGCAAGCTTGACGCACAACCAGAGCTCTTCATCCACATTGTGCCCGACAAGGCGACGAACAGTCTTTCCATCATTGACAGTGGAATTGGCATGACAAAGTCTGGTATGAATTTAGACGGTGTTTGCATTGTGAGGATGCATTTTCCTGAAAGATTGGATTATGAAAGTTGTATATTTGTTTTTGTGTAGATCTTGTGAACAACTTGGGGACAATTGCCCGGTCGGGGACGAAGGAGTTCATGGAGGCGCTTGCTGCTGGAGCTGATGTGAGCATGATTGGGCAATTTGGCGTTGGGTTTTACTCCGCGTACCTTGTTGCAGAGAAGGTTGTGGTCACGACGAAGCACAATGATGATGAGCAGTACATCTGGGAGTCCCAGGCTGGTGGATCTTTCACGGTTACAAGGGATACCACTGGGGAGCAACTTGGCAGGGGAACCAAGATTACCCTCTACCTAAAGGAGGATCAGGTGCGTTCATATATATAATTCAAACAGTTTAAAGAATCAACACTTTTATTTATTTCCTGTTTAAAGTCTTTAGTGCATCAGAAATAAACAATATTCTATTAGTGTGTAAAATAATGTCTTTGATCGGTGTTTATTGTCAAAGTGATTACATGATCTGTTTAATTGTTGGAATGCTGTGTTTTTTGAGTTAGATTTTTAGAATGACGTGAACCTGACGCTAGTTGCAAAAGCAAGTAGCTTTTGTGTAAATTCTAATCGTTATATTGATGTTGACTTGAAAGTACAAATGTGAAAGCAACTAGATTTTGAAGAACATCTTTGTTTAATAATTTGGTATTTAGACAAGGTTTAAAGTGACATCACCTCGTTTTTATTCATGCTATTTGGCATGCTGAGTAGTTGGACATTAATGGATTCAATACCTTGCTCTAGGCAACTAAAGTTGGTGAGCAACTCGTATAAATGTTTGGGTCTTCAACACGTTTTAAGACTAGAGAATTAGGTGAGTTTTCCTTTATGCATGTCTAGTGGGAGTGTGGTTCTAGTTTCTCTGAAGTTTCTCATTTCTAGTAACAAAACCTTCACTTTCTAAATAGTATTTGTAAATTTGCAGTTAACAAATTTTCATCTACTTTTATGAATTGTATGTTTAGTTTTATGTCTCTTTGTGATTGTTTTAAAATATTCTTATTTTCAGTTGGAGTACCTTGAGGAGCGCAGACTCAAGGATCTTATCAAAAAACACTCTGAGTTCATCAGCTACCCCATCTCTCTCTGGACAGAGAAGACCACCGAGAAGGAAATCTCTGATGATGAGGATGAGGATGACAAGAAGGATGAGGAGGGCAAGGTTGAGGATGTCGAGGAAGAGAAGGAGAAGAAAAAGAAGAAGATCAAGGAGGTGTCCCATGAATGGGCTTTGGTGAACAAGCAAAAGCCGATCTGGATGAGGAAGCCTGAGGAGATTACCAAGGAGGAATATGCTGCATTCTACAAGAGCCTCACCAATGACTGGGAGGAACATCTTGCTGTGAAGCACTTCTCTGTGGAGGGGCAGCTTGAGTTCAAGGCAGTACTCTTTGTCCCAAAGAGGGCACCATTCGATCTCTTTGACACAAGGAAGAAGCTCAATAACATCAAGCTTTACGTGAGGCGTGTTTCATCATGATAACTGTGAGGAGTTGATCCCTGAATACCTCAGCTTTGTTAAGGGAATTGTTGATTCTGAGGATCTGCCGCTTAACATCTCCCGAGAAATGCTTCAGCAGAACAAGATCTTGAAGGTTATCCGCAAGAACTTGGTCAAGAAGTGTGTTGAGCTCTTTTTTGAGATTGCAGAGAACAAGGAGGACTACAACAAGTTCTATGAGGCCTTCTCGAAGAACTTGAAGCTTGGTATTCACGAGGACTCCCAGAACAGGAACAAGTTGGCTGAACTGCTTAGGTACCACTCCACCAAGAGTGGTGAGGAGTTGACGAGCCTCAAGGATTATGTTACCAGGATGAAGGATGGCCAGAATGACATCTACTACATCACAGGAGAGAGCAAGAAGGCTGTCGAGAACTCTCCTTTCCTGGAGAAGCTCAAGAAAAAGGGTTATGAGGTCCTCTACATGGTTGATGCCATTGATGAGTATGCTGTGGGACAGTTGAAGGAATTTGAGGGGAAGAAGCTTGTGTCGGCTACAAAGGAGGGGCTCAAGCTTGATGAGAGCGAGGATGAGAAGAAGAAAAAGAGAGCTTGAAGGAGAAGTTTGAGGGGCTCTGCAAGGTCATCAAGGATGTCTTGGGAGACAAGGTGGAGAAGGTGGTTGTCTCTGACCGTGTGGTGGACTCACCATGCTGTTTGGTTACAGGCGAGTACGGGTGGACTGCCAACATGGAGAGGATCATGAAGGCTCAGGCATTGAGGGACTCGAGCATGGCTGGCTACATGTCTAGCAAGAAGACCATGGAGATCAACCCTGAGAACCCAATCATGGAGGAGCTGAGGAAGCGTGCTGATGCTGACAAGAACGACAAGTCAGTCAAGGATCTTGTGCTGCTGCTGTTTGAAACTGCCCTCTTGACCTCTGGCTTCAGCCTTGATGACCCCAACACCTTTGGCAACAGGATCCACAGGATGCTGAAGCTTGGCCTGAGCATCGATGATGATGACACAACTGCCGATGCTGATACCGACATGCCTTCTCTGGAGGATGCTGATGCTGAGGGCAGCAAGATGGAGGAGGTTGACTAAATACAAAATGTTCTTTGCCGCTGCTGGGGTTGCTGTGTCTCTGATATTTGGGTCATTTTGCAATCTTGGATTTTCCTCTCGTTTTGGGGCGTGTTTTTCTTGAGTATGTGGTTCCTTGTAGGGGAAGAACAAATTTAGGGGCATTTACTACTAAGCTGTTTTGGTCGATATACAACCATGTTTTCCTAGTTTATATTGTTTTGTGCTGCTTTGGAGTCATCGGATGCATTGGTAGCTTTCAGCGCCTAGCTGGAGATAATCTCTTTTTTTAAATAGTTTTTCCACTTAGTCTTCTTAGTGCCCTTTTTTCTAAAAAATTTAAAATGGTTTTTCCAGTTAGACATTGAGGCAGAAAATGTTAACATCAGATGCTTACGGGCATGATAAAAGAGGCACACTATTTGGAACCACTAATATCAGGCAGCAGTATACAAAGATTTGAGTTCTTTTCTTCTTGATAATCATTCGCAATTTCACCAATATGCCTCAAAATTTAGGTGGTCGCATCTTCACATTTTTATACCTACCGCAAATGCTATAAATATTTTAAATTCTTTCCTACACAATAGGAGTTCGTCTTCTCTCATATCTCTGTCCTGATAAACAAGCCAGGAAGGAAGCCCATTGTCCATTTGTCCATTTTGGAGTATCTGGATTGACAATTACTTCCATAGTGAAAAAAAATCATAAGTATGCTTCAGAGCTCGAAATCGAATATGATATCTAGAGCACTAAACATCACAAAACTCGTCGCTCTCAAAATAGTTATATATCAAAACCTGAAGAGGTTATGTCCATGGATGAACAGAGTAATGATTACAATATATAATCTCTGCTTCCGTCATTTGAAAACACACAAATCCTGGAATGTAATCAAAACCTCTTTGCCATTTTAGCTGTATCAATCCGAAGCTTGGGTGCCCAATTCGTTGTTCATGAATGAAGTGTGAGTTTCTGCGATCACAATCCTGGTCCTCGAGGAAATCTGGTCGGCCAACTTTGCTTTGCCTCCCTTTCCCCATAGTCAGCATATCGCACCACCTCCGAGAATCATGAAGGCATGAACGAAGCCTGCACTTTTCTGAAGATTACCAATATCCTGTGTGTTATATACTGTCATCCAGCTTAACTCGTATCCTTGAGGTTCATGCAGATGTCAATCTTCATCTGATCTTAAATGACTGTGTGGATCCCCATACACTTCTTTAAGAGGGGAGAAGCGGCATGGCGCTGCGGCACTGATATCTTCCAGAACTGACTTCTGCCATCTATGCATGTACAATCCTTGGAAATTATTAAAGCAGTTGACAAAAAAGAAGGTTTTTTTAATGGAGCAAGAAGACAAACGGAAAAACCAATATAAATCGTCTCGTAGGATAAAATCTGTCGATCAAACAGAATTACAGTTGGAGTGTAAGATTAAAGTACCAACAGGCATGTTAGAAACTATCCTATATTATTTGGTCAATGGTTGACTGAAGCTCTTATACTTACTACTCAAAGCAAGAAAACAGCTTCCAGTTTTATATGAATTAAAAAGTAACCCATCAGAAGTTTGCAATTCCATCGTAGATGGATTTTCAAACAAACTACAAAATGTTCACCTCTAATCCCATCCTCAATCGTTAATTACCTGATAAATATTTGCATATTTGCCCGTCATCTTGTCAAACTTTGCTTTAATAAATGTAACAGACACATCATCATTACCAGAAAATAATGCTCTCTCTTACAAAAATCCTGTACTTGCTAATTTAGTGGCACCAAGTCTGATATAAAATTTCTACTCCAAGGACTGGTATTTCCTGTGGCACCTAATGCATGATAAGATGGTAGCAGAAGACTACATTTACAATTCAAGATCCAAGTGCCAAATAGGTGTGTCTTCTGTGAGTCCCCGACGGAATAACTGAGTACACATCAAGAGTTTTGAGAAGCTTCTTTCCTTCCATGGCCTTCAACTTTTTCGGTGATCTAGAATGTGAGATGTAGGCAAAGGAGTGTCTAATCCTTGTAGAGGTCAGTCGTGCAAAATAGCCTACTACTTTCAGACACATGTTTCTAATATTATTCGAATATTGTGCAAACATGCATATGGAGCTTGCAAGTTTTATATGCCACCAATCAGTAGCATTTTAACATTATTCTGTGGAATCCATTATTCCTGTAATATATTAACATATCCTTCACACAACAGTATTCTTACCTGAAAGTATAGAACTTTTTCCAATAAGGACGCCAATTCCTTTTGTCCACACTACCATGAAATCAAATGAAGATGCAAATTTGAACCAATGACTCAGAATCTGCGTGGCCTTTATCATTCACAGTCGCAATCCTCTGGCATCTTCTTCTCAAAGGATCTGAAGTAACCATCTTTTCATCATCTCCAATCTTTCTTCATTTTTAATATCCTCCTTGATTATTTTTATTTCAATGCAAGGATTCGAATGTCAAAGAAGGTCATACAAAAGTTAAGCAAAAAAATAAAAGCTTCAAAGGAGAAAGTGGACATGCAGAGAGATCTCTGCAACAGTTCGCTTCCTCTAAATTACAGTTATCCATTGCTTCTTGCTCGTGCCTTCCGAGTCAAAATTCTTGCTTGCACTCAAGGTCATCCTCCATATAAATCTTTCCACCATACCTTTTTCCTTGAGAATCTTATGTTTCATGAGAATGCTTTCCATGCATGTGTCTTGATGGAGGGAGATGTTTTGGAGATATGTTTCTTTACAATGAAGGTTTTCTGCTGCTAACCTTTTTCAGGATTTGGGTTGATAAAGATGGGAGTGGCATTCATTCGGTGGAGGAAGGGTTTTGAATGGTGCAATGGCTTCCTCAGGAAAGTCACAAGCATCCTTAGAATTCACTTCAACATGGATAGTGGCTGTTGTTTGCTCAATCATTGTCATCATCTCCATATTGATGGAAAGGCTTCTACATTACCTTGGGAAGGTATGCGACCAATCCGAATTCCTATGTGTTTTTCTTTGTTTTATTGGTTCAATGAGTTAGAGCCTTCCTCCTGTCATTGGATGGAACTCGTACATTCTCCAGTATACCCCGGAGCCTTCCCTCGTCTACAAGCAACCACTGCTAATTCATTTTATTCCAAATAAATTAATCAAATTATTGTTATACATAAATAATAGATTATCAAACAAAATTTATAAAAAGTGAATTTTGCAGTTGGCTTGGTGATTTGAATAAATTGTGGCATGTGATATATAAATTGTGACAATTATGTGGCAGTTGATAGAAATCTGCAGTCTCTAGAAATTGTCCTATGATACTGGAAGCTTGAATTTGTTATCAACAATCGATCATATAGTATTTAAGCCATCAGATTTCCGTAAGATTTCAAACATGAGATATTAAGTAATTATCTAGGGACACACAGAATACTGCTCAGAAAAAAGTTACTGGAGTATTCATAATCTAATGAGAGGCAGAAAGTAGTTAGTGATAGGTAATTCTCAGGGAAGGGGATGATATGAGGATATACTACCGGCCTACTAACTTGTTTAAAAATATAGAACTATTTCTTGAACTTATCTAGCTTAGATTAGTTCTCCCAATTCCCTTTTGCATGTCTCGTGATCTAATGATTTAGCTGCCTGTTAAGAAGTTCTTGGAGTAAACATAATCTAATGAATGGCAGAATGTAGTTTGTGACAGGTAATTCTTGGGGATGATGATATGAAGGCATATTACCAAGTACCAACTTAACAACTTGTTTAAAAATAGAACTAACTTTTTATCTTATCTAGCTTGAAGTAGTTCTCCCGATTCCCCTTCTGCATGTCTCCTAATCTAAATTTATCTGCAATTTATTCATGACATGTGCTTTAAAAATACAACAAAGAAAAGTAAAAGATAAATTTTATCAAAGTCTAAATGGCCTTGTCTATTAGGATATTCACATGTTCAATGTAATCCCCTGCTTACTTTTTAGCTACTTGAAGCTTTCAGATAACATATCGAATTGCTCTTCTTGCAGCATTTAAAGCGCAACAATCAGAAGGCTTTGTTAGAGGCCCTGCAGAAAGTAAAAGAAGGTTTGTGCATGAAGTATTTTATCGATACTTAATGCATTGTAATATCTAGAGTTGTGATTGTTGAAAATGATGGTATCGAGTTAACTTGGGTGTGGATCCATTTAACCATCTCTCTCCATCTCTCTCTCTTTCTCTCTCTCTCTCTCTCTCTCTCTCTCTCTCTATATATATATATATAGGAGAAACTTCAAATGACAGGAACTCATCAATATTGTGGTGAGCCCTCAATCTCGTCCTTCTATTCTTGATCTCACGGTTGGATTTATTGACGCATTAATTAAATTAATTTAATGATTAGAAACCTATTTTGGTCATTTCGTCGCATTCTAAATATAGAATGTGACAACTACTTCACCTAATCCGGTGCCTCCCTCCCTCGTGGGGATCTTCATTCTTCGTTCTTGCCCTAAATCAAAGGGGGCGGCAGCAGCACGAGTTGCTGCGGCGGATCTCGCGCGATTGGCGACATGGATTAGTGGTTGCTTCAGGCGGAGGAGATCGTTGCAGGTACGTTCTGGATCGACGGAGGTGCTCCTCTCCATGCGGAAGAGTGGTGATGGTGCAGTGGCTCTTCGCGCGGCCGGTTGTGCTGGGCACGATGGGCAGCGACGTTGCTCCAGGCGGATGAGGAGATCGGCGGATGAGCCAGGCTCCTGCGGTGGAGGAGCGATGGCGAGAGTCGTGTTGTGGTGGATGCTCCTCCGAGCGGTGATGGCGTTGGGTGACGAGCTCCACGTGGCAACATGCTCTGGGCAGAGAAGGTCAGCATATAGCGGCTCGCGTGAGGGTGACGCCCGTCGTTCGTAGGAGGCGGCTCATGCGAGGACCATTGAGCGGAGGTGGCGGCCGTGCAAGAGGGGTGTGGGAGACGAGGCACCGATTTACATTGTGGTTTAATTATTTTACATATATGACTTTAATATTTACAATTTGATTCACTTTTTTTACAAATCTCATTTTTTTATTTTCTTATTTTGCAGAGCTCTGCATGAATTTTACAAAGGCGCGACATATTGTTACAAAGACTCACGGAATTTTTACAAAACGAATACACATTTACAAAATAGACTGAAGTTTACAAAGAAGAAATTACTCTTACAGAATTCGCTGGAGTTACAAAACAAATGTACCCATTTACAAAACAGAAATAACTATTTACAAAATGAAAATATAGTAAAAAAATAAAATTGTTAATGAAATTACAAAAAGGAAAATATATTTTACAAAAACTCATTGTACTTTACAAAGTTATGGTTTATTCCAAAATCTTTGGAATAAAATTATTAATTATTCAATAAATGCATTAGTGAAAATATCAAATCGAGAAAAGCTTAGAATGACAATTTGAAATCAATAAATGAAATCTCAAATTTAATTAAATTGAGATGACGAAAATACCTTTTTGGATGAGCTTTTTAATGCAACTGTCAGATTGAGATCTGACGAATCTGAGCGATGGCTCACCACAATATTGGTGAGGCCCCCCCTTCATTTGAAAGGGTCCCTATATATAGAGAGAGATAGCGGGGGGGATCCTACTCCATGGAGTAGGTAACTTACCTACTCTATTTTCTTCTTTTTCAAAAAAAAATTATTTTTTTTGAAAATTGCTTCCATGGATTTTCATAACTATATCCCCTCTATTATGTCATTCAAATTTCGTCAGAAACAGACTCCTACTGCCTCCATCCAGATCATGAAAAATACAGCAAATCTGTGAGCATTAAAAAATGGCTGTCTGGATGGGAGGCCGTAGGAGTCTCTGTTTCTGACGAAATTTGAATGACATATTAGAAGGATATAATTATGAAAATCCATAGAAGCATTTTTCAAAAAAAATAAAAAAAATTGAAAAAAAGAAAGTGGAGTGGGTAAGTTACCTACTCAATGGAGTAGGATCCTTTTCCTCATATATATATATATATAGAGAGAGAGAGAGAGAGATTAATGGGGCTGCCCCCGCGCCGTTTTCAGCGTTTTTTCATTTTTTTTGAAAAATATCGCCAATATTCATCCTTATATCCCTCCTATATGCCATTCGAATTTCGTCAGAAACAGAGACTCCTACGACCTCCATCCAGACTATCATTTTTTAACGGTAACATGATTTGTTAAATCGACACTATCTCGATGGAGGCCGTAGGAGCCTCTGTTTCTGATGAAATTCGAATGGCATATAGGAGAGATATAGGGATGAATATACACAATAATATTTTTCAAAAAAAATAAAAAAAAACATCGAAAAGAGAGGACGGGACAGCCACGTTGGCTGCCCCCAGGGGCAGCCCCATTAAATCCATATATATATATATATATATATATATATAACTCCCGCATTTTTTTACTTTTCCGAAAAATACCATCATGTATATTCATCTATATAACCATCCTATATGTCATTCCAATTTCATCAGAAACAGAGATCCCTACGTCCTCCATCTAGAACACATTATTTTAACGGTCTTAGAATTGTTGTAATCGACCTGTTCTGGATGGAGGACGTATGGATCTCTGTTTCTGACAAAATTAGAATGACATACATGAGGGATATATAGATGAATATACATGACGGTATTTTTCAGAAAAGTAAAAAAATATGGGAATTATAGACCCGGGTGCATGTAGAATTACATGCACCTGGGTGCATACTCCCTATCCTCTCTCTCTCTCTCTATATATATATATATATATTAACACCCCCCTTATTAGTTCCCTGACAGAGAGATAAACCTAGTTGTTCCGTGATTTTCTAATCCAATACACACATTTTAACAGTGGTTTTCATGGCATGTTGATCTATTCTTCTCCTTCTGTGATGACAAAGTTGGACCTATTAATATATGGTACACATTTGGTACTAGTAAGACACATTTTCAATTTATCATCATCGTACGTTTGGACACCCTGCTGATACTTATTGTAAAGGCATCCAAAAGCATCATAGAAGTTGGCTAAATATGACATTTTTTCTTAAGGATAATATGTAACGGAACGGATCGTGACAATCGGCGGAAGTAGGCAGTAGTTGATCGCACGACCGACCCGTTACCAATATATCAGTAAATGGCATACAATGAATAGAGATAAATATCCATTCCATAAAATGTCCATTTAAACTAGAGTTCTATTATTACAATTCTAACTGGAAAAAAACTATTCTAGAAATTAAAACAGTGTCTTGCTAGTTCCTGTGGGCATACAGATATCCACTAGATCTTCACCAGATAAATCGTACCACGCCAGAAATCTCAATGAGTCCGTAGCACGATCCAGAAAAAAACAATCAACCATGTTCTTCACCTGAAATTGACAAACATAATTTGTATGAGCCTAATGTCCAGTATGTATCGGGGTCCATGCATGGGTCTTCTAACGGCCCTTGATCCGTTATAAACTTATAAACCATATACTTGGATTTTTCATGCATACACAACATTTCGTGCCTAGATATTTCCCATGCATGTCTAAGTTCAATCCCTATCATGTTTAGTTTGGCTTCTTTCATAAACATGGATATGCATGTAAAGTAGGTAAATTGCATAAGTAGGTATGATAATCATTTATTTCTACATAATCATTTATTTCTACTTGTGGGCGTATTTCATAAAACACCAAGCAATTTTCATACTTAAAAAAACATATAAACTAATTTACATAGTAGCCCTCATGACTTTGATGGTTTAACTTTCTTAAATCAAAACTAGCATAAAATGTGATGGTTCATTCTCTTATTAAACCATTTCTTGCACTTTTCATGACGGTTTACCCTTATAAACTATTTTCTTGCATAACATTCATTTACGTATCTTGTTATACATTTTCAAGCGCTGGCACTTGCGGATCCATTGCATGACATGACAGTGTAGCTACAACTGTAGAGGACTTAGCTTTTGCCTCTATGGTTCCTTGCAACCATACGCCCCTTGCGGCGTTGCCCCTTGCGGCATTAACACGACCCCTTGTGGTCGTCCATGTGACTCCTTATGACTCTGTGCCTTAATCTTATTTAATTCATAAACTTAATGTATTGTTTCAATCATGTATATGGGGAGACTTTTGACCATTAGTTGGTTCGCACCAATCGAAATCACATGGATTAAATTGTTGAATCTAATCATTAATTCAATATTCTATTTGTTCCATGAAGTGACCTTATCTGTGATACCTTTTATCTTCCTGATTTGAATCTCCCTTTTTTGTTTCCTCAAATTGAAGTTTAGTAAACTAATTGCTAAGTACAAAGAACTGTCAACAATTAAGAAATATAGTATCATAAATTAAGGGCCTTAAAAAATTAATATGAGCACCTTTGAAAATTTGATGTTCTATGACTACAGGTTATGGGTGGAAAAAATGTAAAGCACAAAAAAAACGGGTATTGCCTTGTTATTAATTTAATGAATTCATTCTGATCATTAAATTCTAATAGAGAATCTAATTTCATGATTTAGGTCCCAAGTGCATTGAAATTCTATCTCCAACACCATAGGTAGATAATCCAAGTATGGATAATCATTATGTATTTGATAAAAAGAATTACACATACATCATATAACTTTACCATTAGATAATACTAAAGTTATTGGGTAAATCCCCATCAAATGAGTTGGAAGTAACGAAACCTACGTATAGTATGTCCCTTCTTTAAAAGTTTATTAGCAATTTTTTTTCTAATAACATCTGGTTGTAGGTCCTTCTGTCATATTAACAATATATGGATATGTATATTAACTTCTTGATTTAAGCATCAATCTACTGTTTTCATTAATTTGTAAATTTATACAAAACGAACATAGCTTGCATCACATATAAAGGTTATGATAAGATTCAAGACATGAGCAATAACCTTCCTACGTGAACACAATGAAACCATATACTTGTAAGGCATAAAACACTCATAATGATCCAAATGATCTTGCTCCAATAATTATTTTCAATGTGTTACGGTAACATCCAGGATAATCCTACCGATTTGAAGCATATAATGAGATGTCTTGTTCAAATCAATACATATGTAATACCCCATAAACCCAACACGTACATTCGCAGGATCGTATTTTGGATATAATCTTGATTCATATGTAGTCCTAAATCGATACATACATTTAGAAATTGAAATCCTAAATCCGATATATACTTTTAAAGATTGATATCCTAAGCCGATACATACCTCGATCCAAAGCTTATCTCTACCCGATGCGGTCGTTGCGCCTCCTTTTGGTCACGGATCCATGTTCTCCTCTTCTTCAGATTCCACGCCACTTTCCCCTACGACGAAGAGGGATGCCGGTAAGATAACCCTTCCTCTCTCTCTCTAACCCTCTCTCTCTCAAAAAAACAATGAAGGTGACGTGAGGGTAGGGAGAACCCTTGGGCTTTTTAAGTTAATAATGAGAGGTATTTAACATATTAATTAAATGCATTTAATCCAAGATAATATTTTTGAAAATTTGTTTCAAAAGACCAGGCCGTTACAATCTACCACCCTTCAAAAAATTTAGTCCTCGAAATTTCTTAGTAGAGGGACATACCGAAAAGTTGCGGATACTTCTCCTGCATTTCACTTTCCTGCTCCCAAGTAGCCTCCTCCTTTTGGTGGTGCTTCCAAAGGACCTTGACCATCGGAACTATGCGTCGACAGAGTTGATGATCTCTACGATCGATGATTCGTATGTGTTTCTCTTCAAAGGTCATGTTTGGCTGAATATCAATGACCTCATGCTCGATCACATGTGAAGGATTAGGAATGTACTTCCTCAACATAGGCACATGGAATACATCGTGAAGTTTCGAGTATTGAGGTGGTAACCACATCTCCAACCCGCAGCAGAATCTCAAAAGGTCCTATGTATCTGGGAGTGAGCTTCCCCTTTTTGCCAAATCACAAGACGCCTTTGGTTGGAGAGATCTTGAGGAACACGTGCTCTCCAACTCTGAAATTCAACTCTCTTCTATGACGATCAGCATAAGATTTTTGCCTACTTTGTGCCGCCAATAATCTTTTTCTGATTAGATCAACACCCTGCTCACTCATCTGAACAAGTTCCGGTCCTAAGATGTGCTTCTCGCCAACATCACTCCAGCATGAAGGTGATTAGCAAGGTCTCCCATACAATGCTTCATAGGGTGCCATCTTGATGCTTGAATGATTGCTATTATTGTAAGCAAACTCCACTAATGGAAGGTGTCTATCCTAGCTGCCCACAAAATCTAAAGCACAAGCTCTCAACATAGCTTCTAGTGTCTGGATGGTCCTTTCGGACTGACCATCAGTCTGCGGATGAAATGAAGTGTTGAACTTCAATTGAGTGCCCATAGCATCCTGAAAACTCTTCCATAAACAAGAGGTAAATCGTGTGTCCAGATCAGACACAATTGATACAGGAACACCATGCAAGCTGACAATTTCATTCACATATAATTCGGCTAAACTGTCTGTCGACTGATCCAAGCGGATAGGTAGAAAATGTGCCGATTTGGTCAATCGATCAACAATCACCCATATGGTGTCATAACAATGTTTTGTGGTCTTGGGCAGATCGGTGGCAAAGTCCATCATTATGTGCTCCCACTTCCATTCAGGTATCTCCAAGGGTTGAACAGGTCCTGCTAGACGTTGATGTTCAATCTTGATCTGCTGGCATACCAAGCATCTAGCAACAAATTCTGCGATGTCATTCTTCATCTTTGGCCACCAAAAGTTCCGTTGCAGATCCTTGTACATTTTCATTGTACCTGGGTGAATAGTGTACATCGATTTGTGTGCTTCGTCTAGAATCTCCTGCCTCAACTCAATATCACTTGGAATCCATAATCTGTTGCGGTACCTTATATCTCCATCCGTTCCGATGGTGAAATCAGAACCTTCCTTTTTAGATGCTTCTATAAATTTAGGAAGATCAGCATCTATTTTTTTGCAGTCAAGATCTTCCCAATTATCTCTGGTTGAATCTGGAGTGCTGCAAATGATATCTTTTTCGATCCACTCAAGAAATGCTTCCAATCTTCAAAATCCTATATCATCTTCCATTGAAGTTTTAAACTATCCAATCTACCTTCCCATTTTCTACTTAATGCATCTGCTACGACATTTGCTTTCCCCGGATGGTAATTGATGGCAAAGTCGTAATCTTTTAGGAACTCTAGCCAGCGTTGCTGCCTCAAATTGAGTTCCTTCTGAGAGAATATATATTTGAGGCTCTTATGATCACTGAGCACCTCAAATTGTTCACCGTAAAGGTGATGCCTCTAAATTTTAAGAGCAAAGACTACCGCTACTAACCCTAAATCATGAGTTGGGTAGTTCCTCTCTTGCGGGTTTAGCTGCCGTGAGGCATAAGCAATGACTTTCTCATTTTGCATAAGAACACACCCAAGTCCGGTGCCTGATGCATCTGTATACACCACAAAACCTCCACTACCTGACGGTAAAGCCAAGATTGGAGCTGTAGTCAATCTCTGCTTCAATTCTTGAAAACTCTGCTCGCACTTTTCGTACCATACCATCTTCACATCCTTTCGAGCGAGCTTCGTTAATGGTAGTGAGATCCTTGAGAAATTCTGAATAAATCGCCGATAGCATCCTGCCAAGCCAAGAAAACTACGGATCTCAGAAACATTCTTGGGTTGCCTCCAATTCATCACAGCTTCTACCTTGATTGGATCTACCTCAATGCCGTCTTTAGATACCACATGACCAAGGAATGCCACTTTATTTAGAAAAAAATCACATTTAGAGAATTTTGCATAAAGCTGGTGTTGCCTCAGAGTTTCGAATACAATCTGTAAATGTACTCGATGCTGCTCCGGATCAGATGAATATATCAGTATATCATCCACAAACACTATGACAAACTTATCAATGTATTCTCGAAATACCCTATTCATTATCTCCATAAAAGCTACAGGAGCGTTAGTAAGACCAAATGGCATGACCAAAAATTCATAATGACCATACCTTATCCTGAAAGTTGTCTTTGGTATATCCTCCTCTTTTATTCAGAGTTGATGATAACCCGTATGCAGATCAATTTTGAGAAAACTGTTGCTCCCTGCAACTGATCGAATAAGTCATCAATGCAAGGTAACGGGTATCTATTATTCACAGTCACTTTATTTAGACCTTGATAATCAATGCAGAGTCTAAGAGACCCATCTTTCTTTTTCAAAAAAAGAACGGGTGCTCCCCACGGAGAAACACTGGGACGTAAAAATCCCTTATCCAGTTGTTCTTGTAACTGCTTCTTTAGCTCCTCAAGTTCTGCAGGTGCCATTCTGTACGGAGCTTTGGAAATCGAAGTCGTTCCTTGGATCAAATCAATTGAGAAATCAACCTCTCTATGAGGAGGTAGTCCAGGAAGATCGTCTGGGAAGACATCGACAAACTCTCTGACCACATCTAAATCTTCAAGACGTGTATGCAATGATTCAGTGTTAATTATACTAGCGAGAAATGTGATGCAACCTTCTGCTAGTAGTTGGCTTGCTTGCAAATATGAGATAACTAATCTTCCACCCTTACAGGTGCCCCGAATAACTATCTCCTCAAGATTTGGTCTACTCAGGACCACCTTCTTTTCTCGATAATAGACAGCCGCATAATGCTCCCATAACCAATCCACCCCCAAGATGACATCATAGGTTGTGATGGTTAATGTCACAGGGTCAAAATCCCATTATCGATTTTGACCGATCCTATGCGGCGTTAGCTAACCTGTAGCTAACCAGCCTTCCCGAGTAGAACGGTCACGGACACGCTCCAACTCTTCTCGATACTCCTGCTTGCTAACGCACCGACGCTCAGACACAAGCACAAGCTCAACTCTATGGATCGCTCAAGAACACTCTCAAGAACACGCTCAAGAACGCTCAAGAACTCGACCACACGATCACACAAGCACGTGCACAAAGATTCTTTTCTTTATTAGAAGGGGAACTCTCTCTGGAGTGGGTGACACTCTACACTTGCGTGTTTACAAATGAGCCACCACCTCTCCTTTTATACAAGACTCAAGGCAACCCAAGGGACACTCATTATTACATCTACAATAATGATACATAAAGACACAAGAGACCCTTCGAGTTCTTCGGCAACCCTTCGCGTTCCTCAGCAACTCTTCGTCTGCTCGTCGCTTCGACTCCCTTGTTGTCCTTTCGTCTTCCCGCACGGTTGACGCCCAGTCAACCGCCCAGTCACCAGCACGCATGCGCTCCAACGCCCTTCTGATGCAGCTTTGCCATAATTCACCAAGTGCCACCGAACACTTGGTCTTGTGCCATAAGGGAACCCGCGGCCTCCAGACCCTCGTGCGGTAAATCCTTCCTTAGCATTCTGCATGCTAAGAGGAAGTCCTCCATAACTTCGCTATTGTGGCCTCCAGACCACTGTCGTTCGCGTACTACCGAGCAAGCTCGACAATGCTCGTACTCGGCACCTACAACGCTCCATACCTCCTTGGATCGCCACGCCTTGATACCGATATCGTGCGCCTTCGTGCGTACGCCTATGTGACCGTACCGCATTGCTCCTCAATGCGTACTGCTTCACTACGTACCGGCCGTCTGCGCTCGTGTACGTACCCGCTGCGTGCATCCACTGTCATGTCTTGCACTACTGCCTGTACTCGCTGCTCGCACTGCTACTAGCACCACGATACTCTGCTACCGAGCTAGTGTCCTGTAACGCTTCTCCATCACGTACGGTAGAGCCTCCAGACTCTCGTGAATAACCTCCCTGATATCCACGTATTTCGGACTCCTCCTGAAGTCCTAGCTCCATCGATCATTCTCGAGCATCCACTACCGGGTCTGCACAATCATTCTCGATCATGGAATTTGGGGGTGTGACAAGCCTCCCCCACCTGAAGAATCGGTTATCCTCAACCGAGCATTCCCTCTTCAGTTGGCGTCCCATCACGATCCTCCATCCGCTACGCACCTCCTGATGCTGCTCAATTGGAAGGGTGGTGCAAGCGTGCACTGCCTCTCTTCCTGCACTTGGTCTTTTCACGAACCACGTCCCTCCACGACTAGGTTTTCAACGTGAAAAGTGGAGCTTCCTTGTCAGCTCCCATTCTCAATGTATCCTTCCTGGATACAACAGCTCCATCGTTGGTTTGTGGCAGCTCCAGCTCCACATGTGGAGTACTCACCTCCACGCTTGCTCGTTGTCTATATCGATCGTTCCCTGTGGGCGTCCCCGCATCCTGGGAAATGAGCACCTCCTGCGCTCCGAGCATCTTCGGTATCTTGCCTCCTGCAACATCGTTGGTAGTGTGGTTCATCACCACTCCACCTCCATGGACATGTAGCCCCTTGTCCATGTTGCATCGCCCTCCAAAGCTCTGTGTCGCCTTCTCGTGCACGAATCTTCTCCTATCCGTGGCTTTGGTTGTGTGCCTCCATTGCACACCTTGGTGCTCTGCACGCACCTGCGCACTCCTGTGCGTCCTCGATCGAGCCTTGGCGCCTCCAAAGCTCTTTGTTGTGGAGTTCCCTCTCTCCACCGAAGTCGAAGCTCCAGCTCGAAGTGTTGTGAGGTGTACCTTGCGCATAGCACCGATTGCTCCCAAGCGTGCCTCACCTTCTTCTTCATCCTCCTCGTCCGTACGAAGAGAGTTGAGCATCTCCTTCTTTGGGCACTCCCGCGCCCGATGCGGTCCGTCGCATATTAAGCATCCCTTGCTCTTGGGTTGCTCCTTCTTCTTGGAGTACTCCCGTTCCTCCGTTGGTGGATCATGGGCAACACCTTTGCCCTTGTCCTTCGACCGCGCCTTGTGCTTGCTGGTGAACTCCTTTCTTCAGCATTGTGGCATGGTTGGACACTGTAGTTGACCAACGCGTCCGCCACCACAATCGTTGAATTAAGGTCCTTCACACCCTGCCTCCGCAGTTCAGCTTGCACCCAGCTCTGCAACCCGATCGTGAAGTTGAACAGCTTGTCCTCCTCTGGCATGCCCTTGATGTCCAGCAGCAAAGACGTGAATTGCTTCACGTACTCACGAACAGTGCCTGTCTGCTTCAGGCGTCGAAGAGCCTCCCGTGCAATCCATGCAGTGTTCTTCGGCAGGAACTGCGCCTTCAGTTCCGTGACTAGATCGTCCCACCTGGATATCTTCGGTCTTGCCTCGTCTGCTGCATGACTCCTCCACCATAGCTTAGCGTCGCTCGACATGTACATCGATGCCAAGCCGACCTTCTCGGCTTCCCTCGTCTTGGTCGCCTCAAAGTAAACTTCCATATCCCATAGGAAGTTCTCCAAATCCTTGGCACTCCGCGTACCTGTAAAGGGTTTGGGTTCGGGTACTTGCGTCGCTGCACCTCCGTAGAGCTCCCGCTATTCGCCAATGCCTTCTTGATGAGGGAGATCTCGCTGTGTAGATCCTCCATCATCGTGCTGAACGCCTCCACTTTGTCCTCCATGGACTTGATCTGCTCTACTGAGCGTTGGGTCTCGTCCCCAACATCCTATCCTTCTGAATAGCGATCCTCCAAGACGGCGATGCGGTGGGCATGAGTCCCAATGGTGGACCCCACTTCTGCCATCGCTTGCTCCAGTGCTGCCACACGCTCGGTAACACCCACCATCTTCGCTCTGCTGATTGAAGATGTACTTGCACCGACAAGTATCCTTGTTCCCGCAATCGTCTGCTCCAACAGCCGCTCGTAGCTTTGCCCGCTTTCTTCGCACCAACCAAGCTCTAATACCACTCCTTCGTTCTGGTACCAACTCGTGCCAACAAGTTGTACCACGAACCGTGCTCTGATACCACTTGTCATAGGGTCAAAATCCCGTTATCGATTTCGACCGATCCTGTGCGGCGTTAGCTAACCCGTAGCTAACCAGCCTTCCTGAGTAGAACGGTCACGGACGCGCTCCAACTCTTCTCGATACTCCTGCTTGCTAACGCACCGACGCTCAGACACAAGCACAAGCTCGACTCTATGGATCGCTCAAGAACACTCTCAAGAACACGCTCAAGAACGCTCAAGAACTCGACCACACGATCACACAAGCACAGGCACAAATCTTCTTTTCTTTATTAGAAGGGGAACTCTCTCTGGAGTGGGTGACACTCTACACTTGTGTGTTTACAAATGAGCTACTACATCTCCTTTTATACAAGACTCAAGGTAACCCAAGGGACACTCATTATTACATCTACAATAATGATACATAAATACACAAGAGACCCTTCGAGTTCTTCGGCAACCCTTCGCGTTCCTCAGTAACTCTTCGTCTGCTCGTCTCTTCGACTCCCTTGTTGTCCTTTCGTCTTCCCGCACGGTTGACGCCCAGTCAACCGCCCAGTTACCAGCACGCATGCGCTCCAACGTCTTGCTGATGCAGCTTTGCCATAATTCGCCAAGTGCCGCCAAACACTTGGTCTTTTGCCATAAGAGAACCCGCGGCCTCCAGACCCTCGTGCGGTAAACCCTTCCTTAGCGTTCTGCAAGCTAAGGGGAAGTCCTCCAGAACTTCGCTATTGTGGCCTCCAGACCACTGTCGTACGCATACTACCGAGCATGCTCGACAATGCTCGTACTCAGCACCTGCAACGCTCCATACCTCCTTGGATCGCCACGCCTCGATACCGATACCGTGCGCCTTCGTGCGTACGCCTATGTGAGCGTACTGCATTGCTCCTCGATGCGTACTGCTTCACTACGTACCGCCCGTCTACGCTCGCATACGTACCCGCTGCGTGCATCCACCGTCATGTCTTGCACTGATGCATGTACTCGCTGCTCGCACTGCTACTAGCACCACGACACTCTGCTACCGAGCTAGTGTCCTGTGACGCTTCTCCATCACGTACGGTAGAGCCTCCAGACTCTCGTGAATAACCTCCCTGATATCCACGTATTTCGAACTCCTCATGAAGTCCTAACTCCATCGATCATTCTCGAGCATCCACTACCGGGTCTGCACGATCATTCTCGATCACGAAATTTAGGGGTGTGACAATTAACAATATCAAATTAGCAGTGAGGGTGTATTCTTTTACCAAAACAGGTACGTCCTTTAAGTACATACCTGTGGCAATAATATCACCCATTGGTGAAGAAACTGTAAGTGCATAAGGAAGCTCAACAGCTTCTAAATTTAACTTTCTCGCAAAAGCATTCGAGATAAAGGAATGTGTGGCATCAGAATAAAAAAGAACATGACATAAATGGTTTTCAATTAGTAGAGTACCTTCAACTATCATGTTGGCACCTTCTGCATTCTCAGGAGTGATAGCAAAGACTCTTCCTGCTACTTTCTTTTTCTGCTCGAATGGCTTCTTCTGATCCTTGAAATCTTTCTTGCAATCTTTCATGAAGTGATCTTTTTCACCGCACTTATAGCAAGTAGTGGTTAGCTTGTAGCATTCTCCTGGATGCCTCCTATCACAATGCGGGCATACCTCAAATGTGTACTTCATGTTTGCCGGTGCATCATCAGTCTTTGTCTTCTTGGCATTCGTTGCAGTGTGACGCCTCTTGTCATTGAAGTTCGGCTTGTGAGGGTGCTTACGAGGATTCGCTTGCTGTATCCTCCGATATGCTGCATCGATCTCCACTGTTGTTGCAACCGCCTCAGATAAGGTTGTCGGATCTCTAGTCAGCACTTTCATGCTTAGTCCCACATTCAGGCCTTCTATAAACTTTCTGGCTTGTTGCTTTTCATTGGCACAAATACCTTTGCCATACTTCTCCCATTCTTGAAATTTTGCTGCATATTCTTCGACTGTCATATTTCCCTGCTGGAGATTTATAAACTCTTGACGCTTAGCATCCTTAGCATGCTCAGGGATGTAACGCTCAGTGAAGCGCTCAACAAAATCATCCCACTTAATGACTGGAGCCTCCGAAAAGTGGATTCCCTTGCATGAAGTCCACCACTCATTTGCATTGTCCCGCAGACGAAATGTCCCAAAGATCACTTTTTTTCCTCAGGACAATCAGTTGCCTCAAAAGTCAGCTCCATCTCTCTTAACCAATGTTCGGCTTTTTCCGGCTCATGCTCACCCTTGAAAGTTGGCGGATCATGTTGAATGATGGTCTTTAGAGTCAGTCCACCAGAGTTGGATGCCTTACTCTTCTGTTGCTGGGCCATTAGTGTCATTAACTCCAGCATCTGCCTCTGCATACCCATAACAACCTCTTGGCTCGTCGATGAGTCACGGTCTCCAATGGCTTCAACTGCACGTTGAGGAGCCATATGATTCAAAATTGCCAAGATCAATGAGTTGTGATACTAAATCTCTCTATATAAATCTTAGATCACTAAGAACTGTGGATATCCTATGCCCAGAGGAACTCTAGCTCTGATACCATTTGTAATAGAACGGATCGTGACAATCGGCGGAAGCAGGCAGTAGTTTATCGCACGACCGATCCGTTACCAAAATATCAATAAATGGCATACAATGAGTAGAGATAAATATCCATTCCATAAATATCCATTCAAACTAGAGTTCCATTATTACAACTCTAACTGGAAAAAAACTATTCTAGAAATTAAAACAGCGTCTTGCTAGTTCCTGTGGGCATACAGATATCCACTAGATCTTCACCAGATAAATCGTACCACGCCAGAAATCTCAATGAGTCCGTAGCACGATCCAGAAAAAAAACAATCAACCTTTTTCTTCACCTGAAATTGACAAACATAATTTGTATGAGCCTAATGTCCAGTATGTATCGGGGTCCATGAATGGGTCTTCTAACGGCCCTTGATCCGTTATAAATCATATACTTAGATTTTCATGCATACACAACATTTTGTGCCTAGATATTTCCCATGCATGTCTAAGTTCGATCCCTATCATGTTTAGTTTGGCTTCTTTCATAAACATGGATATGCATGTAAAGTAGGTAAATTGCATAAGTAGGTATGATAATCAATTATTTCTACTTGTGGGCGTATTTCATAAAACGCCAAGCAATTTATATACTTAAAAAAACATATAAACTATTTTACGTAGTAGCCCTCATGACTTTGATGATTTAACTTTCTTAAACCAAAACTAGCATAACATGAGATGGTTCGTTCTCTTATTAAACCATTTCTTGCACTTTTCATGATGGTTTACCCTTATAAATCATTTTCTTGCATAACATTCATTTACGTATCTTGTTATACGTTTTCAACCGTTGGCACTTGCGGTCCATTGCATGACATGACAGTGTAGCTACAATTGTAGAGGACTTAGCTTTTGCCTCTGTGGTTCCTTGCAACTATACGTCCTTTGCCGCGTTGCCCCTTGCGGCATTAACATAACCCCTTGCGGTCGTCCATGTGACTCCTTATGAGTCGGTGCCTTAATCTTATTTAATTTATAAACTTAATGTGTTGTTTCAATCATGTATATGGGGAGACTTTTGACCATTAGTTGGTTCGCACCAATCGAAATTACATGGATTAAATTGTTGAATCTAATCATTAATTCAATATTCTATTTGTTCCATGAAGTGACCTTATCTGTGATACCTTTTATCTTCTTGATTTGATTGTAATGGCCTAGTCTTTTGAAACAAATTTTCAAAAATATTATCTTGGATTAAATTCATTTAATTAATATGTTAAATACCTCTCATTATTAACTTAAAAACCCCAAGGGTTCCCCCTACCCTCACGTCACCTTCATTGTTTTTTTTTGAGAGAGAGAGAGAGAGTTAGAGAGAGAGAGAGGAAGGGTTATCTTACCGGCGTCCCTCTTCGTCATAGGGGAAGGTGGCGTAGAATCCGAAGAAGAGGAGAACATGGATCCGTGACCAAAAGGAGGCGCAACGACCGCGTCGGGTAGAGATAAGCTTTGGATCGAGGTATGTATCGGCTTAGGATATCGATCTATAAAAGTATGAATCGGATTTAGGATTTCAATTTCTAAATGTATGTATCGATTTAGGACTACATATGAATCAATATTATATCCAAAATACGATCCTGCGAATGTACGTGTTGGTTTTATGGGGTATTGCATATGTATTGATTTGAACAAGACATCTCATTATATGCTTCAAATCGGTAGGATTATCCTGGATATTACCGTAACACATTGAAAATAATTATTGGAGCAAGATCATTTGGATCATTATGAGTGTTTTATGCCTTACAAGTATATAGTTTCATCGTGTTCACGTAAGAAGGTTATTGCTCATGTCTTGTATCTTATCATAACTTAATCTGAGCACCTCCTAAACTAGAGTTCCTCTTAATCTTTGTTTAAAGGATCCTCATAATACAAGAGTCGAGAGTTCATCGCCAATGCATAATATGCATGAACTTAACAAAAAATAGGAAGTCATCTAGGGTCCTCGGTAAACTTCACCATTCTTGATAATTTCTCCATGTTGGTGGCATCCATCCATGGTTCTGAAAGTTATTTGACTTTGGCAGGATCCATCTGTGATGTTGATGTGGTCTCCTCCATCTCCTTTTTCCTTGATCATCAGTACTTGAAAGATTTTGATTTGGTACATTTCTTTTCCAAGTTCTTCAGAGTTAGATTACAATATTTCCTTCTTTTCCATATCCAATTTTTTCTAGAAAGAACTAGAGCTAAAAGCTTCATTTTATATCTTTCATTTTTCTTTTTCCTTAGCATGCACAAAGTAGTATTTCTTTTAAGCTCATCAACATTGCATCATTTTCTAAACAAGGAATTTTAATTTTAAACCTACTATGGTCATTTTTAAGCAATTCATCATTTTTCAGCACATCTAAGTCATTTACAAAAAGTGATGTATCTTCTACTAGCTACTTGTTAACCTTTTCAAGCTTTATTTTTTCTCTAAAAAGATCTTGAGAAGTATTGCAAAGCTCGGTATAATAAAGTTTACTTACCTCATCATCTAAATTTGAATCCGATGAGTCAGATTCGACTAGTCTAACAAATCCCATGCAGGGTGCTCTCTTTCTTCCTAACTACTACTTGAGTCATCCCAAGATGCTTGCAATGCTTTCTTCTTAGATTTCTTCTCAAATTTCTTTTCATGTCTGAAGTTCTTCTGTAGTTGGTGGCAATCTTTATTTACGTGCTCTACTTGTCATATTAGAAATATTTAATTTCTTGTTCTCCCTCTCTTTTCTTCTTGAGAAACGACCTGAACTGATGGGTCATGAATGCAATATCCTAATCAGACCCTTATTAGGCTTCCTTGTTGGTTGCAAGAGATAGATTGTTCTTTGGATTTTCTCCTCCTTTCTTCTTGTACTCTAGTTTTCTTTCATGGAAAGGAGGTTATCTATGATATCTTCCAATGAGGTCGTGCTAAAATTTGTGGACTCTTCAATCACAGTGATCTTGTGTTCTAAGTCATCTGATAAAATGATGATGGTCTTGTTGGGGAAGTTCTCCATGCAGAAAGGTTCTTCCAAGATTCCACAGTTGATGCATTATGACAATGAATCTGAAATTCATGTGCAAAACTCTGAGATAGTTGACTGTCACATCCAAAATATCTAGAAACCTAAAATTCTGACCAAGTTTTTGGATCAATTCTAAACCTAAAATTTAGAGAAAGTTCAAGAGCTAGATTCTACAGCCAAATATTCTAACCAAATTTACCCAAAGCTTTATTGGATTTTGCTAGAGTGTTGTAAGCATGGTAGCATCTCATGGAGCAAGTTTTATCAGGTAACATTTTGAAGCCATGTAATCTTTTGGATCTATGATTATTACTAAGTTCTTCAAATACGGAAGTCCAAGCAGCCTGAAGACCATCAATATGACAACATCTTTTGATGAGGATAGGAATGAGAGTTACAACCTGGGCATTATCGAGAACTACCTGTCCAAGGTCGATATTATTGAGAAGCGATCACATGATCTAGAGAAACTTATTGTGATCGAATAGAGGTCCAAGAGTATGGACAAACTCGACCAAATTACCAAGCAGCTGGAGCTCATGGTCAGCTCGATCAACTCGTATCAATCTGCGAGTGCATCGGCCGAGACATCCATCGAGCCGAAAGGACCATCTCAACAGTAGAGTCCAGGGTAGCCACAGTCTGTTCAGCATGTATATTACATGTAAGCACCCGACTAGGAACTACCATCATAGCAATATCAGACGCGGATGGTCGTGTACCATCCAGAGCTTCCAACACTTATCGAGCCATTCTTTCCACATCAACCCCAAATTCAGGAGGTGAATGGCGTGTGGAGCGGTAAACAACATTTGACCTATCCTGGAGAACATCAGCTAGAGCAAACATCAGCCAACCGTCCATTCCACCAATATCAAGTTGGAAGGAATGTTCAACAAAACCAGCTTCACCACCAGTCTCCGAACCAAGTTAACAAATGGAGACATAATTAACAGTAGCTAGCATAGGCAAAATCAATTTCATCAGCAGCAGCCGGTTGCTCAATATCAAAACAAGTTTCTTCCTCCTTAGTATCATCAGCAGTATCCTCCCCATCCATATTCTCAAAATTTTCAGTCGCAACCTCCTCCCTACTATCAGAATTAGCAAACTCAACAAGTTGAACCATCTGAGGTCACACCCATGAACCCTGAACTAGACTACATGTATCAGCTAGTGAAAAGCCTAACTGAGATGAGGTAGAAGTTCGACGACCTTACTTTCATGAAAACCATCATTTTTTGTGCAGGTCGAGGTGAATCCCAATAATTTCTGATGTAAGAAGTAGGCAGTTTGTGATGTGTCCTCTACCCCCACAGAGTAAAGTGAATGAATTGTTTATGTTATCTAATGATGTGACTCTCATGAGTGGTAGGACCGTGCAACCATCTGCAATTGCAAGGGAAAGAATAAAGCTTCAAAGGTTGAATCGTCATCTTTTGCATCATCTGATCTCGCAACAGATCCGGGTGAAGAAGGAGGAGGAGCCACACAAGAGAAAATACAAAAATATGAAGAGAACCAAACATACCAAAAAGATAATAACATCCAAGGTCGAGCCATGCATGCTAAGGAGAACCCATCATCTGCAGCAGATCTTGTGTCTGTTAATGAAGCTAAGTTTTTAGCTTTTACTCCCTCTATTTTGGATGATTGTACCCTTCTAGTCATCCATTTGTAAAATATGATTCTCATGTAAATGAGAACAATGCTTTTGACATAAATATTCCTTCTCCATATGCTATGAAAAATTTGAAAAAAAATCAGGAGATTAAAAACGGCATTGTCTAATGATGTCATTGTAGAAATTTTACAGAATATCTTTCTTATAATGACATTGTTAAAAGCCATGTAATACATGTCGAGTGTTAAAAAATGATTGAAAGAAACATGTACATCAAAGCGTCAACTCCGCAAAAGCAGATGCAACAGATCAGAAAAGCACATCCTTACCATGGCTACTATGAACGCGATCGACAATCTCCCAGCGAAAAAGAAAGACAAAGGAGCACCTATAATCAGATGTGAAATTTTCGATAAGATTTTTGAGCTAACTTTGCTTGATAACAGTTCCTCCATTAACCTCTTGCTCACATCACTTTTCAAGGAATTCGGACTTGGTCTGCTTAAACCAACTAGAATGACACTTCGGTTTGTTGATCGGTCCACTAAATGACCCCGAGGTTTATTGGAAGACGTTATCGTAACCTTGGTGGATATGAAATTCCCGATGGACTTTGTTCTCCTGGACATGGATCCAGACATCGATCATACTTGGCCGGTTGTTCCTTCAAACAACCAAGACAGTAGTTGACTATGGGTTTGGAAAGATCATGTTCCGCTCATGCAGTGATAAAGTCACCATTGATATTATCACCGAGCCGAAAGCCGTGGAGAGCACATCTGAGAAAAGTGAGCCAAGACCAAATGCATAAGATTCTGACATTGTTGATGATATCAGATATTCGTATTTTCCTTTGAATGATATTTTGACACAAGAAATCTTCTCCCCAAAGGAATATCTGGAAAGCACAGTCAAATTATGTTCCTTTGACGACATGGAGATTAATGACGAGCTGATTAAGTTATTTAATTAAATTCATCCCAAATCAAATAAGAAAAAACCATTGTAGATACGTTCAACCAGAACAATTGTAGAAATCATTGAGAAGCCGACTCAGACTCCACCAGAATTGAAGCCTCCTTCGACAAATCTAAAGTATGCCTTCATTGCATGTGAGATTGAAATATATCCGATCATCATCAGTAGTCGATTGGCCATGGATCAAGAATCTTGTTTGCTAGAGATTCTAGAGAAAAACTACAAGGCTCTTGGTTGGAATGCCTCAAATCTTCGAGGGGCAAATCCAACCTTGTGTTCACACCACGTCTACTTAGAGGATGACAACAAGCTGTCTCGTGAGTTTCAGCGCAAGATGAATCCTAATCTTCATCATGTTGTCATGAAAGAGATAATGAGGTGGTGTGAAGTTGGCTTTATTTAACCCATCTCTGACTTGAAATGAGTGAGCCCATTGCATGTACTTCCAAAGAAATCCAGAATTACGGTGGTTATTAATGACCAAAGATAGGAGATCTCGACCGAGTACCTACATCATGGTGCGTCTGTGTAGATTACAAGCGCTTGAACTCGTCAACTAAGAAGGATCACTTCTGCTTTTTATTGATCAAGTGCTTGAAAGGTTGGTGGGGAAAGAGTTATTTTATTTCTTAGATGGGTACTTCGAGTACAACCAAGTGGCAATCACCCCATAAGATCAAGATAAAATGATTTTCAGTTGCCCGTTTGGCACATATGCCTTCAAGTGGATGCACTTTGGATTGTGTAATGCACCTGTTGCATTCCAAAGGTGTATGTTGGATGTGTTCACCGGCATGATGGGTAGTTTTCTTGAGGTTTTTATGGACGATTAATTAATCTACGATGATAGTTTTGATGCTTGTCCTATGCATCTAGATCGAGTACTGCAGAGATGCAGCGAAGTTAATCTTGTGCTATCATGGGAGAAGAGCCACTTCATGGTGACAGAAGGAATTGTGATAGGCCATGTCATCTCCAAACGAGGTATGGAGGTCGACCTGGCAAAGGTGGATGTGATTGCCAAGCTTGAGCCACCAAGAATAGTAAAGAATGTGAGGTCTTTTCTTGGTCATGTTGGTTTCTACAGAAGATTTATTCAAGACTTCAACCAGATTGCTCGATCTCACATAGAACTTCTAGGTAAGGAGACTGATTTTATTGTTGATGATAAAATTCTCCAAGCCTTCAATCAATTGAAAGAGATTTTCACTCAGGTGCTTGTCCTACAACCACCCGATTGGTCTCTTCCATTCGAGATCATGATGGATGCATTAGATTTTGCCATTGAGGTTATGTTGGGACAGAGATGGTATGGATTGCCTTATGTCATTCACTACGCTAGCAGAACATTAGATGAAGCTCATAAGAATTATATATTAACTGAGAAAGAGTTGTTGGCTATGGTTTTCACTCTCGAGAATTTTCGTTCGCAACTTCTCAGTACCAAAGTGATCATTTATACTAACCACTCTGCTGTCAAATACCTACAGCAAAATAAGGATGACAAGTCACATTTGCTCAGTTAGATCCTTCCTCTTCAGGAAATTTATTTGGATAAGAGATAAACTTGGAGTTAAGAATGTGGTAGCAAATCATTTGTCCATATTAGAATGTACAGAGACTCCACTGAGCAGCAAGGTGCCCCTCCAGCTTTTATGAATTGCAGAAAAGTCCCTCTTGAGGACCAATTTAAATAGGAAACTTATTTTTATTGTATTTTAGTCCCTGAAACTTGTTTATTGGATATCTTTCTCATTTTTACTCCAAATTTTACGTATTTTATGTCATTTTGAATCTTGTTCTCTGTTTGTTCATATGATATATTTGTTGGATAGATCAGAGGCATTCAAAAGTACTTTATTACTTGAGGATTAAAATGTCTTATGCAAGATTCTCAATAATGATTCCTTAATTGAATTTGAGGATATTTGATCCATTTATATAGGGGCTATATTGAGAGAGTCGAAGATATCATTTCCTGATTTGTTTCTTAAAAATTCTCATTGAGGAATTATTCATTTGCAGGAAAAGGGGAGCTTAGAATTTAATATGACCATTTTCTATGCAATTTATAATTGATTTTTTAGCCTGCAAATATGGATCCTAATTAACAAATCTTTCTTGAATATCACCTAGGACTTTTGAATAATTTTTAGAGCTTATTGACAAATATTTCCTGAATCTTCTCTTAGATATGTGAATCATTTATTTCATCATTTGGGGTGAGGAGTAAAGACATATAAAATCATAGATCATTCTCTTTCTTTCCTTCTCTATTTATTTTATTTTCTTTATGTATTTTTGACCCTTTCTTTTATGCTTCATTTTTTGACATAGAAATTAATAATGCAAATGGTGAAATTACTTAGATTAATTTAAAACATTTCACTAAAGAATCGTTGTTCTCTGAGTTCAACCTTGGTACACTTACCAAGTGCCACATATTCTATCGTGTGGTCTTTATTGATTTGATTTCCACCTCCTATATTACAACAACAATTCTCTACTTTTAAAGAGGTAGAAAATAAGGATCATTAAATGGCATCGTTGTTGGGGATTGAAGAAGGGTCGGGCCATGTAGGCTCTCAAGATTATAGAGTCACGTGGCCCAACAGAATAAAAGAAAAAAACATATTTAATAAAATAAAAATAATATATATACAAGCTTCAAATGAAAAAGTGTAAGCATGAAAGTTGTAGATCTTTTGATATGTAAAAGTTTCATGTTGAACAAAAAGTCAACTTATATGTATAAGTATTTTTAAAGATTAAAAGTACTTGTTTTTAATTTCTTTTGAGATTTTTTTGACATATGTAATTTGTTTTTAATTTCAAAACAGCTATATACAATATTAATCTAATTATTATGGAATTTTTAATAATTAATAAATATAGAAAAAAAGCATTATAGTAGAGTTAATTATATACAATAATTAGGGTTAGTTTTAAACAAAGGGTTAATTGTTAAAGTTAATAAACTGATTTATATTTTATTGAATTAGTTTAAGTCAGAGGGTTAATGAATCAGAAATAAGATGATAAATCATGGATTTATCAACCCATATTCTTAAACCTTGCTCGTCCTCGAGCAAATAAAGAAATATGTTGGATTAATCCCTGACTGTGCATGTGAATGTTCAAGACTTGATTCATCAAGAACCCTTAGTTTTAGTGATCATAAAATCCTAAGATTAACCAAGCTCTCCTCAAAAGGAATACAACTTCCCTAATTACCAGACTCTCTTTCTTTGTTATACATATAACATAAGGATATGACATTATGCGTGAACTGCATTTATGAGAGACGAGTCGAAACGTCACTCAAAGTCCTAGTCCAAGAGACTCTCCTCAAGATCCCATCCTCAACACTATGGAATAAATCATTTATTGCATTCAATCCATTGTCTCTTTACTTCTCATAGTTGAAAGTGAGGGTAAAAGGCTAAATGATGGAGGACATATGTTTGTATCTTTTCTTCTCTCCCTCTCATTGGAACGAGGATCCTCTCGAGTGTCTTGTTAACCCAATACACACACATTGTTGTTGATCAATATATCTGTCAAGAGAGTATTGAGTCATCTGCACTTGTTTTTTTGGGAATGCACCATGGTGTATCTAATTTTGAGTTTCTAATACCTTTGACACCCGGGCTGGTACCACTATACGGTACAGAGCCCTTTTTGGGTGCTATACCGATTCATAAAAGCCTACGATTGTGGTCCAAGTGGACACTTTGAAAGGTTGGGAGTGCTCGCCTTTGGTGCAAGCTCTTTGTATTTGCCTTTGAAGTGTAAGAGCTTTTATTTTTTTTCTTTTTTCTTTATTTTGTCTAGCTCCACTGCTTTTACCAAGTTGGCGCACATTGATCAATATTTTTTATGTTTCAACACACCATGATACTTAGGTAAATATCAAGAGATTAGTATAAGAACCATGTTCTCATAGTGGCTAAAGGTGCTGACACTCAGGTGTCATGAAGCCTTCATCAGTTTTATCCCATCCTCAAGCATCATTAAATTCGGTCCATACTTAAATCTCAAATCCCAGTTCCTGAAGTGGAATGTCAACTCATTTATCATGAATGCAATTGTGCATATGAGGTGTAGGCCATATTCTTTTAAGGTAGAGATTAAGTATGCAATATAGCACACATATCTTTCAAACTAGGAAAGTGTGGATAATTAAATCTTAAACCTTAATGATTATGGTAGGTTAACTCCGAATCCTAAGATCTCATAAAGCAAAGTTTCTTTATTCCTCAATTCTTGAATGATAGTGAAAAGTGTTAGGGATATATCCAACTCACTTGGTTAGTATTTTTGTGATTTTTATATTTTTTTATTTTTTATGATTTTAAATAAAGTTAGAACTATTTACAAAATAGGTGTTAGTCTCATTTACACCCTCATTTTTTAAAAGATTTTTGAAAATATTTTACAAACCATGTCACATAATATGTATTTTCAAAACAAATAAAAACCCTATTTTTCAAAACATCATAAAACATTTTTCAAAGACAATGTCACGTAGTTAGAAAAATTTTCAAATCATTTTACAAATATTTTTACACAAATTAGTTCAAAAGGTACTTTACCCTAGCCCCAAAAAGTTTGATTTTTTTTAAAATACGAGTCATGGCTAAAGTATATATGAAATATATATAGCATACCCCCTACACTTAGTTTGTATTATGCCATCATAGCACTAAGTGATATGAAGCCATAGCTTATGCTAGACATAAAGGGATATACGGGAACTGACTCAAGTCTTCCCCCCTATACTTAGGTTAAAAATAACATAAGTATAAGAAGATGACCAAGAAGAGGGGTCAAATGAGTGATGAATAGAAAACGGATGGGGACTCGGGCTCCCCATACACTTTAGGCTGAGAAGAGCCTAAGTAGAGAGGTATGAAATGAAGATGGGGGGACCCGAGGTGAGCAATCAGAGAGACTTGGTTCCCCCTATACTTAGGTTGAAGAGATGCTTAAGTATATTGAATATGGAACTAAGGATCGGGAACCGGGACACCAAATTAGGGTTAGATTGAATCTTATTAGATGACTTTAATCTACGGAGACGAAGAACGAGAATGGAGTTAGGGTTTACGGGAGGGTTGGGGAGAATACACAATCAAGGCTCAAACCATTGAAGCAATCACCCATAGGTTAATTGATAATCATTCAAGATATAGTCCATTTACACAAGGTTTAATGATAGGCTTTGGGCATTATCCTAGGGATGTGTCCTCACCCTCAACATGCATTGTCCACCTTACGTACAATGTAGGTATTGATCTCCCATAAAACGAATGTCGTTTTTACTCCATTTTTATTTTAATCAACTTGCATTATCAGTGCCAATTTTAACTTAGCTTGTCACTAAAATTAATGTTAAGCAAGCAATCATGAAGTTAATGTCTACTGTCCAGTCTCAATTCCATTTAAGTCCTAAGTTGTAAATCAAGATGGAAATCGAGAAAAGCCGATGCAATGAAAACATAATGCATGCCCAAGAAAGAGATACTTACAGTGCTTACCAACTCTCTCCATGTATTATGTAATAATGAATTTAAATCTACATTATATACATGCAAGTCGATTGAAACTGCACATAAACATGCTACTATTAGCATGTTTATTGGTAATCATTCAAGATATTGTCCATTTACGCAAGGTTTAATGACAAGCTTTGGGCACTATCCTAGTGATGTGTCCTCACCTCTCAACTTTCATCATCCATCATGCGTACAATGTGGGTATTGCTCTCCCATAAAACAAATGTCATTTTTACTCCATTTTTATTTTAATCAACTTGCATTGTCGTCCCCAATTTTAACTTAGATTGTCGAAATTAATGTTGAGCAAGCAATCATGAAGTCAATGTCTACCATCTAGTCCCGATTCCATTTAAGTCCTAAGTTGTAAATCAAGATGGAAATCGAGAAAAAATGACGCAACACAAAAATGATGCATGCCCGAGAAAGAGATACTTACAGTGCTTCCCAACTCTCTCCATGTGTTGTGCAAGACTGAACTTAAATCTACACTATATGCATGCAATCGATTGAAACCCAACCTAAACAAGCTACTATTAGCAAGAAGAAGTGAGTTAATTTTTGGCTAAATATAGCGATGTTTACGTGTGTTTCATGAATCTATGGAGATGAAGTGAAACTCCTAGATGCTTATTAGTGTGTCCTACACTACGATAAAGCACAAATTATTTGACCTAATGATAGCTCTAAGAGCCACTACCTAATCCTAATGTCTATACTCAAGTGGAGCCCCACCCTGTTGAAGGGTGAAACAGGCTCCACACACCATAGTCAGATTACAAGTCCATATATACAAGAGCGAGCCCTCAAATTAAGGACCGTTAGAAATGCAATTATTACAATTGTATACAGCTATTGAATGAGACATGACATGAGATAAATTTCTTGAATCCTCCAAAGTTGCTTCTGCGGCTCCTCACAGCGAGAGCTTCCGACTTCTCGCCTCTACGTCTCCGGAGCATCCTCAGTCCTTGAAGTCCCAACCATAAAAGTCATGCATTAGATATATAATCAAAAACATAACTAACATAAACAACACAAAACAATGCATACAACATCACAAAACAAATCCGTGGACCTAAATGTCAAAAATCATCACTCAATTAAATATTAAAATGTAATAAATCAAAAGGATAAGTCGTGTCCCTGACAACAATGCTATCTGATGATCCTTATTTTCTACCTCTTTAAAAATAAAGAATTGTCATTGTAATCTAGGAGGTGGAAATCAGATCGGAAAAAACCACTATTTGGGAGATTGATTCGAAGCGCAACCCTCATTAGTAGACTGTGAATGAGGGCCTAGGTAATCAGATCAGGTAGAAGATTCAACCCTCACCTCCAAAATTTCCTCCACTCAGTTGAATCTTCTAGCTACGTGGGAAAATTCTTATTCTGCTCCTTCGCATCTCTTTCTTTCTATTCACTTAATCATAGAACCCGAACCACACCTTTCTCTTTTTCGTTCCAACAAACATCTCACCCCCTCCTCCTTTCTCTTTTGTTCTATCTTTCTAAACCTATCTCATCTTCGGTCTTGCAAATGCCGGAGCTCGGATCCATTCTTCCACCCTCCATCATTAGGAGCTCCACCCCCTTCCTCTTTTTGCTTGGTTGAACTAACCATTACATGTCACTATCGAAGGCGGAGCAACGTCGCACCTGCAACCCCAGTAGCAAATGAGCTCCACCTCCTCTATCGTCACTATGCCAAGCAACGTTCCTCCGAGCTTGTGCCACCTTCGCACCTGCAGGACGCAGAGCTCTCACTCCACCCTCTGGAGATCCATAACATGCAGCTCTACCTCAATGCTCCACGATTGTGTGTTGACTAAGGCATAGCGACGATCCACTTGCCAACCACCGAGCTCGACTTGAGGAAGGAGCTGCTCTACTCCACTATTCTTTGAAGCACCGTTGCCCGTGCTCCACCACTTAATCGTGGAGGTAGAGGAACCCCTGCATGCTACAGGTGACGAGCCCCTGCACCTCCAATTATTTACGAAGAGATTCATCACGTGTTTTATACATGTGACTTGGTCATTTTGCAGAAGCGTCCCTCCTCCTTCTAGAAATCACAAAATAGCCCCCGCTTGGGGCAAATTTTAGAGGCGCCCTCTAACTTTTATGGATTGCATATAAGTCCCTATTGAGGACCAATTTGAATAGAAAACTTATTTTTATTACATTTTAGTCTATGGAACTTGTTTATTAGATATCTTTCTCACATTTACTCCAATTTTTGCGTATTTTATGTCAATTTGAAGCTTGTTTTGTGCTCTTTCATTTGATATATTTGTTAGATAGATTAGAGGTATTAAAGTACTTTATTGCTTTGTGATTAAAAACTCTTATGCAAGCTTCTCTTTAATGATTCTTTAATTGAATTTAGGGATATTTGACCATTTCTACAGGGTCTATATTGAGAGAGTTGAAGTTTTTATATACTAATTTTATTGGTTAAAAAATATCCTTTGAGAAATTATTGCAAGAAAAGGGGAGCTTGGAATTTAATCTGATCATTTTCTATGCAAATTCACGATTGATATTTTAGCCTGCAGATATGGATCCTAATTAACAAAACTTTTTTGAATATCACCTAGGATATGTGAATAATTCATGGAGCTTATTGACAATTATTTCTTGGATCTTCTCTTAGATATGTGAATCATTTATTTGAGAATTTGGGTTGAGGATTGAAGATAGATGAAATCATATATCATTCTCTTTATTTCTTTCTCTATTTATTTTATTTTCTTTGTGTATTTCTGACCCTTCCTCTTATGCTTGATTTTCTTATATAGAAATTAATAATGCAAATGATGTAATTACTTAGATTAATTTAAATATTTCACTAAATAATCATTGTTTCCTTAGTTCGACCTAAGTACACTTACCAAGTTAAAATTTGCCACATATTTCAATGTATTTTTTGCTGATTTGATTTCCACCTCCTATATTATAACAACAATTCTTTATTTTTAAAGATGTAGAAAATAAAGATCATCAAATGAAACTGTTGCCGGGGATTGAAGAAGGGTCGGGCCATGTGGTCTCTCATGAGAGATCCATGTGGCCCAATAGGAATAAAAGAAAATAGAAAATAGTTAGTAAATATATATAAGCTTCAAATGAAAAAAGTGTAAAACATGAAAGTTGTAGTTCTTTTTTGAGATCTATAAGTTTCATGTTTAATAAAAAGTCAAAATAGGTCATATGTACATACTTATACTTTTGTAAGTATTTTTAGGTATTAAATACTTTTTTTATTTTTTGTAAGTTTTTTGTATTTTTAATTTGTTGTTAACCTCAAAAAATATGTACACTAATAATCTATTTTTATGGGATTTTTAATAATTAAGAAACATAAAAAATAAAGCATTATAATAGAGTTAATTAAATACTAGAGTTAGTTCTAAACAAAGGGTTAATTGTTGAAGTTAATGAATTAGTTTATATTTTATTGAATTAGTTTAAGTCATAGATTAATGAATGAGAAATAAGATGATATATCATGGATTTATCAATCGTCTAGAAAACCAAGCTTTACCATGTCTAAGTTTGTTCTGTGCTACATGAAGACGGATCCGGTTATGTTGTGCTAGCCACCAACTGTGTTGTATCTTAAGTCAGATCACCAGAAATCCTCGGTATGTTATCCAAAGCCACGTATGACTCAATATCCTCAATCTTTAACTGTTTGGTAAGAGAAGGAATTAACAATTCATTAGACTAATATGCCATCAAATGAGTAGGGGGTTGCATCTATGGAGAAACTAGGCAACGCATGGCAAATTGATCCGTGTACACTATCCTCTCCAGACGAGAGAATATCACTGATTACTGTTGGAGTCTGTCTCCATGGCCCAATAGTGCCTATCACTTTGCACTCTGCCTCAGAAGAAGAGTACTCTGTTCTTTGTTTTGAATTAGGTCTCTCAATGATTGGGGATCTCCATGTCAAGGATTGTGAAGTCCACCATATACTCTTGCCCCGCAATCAAGATGATAACATTCCTAACCTCTCCTTTAGCCCTCTTGGTAGATTTATTTGCTAACTGGAGTAGAACCCTTGAATTTTTGGGAGGCTGATGAACCTCCATTTCATCATCTTTATTCTGTCATTTTGGCCTAAAAAACCCTAGTAAATACATGTAAATACCCCTAATTCATGCATTTTAGCATTCATGCATGTATGTGTAAATATTGTATAAAATACTGTTTTTAAAGCCAAAATTATAAAATAAAAAAAAGAAAAGAAAAAGAATAAAATATTGTAAATATTTTATGCCCCGAAACCCCGAGACCTGGGCATCTAGATGAATAGGTCGATAAGGAATAAAGTAGGGGGAGATAAAGGCCAGAATCCAATAAAAACCCTTTTATTTAATTCATTCTTTATTCATTTTGGGACCTATTTTTAGTTTCACTTTTTATAAATAAAGAAACTTTGTACATGAAAGTTGTATATAATTAAATATATAAAAATACAAAGTTGATTTCACATAAAAATAATAAACAGATAAAAAGTTATGATCTAAATAAGATTCCAAAATCCCAACTTCCCAGACCTGTATCTCTCAAATAAAAACTCAAAATGTATCAAAATCATCCTTTAATTGTATATAACTTTTAATAATTTATTTAGTGAAGGTGGTTTCATATTTTTCAGATTTACGGTTTGAAAGTTGAGTTTTGGACCCCCATTGTATACTTATACCGATTAAAATATTCATTTTATTCATTATTTCTATAATTTTGTATTTTTATAATTTTGTAAATATTACTTATAATATATGTGTATATTAAAACATGAATAAAAACATAAAAAAAACACAAAAATAAAATACTTGTATAAAATACATAGGTATAGTACCAATAAGTATACCTGTACTATTAATACGTCTATTTATTTAATTGCAAAAAACACATCAGAAAAATAAAATAAAAATATATTTAAGTCCATAAAAATAAGTTATAAATATTTTTATTTAAGGGGGCACAGCGGAGCGACACCGGGATCACGAACTGTCACCGGCGCACAGCGGAGCGACACGTGGCACTAGTGGATGACCGTCAGCCGTTCGATCCGCCTTTAGCTTGGGTATTTTGCATATTCACCCCAGGATCTTTTTGTATTTAATATTCGACACTGAAACTTTCATTTGCAGTTTGATAGTTTTGTAAAATTTACAAAGATCCCCTTGCGTTTTTATTATTTGCATTTGGGACCTAGCCACGTCAACTCACGTGACATGTGCGCGTGAGGCGTGGCATTTTTGCTAGGGAACCCCTAGACTTATTGTCATTTCTGTTTAACCGTGAAACTCTTTAATTAAGTTGTTAACTTTTTGGAAAATTGCAAGTTAGCCTTCCAGGTTTTTAATAATTACAACAGGTCCCTACCAGGTATGCACGTGGTTCTCCACGTGTTACTTAGCATTTTTGCAGGATCGCCCCTAGGGGTTTGCTTATTTCTGATTGGTCCCAAAATATTTTTAATTAGTTATAATTTTCTGGAAAAATTGCACGTTGGCCGTGGACTTCTACTTAATTCCAAAAATACCCCTGCTAGGGTTGTATTTTCTCTTTGTTGTTTGCATTTATTTCATGCATCTATAAAATCCTAAAAAATCCCAAAAATTTAGCCTAGCTTCTTGTTGCATTGCATTTCCACGCAATATTTTTATTTTACATTTTTGTTGCATTTTATTATTTATAAAAAAATCAAAAATATGCATTTTCATCTCTGTTTGCATTAAAAAATCCATTAAAATTATAAAAACTTTTCGAAAATTTCCCATAAAAATATATTCTATTTATTTTCATGTGTTTTATATTCAGGCCAAAAAATCACTAAAAATACAAAAGAAAACTCATAAAAATTACAAAACCCCTAAAATCTTTATAAAAATATTAAAAGTTCATAAAAAGTCCTAAAAATATAATTTCTATTTCCTTATTTTCTTTATTTTATTATATTTATATTAAAATTAATTTGGGGAATTTTTGAGTCTGTTTGATTTTTTCATCCCCATTTTAATCTTGGATTTTTATTTTATTCCCTATTTCAAGTATTTTCAATTTTAAAAATAACAAAAAATAGCAAAAATATAGAAAAATCACAAAAACATTAGAAAAATATAAAAAGCATGAAAATATTTTATTTCTTGATTTTTTATTATTTTTACCTATATTTATAAATACATTATCTCTCTTTCCCCTATTGTATACATATATCTTATTTTATAGAAAAAGAAAATATAAAAAATATAAAAATATAAAAATAAAATATATAATCAGAAAATTAAAAATCAAAATATAAAAATATAACATTAAAAATAAAAAAATATAAAATTAAAAACCCACAAAAAATAGCACTTATATAGACTAATACATCACATTCATTCTTGAGCATTGATTTTGCCCGATCTATCCTGCTTTTTCCCTGTGTTCGACCTCTACATGCTTGCAAACTATACACATTCATTATAGAGTTATAATAAATTTTAACTCCGCACCGCTTTTCATTGTTTGATCTTTGTTGTGGGTTAATTGTTGTTTGAATCCGGATTTCGTGCGAGGTCAACTCAACGACTGTTGATTCGCCTTGTGAGTCAACACGACCTCTCAATTTTCATGTTCAACAGAGGCCCTAGGTTCATTTTGTTGTACAAGGCTAAGGGTAAGAGGTTAATGGAAGAACTGCTATATGAGAGTGCACGTGCAAATGCAATGTCATCAATATGACTCATCGCATAATGTGCACCCATATCTCTTCTTTTTCAAGGTAGTTGTTGGTTCTTGATATAGTAAGTAGTGGCAGTTATTAAGACATGTGTATTTACATGACTGTTTGATTTCTTCCTACTAAACCTAATAGGTGTGCATCTCACCTTAAGGAACATTTGAAAGGCGGGATTGTTTTCCACATACTTGTAAAATGGTACCTTAACCATGATATTCTCCTTACAAAATCATATCGTGTCAGGGTCATCTTTTTGAATCTTTTTGATGACTTGATTTCTTGTGTAAGAGTACAAGGGAAGGGGTTGGATCATGAGAAGAAGTTGAAGAATCAGAATCATAAATAGAAACATATATCTTGTATTTCTATAAACGAAACTCTTCAAACAAACTAAATCGTTTACAAACTTGGAATTCGAAATGTTATTATATGCTGCAAGCTGGGGAATGTATGTTATTGGTACATTCTCCTCAACTAAACATGTAAGGTCCTCCATGGGCTCTGGATCTGAATCTCCTAAATGTTGTGTCTTGGTGCTTGTCATCCTCTCTCTTCCCGATGATATCCTCCTCTTCTACTAGTGAAGGGACTGCTAATGTGTCCAACTACGCACTTCCTCATCATCCTCTAAGGTCTCCTCAGGTGGAGCCTCCGAGACATCCTCTTCTCATGCTCAATCAGCTACGACCACGATCCTTCTGTCCCCGATTGATATATGGTTTATATTATCAAACGAAAGGATCTCATGCTAAGATCTAAGTGAATCCAAATAGTATATCTGATCATTGTACTAATAATGTTGACTCTTATTCATGATATTGGGGTTGTTCTGAACCTGGACGGGAATGGAGGTAAATGCTGCAGATCTTTCATCTTGCCTTCTAGATATCCAGTTGTCTTCAACCCTCATATCCCGAGTCTCGTTTATATATGAAAGGTTCTCGTCAATCACATGCTATTGGAAGTCTGTTGAAGTTGACGATGATGAAGAAGAAGAATGACCTAGGTTCTACCTAGGTTGGCCTTACTGGGAAGAAGAACATGAATATTGGCCTTACTTATAGTGATGTTCTTATTGTGGGGTACTTTGAAAAGGTGGGCCATATTAGCTTGACTGGCAATGTTACCGACACATCTGCTGATATTGATGTGGTTGGGAGTAATAAGATCTAGGGCATGACTACGATGGAAGAGGTGTAGGGGTGAAGATGGTATTGTGGAAAGTAGGGGGACGTTGGTATTATAGACTATCCCAAATTCCTACTTGTCTTTTGGCAGGATCATGCGCATACCACACACCATTCACCTCCCACACATGAGAATGCTCCTCTGTCATTATTTATGCCGATGGATCATGTTGATAATGTCAGGCATAGGAGTGATCCTTTACCGGGAAGATTGAGGCCCTGACATCCAATGCTCGTGTACATGGTGTACATGGTATACATGGTCAGAAGATTGATGAATACCCATTCATCACTCTTTATTCTTATATTTTAGCTACAAAAACCTATGCAAATGCATGTAGATATGTGTAAATAGGAATAATTAGCAAAAGCATGCATGTTTGTAAATACTTATAATTAGCATGTTTTTGTGCAAAAATAAAAGAATAAAGATTAAAAAGAAAAAGAGGGAAATATTTAGAATAAATATTGAGCAACCTAACCCAAGGGAGGGCTCAGCATGGGCCTGACCGCATAAAAGCCAAATTAGAGGGAGATAGGGGCTCATGTGTAAATATTTATCTAAATAAATAAAATTATATTTTCCTCACCCAAAAATATGCTTGTATATATTGTGTATATATTTAGAAACTATTAAAAACAAAATAAAAAAAATTAAAAATTAAAAATCAAAAATCCAAAAATATCTTTTCACCATGTACATAGACCATGATCCTTTCTTTATTTCACCTTGTAAATAAAATTATTTTCAAAACTTTTTGTAAATATTCTATGTATATATTGTAAATAAAATTAAAACAAAAATCAAATAAAAATAAACAAAAATTAAAATTACAAAAATATCTTGTATATATGCCATGTATATAGATGTATATAACTATTTATTCTACCTATGTATATAAATAATAAAAATAAAACAAAAATATCCTTTTATTCCTCATTTTATTCTATAAATAAATAAAATATAAAATAGGAATGAAAATGTATAAAAATAACTAATTAAAAATCAAAAATTAAAAACCCTATATTGTATATATACCTATGTATAACTATACTATGTGAATACCCTATTTTTATTTCCAAAAATTAATTAAAAATCACCAAAAAATAGAAAAAATTAAAACAAAAATATTTCATGTTTTGAGTTTTTAATAAATCGGCCATTTCCTATTTTATTTTGAATTTTTAAAGCTTTTATGACGTGGCCTCTCCTGATTGGTCCACGGGGGATGTTGACCCCCCGGTCAACTCCCCCCCTTGGACCACAGGATTGCGGATCTGCTTTTGGACCCGACTTCTCGAATTTATACCCGCTTGATCCGACTCCCGAATCCGCTAACCCCGGGCGCTAATCCGAGCCTGATCTTCCCTGATCCACGCCCGGAGGTTTGCATGGGGATCCGCGCTCCGAGCTTCACACCCGACTCCCATCTAGCCGGACCCCTAGTGGTATATAACCTGAGCTCCGCCGCACTTCATTTCGATCTTTGGCTCGCCACTCTCATTCCCGTGACCTCCATTGCAATCCCTGAGGTGACAGCTCGCGGTTGCCTTTGTCGCAGTGAGGAGGGGGTGCCCGGACCATTGATCCGGCGACGTTGCGCCGCCGTGCTCCGCCCCGTGCAGGAGCTCGAGCCTCAGGCAGTGACAACCTTCGAGGCGACGACCAGGAGCCACCTTAGCTCCAGCACAGTCTTCCACTCCACCCAGGTAGCATCCTAGCTCGCCTATTTAGCGTAATTTCTAGTTTCCCCCAATTTGTAGCTCCGACGTATTCCGTTGATTCCGGCCATATCGTGTACCTTTTCGATCATCGGAACACCCAGTCACCATCGCCATCCCTCCGCGCACATTCTTCGCCCATTCATTCAACCCATCTCGCACAGGAGCTGGGGTTCGAGCTCCACCGTCCTCCGTTCGCCGGAGCTCGCTCATACCGACCCACAGTTCATCCTCACGCCGCTTCTTCGGGTCGAGGCACTTTGCCCTCGACCCGCGAAGCTCTTGGGCTGTTTTGCAGGTCAAGAGGAGGCCATCTGAGGCCCCCTCACATCCAGGTCAGGAGCTCATCGCCGCCGCGCTCGCCGGAGCCCTTCCAGGGCTCGGCTGGGCCATCGGAGGCCACCACCAGCTGCGGGACAACATCGCCGATCTTCTCCGATCCTTGGAGGCAGCTGAGGAGGACCACAGCACGCGCACGAGGCCGGCGAAGCTCGCCGGCTGAGTGTTCTTCCAGTATCCTCCACCACCGTCCGATCGTCCTCAGAGCTCCAGTTCCAATCATCGCCGTCCATTCATCAAGGAGCAGCCACCGTCAGATCCTGTCGAGGGTAGATCTGGACCGTAGCGCAGAGAGAGAGGCGTCAGCACCTGAGCACCGTTAGATCCTCCACGTGTCTCGTTCTGCGCCGTCGATCGGCCCACGGGCGGAAGGAGAGAAGCGCCAGCATCCCAGGACCGTCTGATCAGCTACGTGGCGCACATCCAGCCGTCGACGTAATAAGGGGTAAATTACCTTAGGCCCCCTTTTAGTTTCTGTTTTACGTGTCAGTCCTGTAAATATTTTATGCATTTTATTTACGTATGGTAAATTGCACATTGGACCTCGTGCTTGTTTATATTTGCACTCATGCCCCTGTGTATGTGAGCCACGTGCTTCGTCACGTGCTTTGTCTGGGTTATTTGCAACTCTTATCCTGTAGTTCTGGAGGTTAATGAATGAATGAATACTTTTTGGTAATTGCATCGATACCCCTGTGAACGTTTTATTTGAGCATGTGCGGATTTTAGTGGGTTAATTGCATAACCGTCCCTGGACTTTTTGGTACGAGTTACCAAAAGGTCCTAGGACTTGGTTTTTATTACCAGAAGGTCCCTGATGCCCCAGGCGCGCGCCACACGCGTGACTTGCTGGGTTATTTGCACCTGGACCCCCAGTTCTTCGGGTATTTGCACTTAAGTCCCTGTGCACAGTGCCCCCTTTGGATTTTTGAATAAAATATCAAACCACCTCCAAATTCGATGAAAATTTGACACATGGCTCCTGCCATGTTGTAGGATTTTTGAGAATTTTTGAGGACATTTTTGATTTTGTTTGTTATTTTTAAAAATTCAAAAACATCTATTTCAGCTACTGTCTAGGTTTAAAAATTCCAAAAAAATATAAAAACACCCCCAAAAATTCTAAAAAAATTAGTTACTGTTCTTTGTGTGTTGTTTGAATTTCTAGCCAATTTTGGCTATTTTTAATTGCTTAAAAACCCTAAAAATCTAAAAACACCTAAAAACTCATAAAAATTATAATAAATAATCTAAAAACCCAAAAACAATAATTTTGGTGCCCAGATTTTCCTTGTCTTCTCTAGTATACAGGAAAATTACCTCCAGGTTCCGTTGAGATCCTTAAATATTTTATTTTTGGATTTTGGGCCTGGATGGACAGTACCTTGTCTTTTTAGCTCTGTTTGATTTTTAGAAAATAAAATACACCTTATAAAAATCCCAAAAATTCACCAAAAACATTAAAAAACCTAAAAAACATAAAAACATTTTTTCTTGAATTTTTGTTTGATTTTTGATGCATTAAATGTTTAGTTGAAGTTGGCTTGATTTTGTGTTTCTTCTATTTTCCTCACTTTTAAAAATCCAAAAAAAATTATAAAAATTATTAAAAACCACTAAAAACATTTTCTTTTAGTTTATTTTCATTTTTACTACTTTGTAGGCCCTAGGCCAACCCGTGCTCCTTGTGTTCGACCCTGGGTGCTATACCAGGTTAATCTCATAGCTAGGCCGCTTTCTTTTGTGCTTGATTGATTTATTTGCTAGAGTGGTCTGATTTTTTTTGATACACCCATCCTCTGAGATCCGGGTCGCAACGACCCTTGTTTCATTACCTTCACCCGGGTCTTCGAGGGTTTTAGGGTTATCAAAATGGCGCCGTTGCCGGGGAGCACGGCTTAGTAGTATTTTTGTCTTTATTTTCGTTTTTCGTTTCACGGTTTTTCGCGGCTCTTCGGAGTCCGCGGCTTTTCGCGGCTTTTGTATCTAGTTTCTTTTTTTGTTTTATTTTGTTTTATTTTGATTTTCTTTTATTTTTATTTTTGTTTTATATTGTGTGTTTATTTTATTTTTCATTTTTGCATATATACCCTGACTTGTATTTTCATTTCTTTTTCTTTTCATTTGATTATTTTTTATTGGTCTGACCACTCTTCTTTTCTCCGTCTTGCGAGGGCCCAAGGACCGCGGAGGCGACTTTCGAGGAGCCGGTGCAGCCGAGGAACTTGGAGGCGGCTTCTTTCTCTACGAAGCCGCAGGAGAGAGCGAGAGAGAGAGTTGAGTGGGTGAGGTATTAGGATAGAATTTCCATTTATTCATCATTATTGTAATAATACAGGGACTTGAACTCTTGGACTTGGACTTGTGACCGTAGCGGGTCTGTTTCGCCGAGCACCGGTGTGCTCGGGGGACCCATTAGGACCTCGCGGTTTTTCGCGGTTTTTCGCGGCTTTGCTTTTTCTTTCTTACTGTCATTTTCCGGTTTTCTTCGCGGTTTTTGTCGAGCCCCTAGATTTAGGACTTTCTGGTGATTGTGACGTAATTAAGTAGGATCCACACACCTTAATTGCATATCTGTTCCCATAGACAGTAATTGGACCTACTTAAAATAAATAATAAAAATAACCGACTCGCTAGCCTCCGTAGCCTACGTGCTGTAGCTCGTCCTGTAAAGCGCTTACTCCTACCCCCGATTTGTCGGGCAGGGGAGGGACGGGCCAAGACCGGACCCTTTGGCTTGGAGGTCGGTGACCGGTTAGACGGTTCTTCGCTAGAAGTTGCTCGTCTAGGACTCGGCTTCCCGCTGCATCATTTAGCTTAGTTTAAATTCTGTCTTTATTTTATGCGCGGATCATTTTGCATGTAGAGAGCTGGAGCAAGGTACGCATTTCTGACTTTGCATGCATCATTGATTTCTCGTGCATCGGCTTTTTCGACTTCTCCCCCCTGTTTTGGACTTAATAATCAGGAGAATCGAAAAATTCATTAGGCGATTTGTTTGCTTTGAAAAATACCTAAAAAGTGAAACCATAAAATTGGGATTGCTAAGATTATTGACCTTAAAACTCGCTCACCCTAAAAAATTTGTCTTGGGGAGAGCAACCCCCTCATTGCTTGGTTTGTATGCGCGAGAGAGTGACCCGCACCCTAGGTAGAGCCCCCCGTTGCTAAACCCGACTGATTACCGACTCTTCCGTGCGGGCCAGTCGGTTGGGGTTAGCAGCGGATATCCCAACAGGTCACGTAAGCGCTCTGATATCTTGAGTGTTCACCAAAATAAAATCGACAAGATAATTTGACCGAACTTTCACGGTCTTCAGCTCGCGTTGCGTTGGTGAACCAGGGGTTTGTTTTTAGATCATAATTTTTCCAGATCTCATCCGCCCTACTCGCCAGATCAAGATGATGGGAAGACGGTCTCTTAGGCAGCCTCTGGCTGCACCGCTTTCGGGCGCGTCTACCTCATCATCTAGGTTGGCTCGCGAGAGCTCAGACCCGCTCTCCGAGCCCGAGTACGACTCCACCCTGTTCCCCCTCGATCCCCTTTCTGATCTACCCGAGAGATACGAGCCCGAGGAGAGATTGATACATTTGACAGCACCTGAGTTGGGCTCGTTTGATTTTGCAGACGTCGAGATGGCCGGAGCAGGCAGTTCTGATGATCACTCCCGTCGACCAGAGCACATTGTATTAGACCAGGGAGCGATCAACTCCACCCTGATCGCATCACTCGATACAGTCCAGCAGCAGCTCCGCGATCAGGGAGCATTCATGATGGAGATGAGGAGAGAGTTGGAGAGGCTCAGAGCAGAGAGAGACCAGCAGAGCGAGCCCGAGGAGATCCCGGATGAAGATGCACAGGCACGAGCCGCAGCAGCAGCAGCAGCGGCCGCCGCCGCAGCGGCAGCAGCCGCGGGAGGAGCAGGACCACCTAGACCAATGCGGGAGTTGCACAACCCCGGATCTACACTGATGCACCATTGGGTTGTGGTTCCGGCTATCGTGGGGGATTTCAAGTTCCCCCCGAACACCTTGCAGATGCTTCCTCGGTTCCATGGACTTGCTACAGAGGAGCCCCACCTCCACCTCCAGGAGTTTTTGATGATATGCAGCACTGTCCACGACAGACATGTGGACCAGGACACGATCAGGATGATCACCTTCCCCTTTTCACTGGCAGATAGAGCAGCCACCTGGCTGAAGCACTTGGGGAAGTTTGTCTATACCTGGGAGCAGCTCCGCACCGAGTACTTGAACAAGTACTATCCACTCGGGCGGACGAATGCAGCGAGGGCCCTGATCAGCAACTTCTCCATGTTCCCCAACGAGCAGTTTCACGAGGCTTGGGAGAGGTTCAGAGAGCTCCTGGACAGATGCCCGCACCACGACATCACGAAGCCGAACTTAGTTCAGAGCTTCTTTAGCGGGTTGTCACCAGAGCTACAGGGCCTGGTGAATGCTTCTTGTGGTGGGTCCTACTTCACCAAGGACCACGACCAGGTCTGGGCTATTTTTGAGGAGATGGCAGAGAACTACATGGTGATGTCCCAGACCCGGCTCTACACTCAGAAGACCCAGCCACATCAGCCAGGACCCGTGCAGTACCAGAGGATAGCACGGGTAGATGCAGGTCCTTCCAGTTCGTCCGCAGCAGCAGCAGCAGCAGAGTCATCAGCTGCGGACATGGGTATCATCAGCGAGAAGTTGGACCGCATGGAGCTGATCGAGAAGAAGCAGTGCCAGAGTATCACGCAGATGGAGCAGATGGCACAGGTCTTGAGCGACATGAAGACACAGCTCATGTGTCTCCAGGAGGCACATACGGCTTCTCAGCCCCGTCTTCAGTCGCGAGGCGACACCGGCAGCAGCAGCAGCTCGTCCCAGCACTCCAGTGCAGCCTAGACAGGTTCACCTTGTACAGGCGGAGCCGTACCAGCAGCCGCAGCCCACCTACCAGTTACCACCATCTCCAGAGATGCAGATGGTGGTATACCAGCTGGACCAGCCTCTGGCAGTACTCCCGCCAGCCCCTTTTGATGCCGAGCCGTTGATGGATGTCAACGGGATTTGGTACGACTGTCCCCAGCCTGGGATCCGACGAGACCATCCCGGATTCAGGAGGGGGAGTGGTGGTGCCCAGCCCCAGCAGCAGCCGTCAGGACAGGGAGGGCAGTACTCCCATCAGAGAGACCAGCACCAACCGCAGCAGCAGCCCCCAGCATATCAGCAGCAGTCATCCTATGGTCCTCGTCCCTATCAGCAGCAGGGACAGTCTTGGAGACGTGAGCAGCAGGCTCACCAGGGATACCAGCAGCACCCTCCATCCTACCCCTCTTACCCACCACAGCAGTTCCAGCAGCCTCACCCACAGAGAGGCCACCCGTCGGGCTCCACTGAGAGCCCCGCCTTGGATGATATCGCCCGCCTCCTCACGGACCAGCAGGCTACATTCCGACGGGAGATGGACGAGTTCCGCCAGGAGATGCGGGACCTGGTGAGAGGGAAGGCCGCCATACCAGCCCAGATAGAGCCCAATCCGAACAGCCTCAAGAGGAAGTCTGAGCAGGTAGTACCTACTGAGTTAGCCACTCCTAGTGACCCATTTGATGAGACTTCTTCGGATCTATTTGATGCTGATTTTGTCACACTTAGGAGCGGTAGGACCCCAGCAGGCGGCGGCGCCTCATCTGAGCACCATCCCGAGGCGCCACAGGAGGAGGAGGAGAGCGGTACTGAGGCCGCTCCAGATGATGACGGTGGTACTGAGGCCACCAAGGATGCTGATCCCACCGGCGGTACTGAGGCCGCCGCTTCACCAGATCTAGGAGGTGGTACTGATGCCACCCATTCAGCCAAGCCAGCCAGCGGTATTGATGCCGCACGACGTCTACCTTCAGCAGCAGCAGAGCAGCCAGCCCGTGGTGGTACTGAGGCCACCGGTGTTTGTAGAGACAGTGATGTTGTTTTTCCTCGTGTTCATGTATCTCGGAACTCTGCTATGAATAAAGGAAAAGGTTTACTTTCTTCTGGTCCCACTGTGGTGCATGACGTATGTGTGGATCCGGTCCTTGAACCGTCTATACCTTTTCCTAGTCCATCATCTGAGAAGGACCCAGTGATCCCCTTCCCTAGAGCCCTTCAGATGGGGAAGGGGAAGAAAAATGATCCAAAAAAAAGAAAGCTTGAGGAGTTCAGCCAGAGCATGATTGACCGATTCCATATCCAGCTGACCCTCCAGGAGGCTTTGCAGCACATCCCCCTTCTCCAGCGATCTTTGAGAGAGAGGACTACAGTTAGGAGGAGGAGGAGGAACCACACTTCAGAGATACATGTGCTGACCAAAGCCACGTGCTTTGCGATCCAGAACCGACTGCCAGCCAAGAGGCCAGATTCAGGGGCCCCGTATGTCAGATGCCAGATCAGTGAGCAGTGGTTCGACCGTACTCTTCTAGATAGCGGATCGTCGATTAACCTTCTTCCGGCAGCCCTTCTCGACCGCTTCGAGTTGGGCACTCTCCGACAGAGCAGGACAGTCCTTCAGTTCGCTGATCGATCTGTCAAGAGGCCGAAGGGGTTATTACGAGACGTTATCGTCACGATTCAGGGCCTGCAATTCCCCGTGGACTTCATAGTGTTGGACATGGAGATCCCTGAGTCAGTGGCCGATACCCCCATCATCCTTGGTCGTCCGTTCTTGGCCACAGCCAAGGCAGTGACTGATCATGATAGCGGGAAGGTGTGCTTTCGCGTCCAGGGCGAGAGTATACAAATAGAGACGGTCGAGGACTATAGAGCCAGATTCAGATCCTGCTCAGATGCGAGTACCGACTCAGAGCAGCTGACAGACGCAGAGCCAGACATCCACCAGGACTGTGATTTTGTGATCACAGATGATGAGGCAGCTTGGGCAGACCTTGAGACACAGACCACCCTCTCACTTTCAGACACAACTGATGCAGAGATGACAACAGAGGAGAGTCTGGAGAGCACAGACCTGGTTCAGGATACCATTGAGGCAGCAGAGCCGGTCCTTGATCGCAGCACGATGATTAGTGATGGTGGTGCTGAAGCCACCTTGATTTCCGATGGTACTGATGCCACCGTTTCTGATGCAGATCCCTCGGATTCAGAGTCTGATTGGGCCGATTGCTATGATCAGATGCCAGACCTGAGTCCGTCTGAGCCTATTGATGAGGAGGAGGTAGATGCAGAGCCGAGCAGAGACAGTACAGTTGAGCCGCCTTCTCCCGATCCAGTTTGCGAGAGTATGCTTTCACTTTCCCAGGCAGATTTGGCCGACCTTGCAGCTTTCACTCAGTTTCTTCCACTGCCAGATTTGCCGGCACCCAGCATTCCAGAGCTGAAGCCGCTCCCTACTTCGCTGAAGTATCGATTCCTTGCGGGCGAGCCTGAGATGTACCCAGTCATCATCTCCGCCGAGTTGACTGGAGAGCAGGAATCCCGTTTGATGGGGGTTCTTGAAAGGAACCACAAGGCGATCGGATGGAGCGTGGCAGATCTCCATGGGATTAGTCCATCAGTGTGCTCCCACCATATCTATCTCGAGGAGGGGGCGAAGCCGTCGCGTGAGTTCCAGCGGCGTCTGAACCCCAACCTAAGAGAGGTTGTGATGAAGGAAATATCAAAATGGTGGGGTGCAGGTTTTATTTATCCCATTTCCGACTCCAAGTGGGTCAGCCCCTTGCATGTGGTGCCCAAGAAGACGGGCATCACGACTGTGATCAGTGAGTCGGGAGAGGAGATTGCTACACGAGTACCCACCTCTTGGAGGGTTTGTGTTGACTACAGGAGACTCAACCAAGCCACCAAGAAGGACCGTTTCCCCCTGCCTTTTATTGACCAGATCATTGAGAGACTGGCAGGGAAGAGCCATTATTGCTTCCTGGATGGGTACTCAGGCTACAACCAAGTGGCCATCGCTCCTGAGGACCAGGAGAAGACCACCTTTACCTGTCCCTTCGGCACATACGCTTTTCGACGCATGCCATTTGGGCTATGCAATGCCCCTGCGACTTTTCAGAGATGCATGTTGTCGATCTTTTCGGACATGGTAGGGGAATGCTTGGAGGTCTTCATGGATGATTTCTCGATCTACGGCGACGGATTTGATTCTTGTCTTGACTGCCTAGATCGAGTACTCCAGCGATGTATTGAGTATCACTTGGTGCTATCTTGGGAGAAGAGTCACTTCATGGTGACTCAAGGGACGGTGCTTGGCCACATCATCTCCAACAGGGGCATGGAGGTTGATCCGGCCAAGGTTGATGTCATTAGAAAACTCGCACCGCCGTCCAATTTGAGGCAGTTATGGTCATTTCTGGGGCACGTTGGATTTTATAGGAGATTTATTCAGGATTTCAGCAGGATTGCCCGGCCGTTGACTGACCTCTTGACGAAAGACACCGAGTTCCTTGTCGATGACAAGTGCCTTTCGTCGTTTGCTACTCTCCAGCAGTGTGTCATTGAGGCTCCTGTCCTCCAGCCGCCTGATTGGTCTCTCCCATTCGAGATCATGACGGACGCCTCCGATTTTGCCGTAGGGGCAGTGCTGGGACAGAGGAGGGATGGAGTACCATTTGCTATACACTATGCTAGCCGCACATTGGATTCCGCCCAGCGGAATTATACAGTCACAGAGAAGGAGATGCTAGCCGTAGTGTTTGCCCTGGATAAGTTTAGATCATATATCATCGGATCTAGAGTGACCTTGTTTACAGATCACACCGCCATCAGGTACCTCATGGCAAAGAAGGATGCCAAGGCCAGACTGACTAGATGGATCCTTCTACTCCAGGAGTTCGACATTGAGATTAAGGATAAGCCTGGAGTTAAGAACGTGGTGGCGGATCATCTCTCCCGATTAGAGCAGCCTGAGGAGACTGAGCAGATTGATCCTATCCGAGATACCTTCCCAGATGAGGCGATCCTTGCTATCGCCTCACTCCCATGGTACGCCGATATTGTGAACTTTCTCGTTGTTGGGAAAGTCCCACAAGATTGGCCCAGGCAGAGGCTTGAGACCTTCCTAGCGAAGGCCAAGTCTTACCATTGGGAGGATCCCATCCTTTACCACGAAGGAGGGGATAGCGTCTTGCGTCGGTGTATTCCTCAGGAGGAACACCATAGCGTCCTCACTTACTGCCACAAGCTTGAGGCAGGAGGACATCATTCTGGGAGGAGAACGACACAGAAAGTGCTCCAATCCGGCTTGTGGTGGCCTACCCTCTTCAAGGACTCAGATGAGTTCGTGAAGAGGTGTACTGACTGTCAGAGGATGGGCACTTGTGGACAGCGTGATATGATACCGATGCAGCCCATTCACTTCTGTGAGGTTTTTGACGCATGGGGCATCGATTTCATGGGTCCATTCCCTAAGAGTCAGGGATTTGAGTACATTCTGTTGGCCGTTGACTATGTGAGTCGTTGGGTGGAGGCTATCCCCGCCCGAGCCGCTGATGCGAGGACAGTTTGCAGATTTTTGAGGAAGCATATCATCACGCGGTTCGGGGTTCCACGAGTTCTTATTTCTGATGGGGGATCTCACTTCATCAACGACCAGGTGAAGGCACTTGCTAGCGAGTTCGGCATAGATCATCGTGTTGCTACATCGTACCATCCACAGACGAATGGTCTAGCCGAAGTGTCGAATAGGGAGATCAAGACTATTCTGCAGAAAGTCGTCCGCCCTGACCGAAAGGATTGGTCACAGCTTTTGGACTCGGTCTTGTGGGCATATAGGACGTCTTTCAAGACACCTTTGGGCACATCTCCCTTTCGCCTCGTATATGGCAAGCCATGCCATTTACCTGTTGAGCTGAGGCACAAGTCACTTTGGGCAGTTACAGACATACTTATGGATCCAGATGGTATAGGAGACCAGAGGAGGGCAGAACTAGCTACCCTGGAGGAGCTTAGAGATTCAGCTTTCTCAAGCAGCCTACATTATAAGGAGAGAGTCAAGGAGTGGCATGATTCTCATATCAGCCACAAGCATTTTGAGATTGGACAGAGAGTATGGCTGTTTGATGCGAGGCTTAGACTATTTCCAGGGAAGCTACAGAGCAAATGGAAAGGACCTTATCTGGTTCGAAAGGTACACGACAACGGTAGCATCGACATATCTGAGTTGTCCTCTGACAGTACCTTCCGAGTGAACGGCCAGCGGCTCAAGCCATTTCTAGATCATGAGCCGCGGGTCGTTGATATTGCCCCTATTCATTTTGCGTGAGATGTGGTCTTTGACTCACATCTAATGCATCTCACGCCTGAGCTTTACTGATCCTCCGCTGTATATAGATCCAGATGTCCATATCACCACATTCCTTAGTCCCACACCCCTTTCTTCATCTTGTGATTATGCTATACTTAGGGTGCACTTTACCCTAAGTATAGGGGGGATGTGAGACCTTTCGGGTATTTCTTTTGTTTCTGTCTACCCCTGTTTTGCTGCCTATACTTAGGGATATCTTACCCTAAGTATAGGGGGGGTAGACCCTGTACATTCTCCACTCGGTTTTCCCTTCGTGTACAACCTGCTATACTTAGGATTACTTGATCCTAAGTATAGGGGGAAGACCCGAGTCCATCTTGACTTTTTCATTTCCTTTTGTATAGCCTTTCTTTTCACTTCCCTATACATAGCACGAGTTATGTCTTCTTCATCGCTCTTGACTCTGAGGACATCGTTCGAGCTAAGTATAGGGGGGTGTGTATATATTTCATATATACTTTAGCCATAACTCGTACTTTGTGTGAGTGTGTTAAGAAATAAAAATGGCTAAAAACCACAAAAATTAAAAATTTTCATGTACATAATCTTCTTTTTATTTGCACATACATAGCTAGTGTACAAATTATTTTTGTAAAAATGATTTCAAAAATCTTTTGTGTGTAAAGCTTGTGTAAATATTTTGGTATCAAAATTATGTATATAGTACAAAATTTTTCAAAATGTTTTGAAAATCAAAAGTTTGCAAAAATCTTGTGTAAATGTGTGTAAATATCTTTTTGCAAAACTTGCACTTCATGCATCATCATTCATGATTTCAAAACATTTTTCAAAAATTTTGCATGATTGTAAATATTGTGTAAATATGCATCTTTTTATACATATGTATATAGTTTTTCTTGGATGATAGTTGACATTTAAACTAGCCTGGAATCAAATTGAGAAATGGAGCTTGATTAAGATCTTAATCCACCTAATTCTAAGAGGAACCTTATAGGGCTTAGGTTTAAGGCTTTTCAGGTCCATGGTGACTTAATTCTTTGAGTCCACTAGGCTATGATCACATGTCATCTCAATGAGCCTAAATAGAGCACTTAACAACAACACATGACTCATATAGATTATGGCTTTACTTGGACAACCGCACTATGCACCGAGCTCTCTACGGATGAGGTGGTGAGGAGGCAGTCTTCCTTGGCTTGGGGTAGCATATGAGGGTAGTACTTCTAGGCGGAACCTCTCTTCTTCTTATAGTGAAGGAAGTGCGTCTCAACTTGATCTGGTCGCCATGAGGTCTAACGACGGGAGTTGTGGGTTGCAATAAAGCTTCAAAAGAGGGATAGTCTACTGGCTCAAGAGGAAAAACTCCTTGTATATATGCTGCACATGTACATGTTGTATAGATGCACTCGAAAAAAAAAATGTGCAAAAAGAAAAGAACTCCAAAAAAGTGGTGGGTCTGAGAGAAAATGATAATCCCACCGGAGTATGTATGCAAGTGCAATAAGCAAAGCTTGGTTTCATGATCCACCTGTTGTAGCTTGCAGCAGGGAGACTTGGCTACACTGGTCAAGCTCCCAAGGGTACTTGGCTACACTGGCCTTGACCCATTCACTTCTTCCCCCTCTTCTTGAGCCGGTTGTACTTGAACTTAGAAGGGAATACCCCGCTTCTCGAGGAAAGAGTGGCCAGATTGAGGTCATAGAGTTACCTTGTTGGGGAGGGTTGTCAAGTTGCCATTTCTGAGGTGGAGAGCTTAGACCTCACTTTCACAGGACAAGAAAAGATTCATGGTCTTCAGGGTTTGTGATTGATGACTTGTTCTGATCTGGAGCATTGAGGAGTCTTGGTTATAGATTGGTGGAACTTAGAGGCTGTTAGGTTTTAAGCTTAAGTCTAAATAAGGTTCCGACACATTAATAATCCAAAGATCTGATTGAGCTCCATACCTCAATTTAATGAAGGCAAGTTCAATAATCAACCTTGATCCATGTACATTCTCTTTTTCTTTTTCTTTCTTTCTTTTTCACTTCTTTTTCAAATAAGTGTTTGCTAAGGGACTAGCAAAGTATAGTATAGGGGGGTGATGAATACCCATTCATCACTCTTTATTCTTATATTTTAGCTACAAAAACCTATGCAAATGCATGTAGATATGTGTAAATAGGAATAATTAGCAAAAGCATGCATGTTTGTAAATACTTATAATTAGCATGTTTTTGTGCAAAAATAAAAGAATAAAGATTAAAAAGAAAAAGAGGGAAATATTTAGAATAAATATTGAGCAACCTAACCCAAGGGAGGGCTCAGCATGGGCCTGACCGCATAAAAGCCAAATTAGAGGGAGATAGGGGCTCATGTGTAAATATTTATGTAAATAAATAAAATTATATTTTCCTCACCCAAAAATATGCTTGTATATATTGTGTATATATTTAGAAACTATTAAAAACAAAATAAAAAAAATTAAAAATTAAAAATAAAAAAACCAAAAATATCCTTTCACCATGTACATAGACCATGATCCTTTCTTTATTTCACCTTGTAAATAAAATTATTTTCAAAACTTTTTGTAAATATTCTATGTATATATTGTAAATAAAATTAAAACAAAAATCAAATAAAAATAAACAAAAATTAAAATTACAAAAATATCTTGTATATATGCCATGTATATAGATGTATATAACTATTTATTCTACCTATGTATATAAATAATAAAAATAAAATAAAAATATCCTTTTATTCCTCATTTTATTCTATAAATAAATAAAATATAAAATAGGAATGAAAATGTATAAAAATAACTAATTAAAAATCAAAAATTAAAAACCCTATATTGTATATATACCTATGTATAGCTATACTATGTGAATACCCTATTTTTATTTCCAAAAATTAATTAAAAATCACCAAAAAATAGAAAAATTAAAACAAAAATATTTCATGTTTTGAGTTTTTAATAAATCGGCCATTTCCTATTTTATTTTGAATTTTTAAAGCTTTTATGACGTGGCCTCTCCTGATTGGTCCACGGGGGATGTTGACCCCCCGGTCAACTCCCCCCCTTGGACCACAGGATTGCGGATCTGCTTTTGGACCCGACTTCTCGAATTTATACCCGCTTGATCCGACTCCCGAATCCGCTAACCCCGGGCGCTAATCCGAGCCTGATCTTCCCTGATCCACGCCCGGAGGTTTGCATGGGGATCCGCGCTCCGAGCTTCACACCCGACTCCCATCTAGCCGGACCCCTAGTGGTATATAACCTGAGCTCTGCCGCACTTCATTTCGATCTTTGGCTCGCCACTCTCATTCCCGTGACCTCCATTGCAATCCCTGAGGTGACAGCTCGCGGTGCCTTTGCACTGTGGGAGGGGGTGCCAGGAGCAATGCAAGACCGACGACGTTGCGCCGCCGTGCTCGCCCCGTGCAGGAGCTCGAGCCTCAGGCAGTGACAACCTTCGAGGCGACGACAGGAGCCACCTTAGCTCCCGCACAGTCTTCACTCCACCCAGGTAGCATCCTAGCTCGCCTATTTAGCGTAATTTCTAGTTTCCCCCAATTTGTAGCTCCGACGTATTCCGTTGATTCCGGCCATATCGTGTACCTTTTTCGATCATCGGAACACCCAGTCACCATCGCCATCCCTCCGCGCACATTCTTCGCCCATTCATTCAACCCAGCTCGCACAGGAGCTGGGTTCGAGCTCCACCGTCCTCCGCTCGCCGGAGCTCGCTCATACCGACCCACAGTTCACCCTCACGCCGCTTCTTCGGGTCGAGGCACTTTGCCCTCGACCCGCGAAGCTCTTGGGCTGTTTTGCAGGTCAAGAGGAGGCCATCTGAGGCCCCCTCACATCCAGGTCAGGAGCTCATCGCCGCCGCGCTCGCCGGAGCCCTTCCAGGGCTCGGCTGGGCCATCGGAGGCCACCACCAGCTGCGGGACGACATCTCCGATCTTCTCCGATCCTTGGAGGCAGCTGAGGAGGACCACAGCATGCGCACGAGGCCGGCGAAGCTCGCCGGCTGAGTGTTCTTCCAGTATCCTCCACCACCGTCCGATCGTCCTCAGAGCTCCCAGTTCCAATCATCGTCGTCCATTCATCAAGGAGCAGCCACCGTCAGATCCTTTCGAGGGTAGATCTGGACCGTAGCGCAGAGAGAGAGGCGTCAGCACCTGAGCACCGTTAGATCCTCCACGTGTCTCGTTCTGCGCCGTCGATCGCCCACGGCGGAAGGAGAGAAGCCGCAGCATCCCAGGACCGTCTGATCAGCTACGTGGCGCACATCCAGCCGTCGACGTAATAAGGGGTAAATACCTTAGGCCCCCTTTTAGTTTCTGTTTTACGTGTCAGTCCTGTAAATATTTTATGCATTTTATTTACGTAGGGTAAATTGCACATTGGACCTCGTGCTTGTTTATATTTGCACTCATGCCCCTGTGTATGTGAGCCACGTGCTTCGTCACGTGCTTTGTCTGGGTTATTTGCAACTCTTATCCTGTAGTTCTGGAGGTTAATGAATGAATGAATACTTTTTGGTAATTGCATCGATACCCCTGTGAACGTTTTATTTGAGCATGTGCGATTTTAGTGGGTTAATTGCATAACCGTCCCTGGACTTTTTGGTACGAGTTACCAAAAGGTCCTAGGACTTAGTTTTTATTACCAGAAGTCCCTGAGTGCCCCAGGCACGCGCCACGCGCGTGACTTGCTGGGTTATTTGCACCTGGACCCCCAGTTCTTCGGGTATTTGCACTTAAGTCCCTGTGCACAGTGCCCCCTTTGGATTTTTGAATAAAATATCAAACCACCTCCAAATTCGATGAAAATTTGACACATGGCTCCTGCCATGTTGTAGGATTTTTGAGAATTTTTGAGGATATTTTTTATTTTGTTTGTTATTTTTAAAAATTCAAAAACATCTATTTCAGCTACTGTCTAGGTTTAAAAATTTCAAAAAAATATAAAAACACCCCCAAAAATTCTAAAAAATTAGTTACCGTTCTTTGTGTGTTTTTTAAAATTTCTAGCCAATTTTGGCTATTTTTCATTGCTTAAAAACCCTAAAAATCTAAAAATACCTAAAAACTCATAAAATTTATAATAAATAATCTAAAAACCCAAAAACAAGAATTTGGTGCCAGATTTTCCTTGTCTTCTCTAGTATACAAGAAAATTACCTCCAGGTTCCGTTGAGATCCTTAAATATTTTATTTTGGATTTGGGCCTGGCTGGACAGTACCTTGTCTTTTTAGCTCTGTTTGATTTTAGAAAATAAAATACACCTTATAAAAATCCAAAAATTCACCAAAAACATTAAAAATCTAAAAACATAAAAACATTTTTTTTGAATTTTTGTTTGATTTTTGATGCATTAAATAATTAGTTGAAGTTGGCTTGATTTTGTGTTTCTTCTGTTTTCCTCACTTTTAAAAATCCAAAAAAAATTATAAAAATTATTAAAAACCACTAAAAACATTTTCTTTTTGTTTATTTTCATTTTTACTACTTCGTAGGCCCTAGGCCAACCCGTGCTCCTTGTGTTCGACCCTGGGTGCTATACCAGGTTAATCTCATAGCTAGGCCGCTTTCTTTTGTGCTTGATTGATTTATTTGCTAGAGTGGTCTGATTTTTTTTGATACACCCATCCTCTGAGATCCGGGTCGCAACGACCCTTGTTTCATTACCTTCACCCGGGTCTTCGAGGGTTTTAGGGTTATCAAAGATGCATGCATGACATGTATCTTCATCTTAGGTACCTTCTCAGTGAGTTCCTCCATCTACGTTGGAAGCTTGGACGAGCTCTCTAGTTCATTGATTCTTTTGTTGATCTGCTTAATGAGTGTTAACTTATCTGCAATGATTCCCATGCTAGGAATCTAGCCCTCTGCGATACCAACCATAGATTACTTACCCCTCCCTTTAGATAAGAGCGAAAGAGGGGTATTTGTATATGCTCTGTTGGTGGTCTGTGGAAGCTTGTATCAACCATCCATGAGACGGTATCCGCTCCCTTGGACGTATAGCTTTCTCCATAGGAAATACTCACCAACTCTCATCTAAAGGGTGAGACCACTGAATAAGTCCTGAACCAACATGGTATTCTCCATACCATGACAAGGACACTTCTGCGACAACTCCTTAAACCTCTCACATGTATCACAAATAGGCTCATGAGGCAATTGGGTGAAGCCGATGATGCGAGTCCACATTTGACTTGTTCTACTAAGACAATAGAACTTATTCAATAAAAGGTCCTTGAACTGAGTATAGGTAGTTATGACTACCCCAAGGTTCTTCAGCCAATAATCTGCCTTATCTCTTAGGGAAAAAGGCAGAGGTTTGAACATATGTAGCCTTGTCTAATCTAATCAAGGGTGCCGAAAGTTATCAAAAACTAGCTCAAAGTCTCTAAAAATGCATAAGGTTCCACATTGGCATTCCAATTACACTTCGGCAGCAAAGAAAGAAAATGATTCTTCAGCTCATATTCCACATCTGTTGTAGCTGGACTAAACCTATTCAGATTTTGATACTGTCCTGGATTGTCGGCTATGCCCATTGCTGCATCAACTCATGCATTCATCTGTCTTATCTAAACTCTAATAAGAGCATTCTACTTCTTAGTTGCAGCCAGTCTGGCTAAGATAGCATGGCAAAGGATCATTACGATCCTCCTGTGGTGGCTTCTTTAGAGGCATCGTCCCTATTAAATCTTCTAAGTCACCTTCATAAGAAGTGGATCAAGATTAGAAGAAGAGGTGGAAATCAAATTGAGTTCACCGAGACGAAGGTCATCCTTTGTGAGAAAGGAAGAGAGGAAGGGATTGGTTGGTGTGTGACCATTCCCTAAGAAAGAAGTGAACCTAGACTCAAGAAGAGGGTCTTCATTTGTCCAAGGAGGTCCAGGAAGTGATGTGTCATGGACCTCATAAGACGTAACGCTCAAGGAGTTCGATGATAACTCACAAAGTCCGAACCCCCCCCCCCCCAATATTCATCTTAGATATCAAAAGGATATGAAAATGAGCACGAAATTGAATCAAAAGATGAAATCTCACGAGAAAGCACTTGAATGTGCAAGATTTAAATCACATAATACAAATGTGATGCAATACCCCTTTATTGACCAACTTCACATATGAAGGCTGCAAGAGTCCGAACGATTTATCTTATCAATTTTAATTGGTGATAGAACAAAATTTTGAGTCTGTTACACACAATATCTCTCTCTAACACCCAACAGCTCTTCTATTAGCCCACAATCAAAAGGATGAGCATGGGTTGCCCGGTTATATCACACCCTTAAAGGAACTAACAAACTTACGCAACCAAAATGTCAACTAAAGTCAGAGGCAAGCACTTGCAGCCCCAATGGAAATGGAGACGTATGGTGCAAATCTAGGTATTTGAGCTCTATCCTTATGGATGCGTCCTCACCCACTCTTTCTGGAGGTATGTACCAGCGAGCAATGAGGGATTAGTCTCCCATAAGAAAAGGTTGATTTATTCCAAGTTAAATTGATCGACTTGCTTAGTAGTCCAATTTTTATGCTTATTTATCATTGAAGATTTAATGTAAGCACAATATATAAATGCCTAATCATCATTCTCAATTTCCTTTAATCCTAGGTTGATAAAAACTCAAGAGGGGAAAATCGAGAAAAATAGAATGCAAACATGAATCAATGATGCATGCTTAGTTGGAATGCTTGCAGTGCTTCCCAGCTCTCTTCATGTGAGATTCTCAAAATAATATTTAAATCTAATTAATGCAAGTCGAGAAAATTTTACCTATACAGAAGTTCTATTAGTGGCGAAGAATTTAGTTAAGTTTGAAGCTGATCAGACCAAACTAAGTGCTTTTATTAATGCATCTATTTGATGTGTAGCCTAAGTTACTCGAGCACAAAAAATAGAACCTAAGTAGCTCTAGGAGTCGTGTTCCCGTCCTTAGTAATTTTGCCACTCAAGTCGAGCCCCGCCATCTGGTCAACAATGAAATAGGTCTTGACACGCCCCAATTAATAAACAGCTTTAGAGTGTCTCTCATACACATGTGAATCCTCGATCGAGAACCACTAGAGATGATCAATTAAATTATTACAGATAATTACACAAATAATGAAAAATTACACTACACTATCTACCTATATATACACACACTTAATTAGATGGAATGGACTCCTCAGGGAGCTGCTTCAAGCTTCTAGCCTCCGCGTCACCTCGTTCTTCCTCGACTTCATGGGCCCTACCACACTCAACTAGATGGTTAGATATAAGGGAAATATCAATGCTAAAAAAGAACAACACATGAACAAATAAAAATACAACAAACTCAACAAAATAATGACAACCTAAATGACATAAAATCACCTCAGACCATTACTTAAACCAAATTAAGTAACCAAATAAAGATGTATCCCTGGAAATAACTTCATATGATGAATCACTAAGATTACTATCTAAACATGTCGAATTGTAGTACGAACGATGAACGATTCAACAAGAACCACATTTTAACTATCTCAGTGAATCGAACGTGGTTTAATTTGTACCTGGATAAGTCCAGGGTCAAACACAAGAACAAGAGCTAATTGGGCTACCTAACCCAGATCTAAATATTCTAGGTTAAGTAATCAAAGCTATCTAGGTTGATGAAGACAATAAAGGTGCATGCATGTTAGTTTTGGGTTTTTATAATGCAAGCTAATGTGATGATACGAAACGAAGTATAATGGAATGCAACACATATGATTAAAACGCTCACTAAAATACACATACAATTACATATTAAGCTCCTGAATTTAATGTACACATATGATATTTATTTAAGTTCGCTTTGGTCCAAGTTAAACATAAATGAATAGCTTCAATTCTATGGTTTTCTTTAATTATTATAATAGACAAGACACCTAATTCAATTCATATTCAACAAGCAATTAATCAAGACATATCGATATTAAATCAATATATAAAATACCTAATTAAATTCTACAAGCGATGAGAAAATCAGGGCCTTTTTATCACAATGGAGTTAAGATGATTTATGGAAATTAAGTCAAGATGTTTTAATCAACAAACTTCTCTTGTTATTAATTTAAAATGTACAGGTCACATCAAAAAATTAAGCACACCATTTGAAAGATCACAATCAGAGTTTTAAATGAAGATAAAAACCATTTAATTTAGATATAAGATGCTCAAGTTGTTAATTATTCAATCCATCGGGCAAATAAAGCATAATTAAAACATATGAATCCATAACAAACATGTTAAAAAAGGATCAAAATGTAAATAAAAATAGCCACATGTGCTTATCTACAAGATTACAAGCACGTGGGGATAAATGTGTAAATTTGGAGACCCAACGAGGCGAATCTGCAACTTCCCCCATGCAACACGTGAGGTACGTGCGACTCTTGCTTCCACACGAAGCTTGAGAGGAGTGGATGCTCGGGCCACGTGGATGGTTGTGGTTGCTTCGATCTGCGACTCAGTCACACCAAGATTGGAGGTGTGGAGCAGAGCCTCGAGTTTGATATGGGTTGTAGGATCAAACCATGACAGTTTGATCTAACATCATCTGTAACTTGGTGCAGGATCTCCTCCTTCCACAATGAGGGGCTCGGGTGGAGTTCATGTGGGCTTGTTGATGCTCCTCTGTGCTCTACAGACCTTGATGAAGATTGGAGCACCTCCATGGATGGTTGGAAAAGGAGATGGAGGGCTTGAGAAGATGTGGAGATGTCCTGATCAACGAGTCAACTCCTCCTCGTTGGAGGCGGAGCAACATATCAGAGAAGGGTCATGGATTTCGATCAGTGCATCCTTAAAGGCACCAGCATATGTTAAATACATAGCCGAAGCAGAATGGAGTAGTTTGGAGTGGAATGGAGGGACTGGAATGGCTATTGGAGCTGGAGAGGGCGGGGCCCTAGGTGGGTTCTTCTTCCTTGCACGAAGAAGAAAAGCTCGAAGCGGGATGAGAGATATGAGGAAGAGGAGGTGATCAAGGATTTTCATGTGGATCTGGGGAGTGTGGTAAAGGTGTAGAGCTACTCATATGAGCGTGAAGTGGGGTATATGCATGTAATTAAATTAGAGAAGTCGACAAAGAGGGAAACATTAGATCACACAGGAATGGAAGAAGAAGGTTGGAGGCTTTTGGGAGGCTAGGGATGGAGCTTCAGATGCTCCAAGATTCTCGCTTGATGCATACGACCTATGTGCAAAGCTTGAACAATGCCGTAGGAGGGCCGTGATACATCCACAATGAATGTGGATCTCGTCGAAGGTCAAACAGTCGAACTCGGTCTTGGCTTCACATCTCTCACTCTAACTATCACCGACAGGAGGAAACTCAGACTGACACTCACGTAAAGGAAGATAGGGCAAAATGGTGCTACAGGAGGTCAGAGAGGGAGGAGTTGGCACGAGACATGGATGAACGAGCTTCACAAGGGTACCAAAATCGGGTCGAGAGAACACATGGAGTGTCTAGATAAAAATGGAGAATGTGCACAATGAAGAGTTGCATCGTTTGGGGAAGAACGGTCAGGAGGTTGACTATGCACCGGAGCCATAGGATCATGAAATCCAATGACCCTGATTGAGGTATGTACAAGAAAATGGGAGCTGCTTGATCAAGCGGTCCAGATGATGGCGGGTTTGAGCTGTCGGTGACCGTCTGATCAAATGATCAGACAACTCTGATGGAGGGCGCAAGAAGGACGGGGAGCGGGCTGTGTGGCACGCCCAAAAGCGGCCATGTAGTCCAATGAAATAAAAGATAAAAATAGACTATAGGTCAAATAAAAAAGTGTTCTACATGAAAATTATGTATTTTTTAAGATCTACAACTTTCACGTAGAATCCAAAATCAATATACATCATATATACATACTATTATTTTTGTAAGTATTTTTATAAATATAAAATACTAATTTTATTTGTTTTGTAAATCTTTTGTATTTTAAATAGTAACTAGTATACAAATATATCATTTGCCATATTATACTAATTTTTATGGGATTTCGAATGTATAAAAAATACGGAACATAAAGGTGACAGTATACACATAAATATCATAATTAGAGATTTTATTTGTTTATTTATAATATTTAGTCTTAATTATTTTACAAGGCGTATAATTAATTATATTTAATTAATTGTTAAATCAATTGAATATGCTAAAATAGAGGGCTAAACAATCAGAATAATGTTGATGAATATGGTATCCATCATACATGTGTTCATTAATAATGTTGAAAATCATACCTTTCATATTTGGTGTAGAATCAACTCGTGGATATAAATGTATTAAATCTATAATGACATCTTATTAACAAAAGATACGAAGCCTAACATAAGAGACATAATATGAAAACTTGACATCAAAATAATATCATGTTCTCTATTCTAAAACATAACAATTTAAAAGCATTCTCAATTCTAAAATCCAACATGAAAGTTCATAAAAACTTAAAGATATTCTATGTTTTACAAGTAATGAAAATGCCGATATCATTTCTTTTTCGACAGAAATATCTTTGAGACAAATTTTGTTTAGATTTATTCTTTTCATTTTCATTTTCATTAAATATTGCACATATGTGTGCTTCTTCTTCTAGGTCAATCTTCTCACTGTCTTCCTCCTCGGATTCAATATCTTCATGCTGCGTGTTGTAGATTTTGTGACATACAAGGAAAAGACATGTAAGAGAACTGTGAGAAAACAATTGTGAATAAAATGCACATAAAGCAATCCCTTACAAATAAGTCGTGAAATCTTCCTATAGCTTCGCCACCTTCTCTATCATCACCGTCATCTGAGTTTGCATACCTGGTGCAGGTTGATATGAAGGAAAATGCTGCGAATAAGATGGATGAGCATAAGCAAAATAAGGACATCGGTGTTCCTTCACATAGTATGTAGGAAGACCACTAAGTGTATGTTTCCTATTGGAAAAACCAACATCTCTCTCCTGTGATACCTATATTCAATTTTATTATTAAAAAATGAATATCTAAAAATAAGGTAATCAAATATAGAAATGTAAAATAGATCTGTTTCCACAAAGCTTTATCAATTTGATGCTTCTCGACCTCAAGCGCACATATCCATTTCTCTGCAGTAAGAGCCAAATATCTTCCATGAAATGTAAGCATGAAAAATTTATGAAAATAACAAACAATTTTTAAAATGTTAGTAACTTGCGTTATTTAAAAAGTACTCACCACCACTTCTCCTGCATCAGGAGTAGACCATAAGGAGTCTCACTCCTTTCCAATCATGTGCATCATGGACCACCACTCTTCTACAGATGGCTCCCTTTTCAACTCAACAGTTCAAAAAAGAAAAAATGTTATAACAAAAAATTATATATATCACAGATTAAAAATATAGACATAGAAATATTTTTTTTAAAAAATACCAGCTCAAACCTGATCTGATTGTGGCTACTGAATATTGCAGAACATATACTTGGCCTTCCATGAGAATAAGAAAAAAGGCTTAAATAGTCTTGACAAAACCATCACCACAATAGAGAGACTCTTCTTTTTCCTATCAACAACATGATAATTAGCTGACTTCGGTATATACTCCTAAAAACCTTCAACCATTGATCCAATAGATCCACCATTAGAATTTGCCCAGAAAACATTTCCAACAACCACCACGCGTCCCAAAGTGGCTAGATGGGGCTCCACTTTTTAGTGCGAACCATGGATATGGGATCCCCCTTCAGAGAGAGAGAGAGAGTTGGAGATTCGCTCGCCAGGGAGGCCAAACCTGCGGAAAGGAGAAAGACCAAAAGAAAAAAAAATAAGTACCACCATTAACACATGGAAATTGCAAAGAGAGCAGGCAATCATGATCCTCATGATTATAGTGTAGATCTCAAGGTATCCAAGCCAGGGAATCATTGATATTAGGTACTAGAGGAGGTTATATTCATGTGAAATTTTCTCGGGATAACATGTTAGGTATCTAAGCAACGCGCCTTCCATGTCAACCATCAAATTGAGGCTTTCCTATTCCAGAGCTGCCATATTAGGCGTCAATTAAAGCAGAGGAGAAAATAGTCTCCGACATGCAAATATCTATCGATTAAGGATCTAATGCATGTTTTCAAATGTTTATCAAACCCGTATTCCATTTTTGCTTCGCAAGAAATCTTGGTCAACAATCTAACTTACCATGACATGATGTAAAACATAGGTTTAATACCATTATTTATCACATAATTTATGACAACTAAATCACCATGCAACCCTTGATAATTGCTTTATTCAGTTAAACACAACTTTGATGAGGTTGGAGTTTAGGAGGAAATAAAACACACAATGCCTATAAATTTTATTTTTAAATTTAAATTTTACTACGATAACAATATTTTTAATATAAAGCTACATTTTATTATCAATGAAATGCTCTAGAGCTAAATATGTAAGTATCAAGTTTGCATGTTTCTCAATGTTATAATGATACTTTTTTGGGTATTTATGCAAAACCCCTTGTGATATAATCACTCTAATTTGTTCAATTTAAATATTGTAGACGAAATACATGTACTCAAAAAGCTATAAACAAAATGCAATAGTTTCCATATTGGATATGCTATACTATGCCATATCCAAGACCTATGTTTGATTTGTAGGATGAGGTAAGTTCTACCATGAACCATCTTTCAACCTTATTTGGAATTATTACCTGAATGCAAGATGCAATAATCGCATATTTCCCCATTTGGACAGCTACCATGATAAATCAAAATATGAACCCTGATACGATAAATAATAATTTCTCTAGGCCAACCTTTTTATTATTTAAAAACAGTTCTCAAAAATAAAAAGCCACCAAAATCTTATCCGTCTTATGTAATCATTCAAATATGATTGCCAAGTCAGACTTTGTTGAATAAAGTTGACGGGCATTATTTTTGTGAGGTATTCATTTTCTCCATTGGTACACACCACTCTTATCACCATCTCTTTTATATAAAAGATTCAAAGCCTAGCTATAAGTATATACCATATTTTTTAATTTTATAACAAAGGTTTGAACTTATTTTTATTGGTTAGGGGGGCTTCAACTACTAGACCATTTAAGTGGGTCCTTTTGAACTTATCGTAACATGTTTTGTGAAAAAACGTTATAAATATATAACATATTTTTTGGTTTTATAACAAAGGCTTGAAATTGGGGCATAGTAATAGCACGATTAGTGTGAAAAATCACGCAACATATTCATAACATGGGTTCATGCTATGTATCTATCACGTGTTTGAATATAGGGATATTTACACCTATAACTTTGAGTAATTTTGTAATTACGATCATAACCATGTGCAATTGTGAATTATACCCAGGACTCTCAATAGTGCTTAACTCTTACACTCATAACACCGTGTTGACTTCCATCCAATTTTTTCGTTAACTATGACGGTATCCGTCAAATATTTTACATTTCATACCCTTAAGTTTTCATTATTTACAAATGAGAGCACTCCCTTCCTCCTCTAGCCCCCCTCCTCCCCCTCCCGTTGACTTCCTCCTCCTCATCTTCATCCTCCAGCACTCACCTCTTCCTCGTCCCTCCGACCACCTCCTCCTTCCCTTCATCCTCCAGAACCAAAGCCATCGGAAGCCTCCCACTTCCCTCGTTGAACCTCCCGCCTGCAAGCTCCAACCCCCCCCCCCCCCCCCCCCCCCCCGCAACCAAGCCGCCCTCGATCCCCCGACCCCTACCGCCACCCTTCAGCATCACGAAGCCCCCCAACAAGCTCCCCCCGCCTCCTAACCCCGCCACATCCCGCGAGGCAAGGCAAGTCTCCTTCTCCTCCAATAGACCTTCATAACCATCCAGCTTATGATCCCTCGGCGAACTCCATCCTCCCATGCGATGAGCGCTCGCCAGCGACCACCTCCGCCCCAAGCGCCGCCCTCCACCCCAAGGCCCGACTCTCCCCTCCCTTCCCTATTCCCATCCCCTATCCCCTCCCCTCTCATGCCCCATATTCCTCCCCCAATCTGCTTCGTCTCCGCCCTTTGCTCCTCCTCAAGGAGAATAGCATCCACAGGCACAACCCCGGTGCTAACCAAACTACAGAGAGGTCACGTGCAACACAACCATGGAGTGCATCGTCGTGTTCTGCTGCTGCTCCTTATATGTGGTGGACTTCATCTTTTTAACAGCACTGGGGTCTCCCAGCAGGGCTCTGCCGCAGATCCATCCAGAAGCGGTTCCAGAGAGGAGGAGGAAGATCGCAGGTGCTGCGAGTGTAACACCCCCCCTAAAAGAAAGTCCCATACCGTGGAATACAAAATTCCCGGGTGGGATAAATAGTGATGAGCTTACTACCGGATAACCCGGCTTAAGCATTTTGGGGGTGGTTAATCGGGTCCGTATGAGTCCGATCCCAAGAGGTTGTCAGGGCCAGTAATGCTCCGTTAACGGACCGGGGACCTAAGCCCGGGACGTTACAAATGGTATCAGAGCCGAACGCCCTCTGATAGTGGAAAGGGCTACCCGAGAGGTGGAGCCGCCCCTACAAAGAGGTTGGAGGAAATGGCTACCCGGAGCGTGCAACCGCCACTGTCACTGGGAAGAAGTGATGGGCCATGTCGCAACGAGGACGTTGCGAATATAAGTGGGGGAGGTTGTAACACCCCCCCCCCCAAAAGAAAGTCCCATACCGTGGAATACAAAATTCCCGGGTGGGATAAATAGTGATAAGCTTACTACCGGATAACCCGGCTTAAGCATTTTGGGGGTGGTTAATCGGGTCCGTATGAGCCCGATCCCAAGAGGTTGTCAGGGCCAGTAATGCTCCGTTAACGGACCGGGGACCTAAGCCCGGGACGTTACAGCGAGCCCGGTAGCCGATGATCGCATGGGGTTTGACATCCCCTGCCTGCAAGCTCCCCACCCCTCGCCTGCAAGCCCCCGTCGACCTCCCTATCCCCCCACCCCGCGTCGCCTGCAAAGCCCCCGTCGACCCCCCGCCCCTGCCGCCTGCAAGCCGCCCTCCACCATCGTCAAAGACCCTCCCCCCGGCCTGCAAGCCCCCGTTCGACCACCTCACCACCATCGTTAGATCGCTGGATTTTTCCTTTTTTCTTTTTTACTTTTGATTAATCCCAGCCGTTAGATCACAAATTGGTTAGTTTAACTCAATCATCTGGTTGAGTTAATGAACTAAATGAACGGAGGGTTATGAGTGTAAAACAAAGCATTTATTCGGTGTCTTGAGTGTAATTCACGATTACACAGGGTTATGATTATAATTACGAAATTACTCAAAATTATGGGTGTAAATATCCCTTGAATGTACTATATTTAGCTTGAATACGCTACATTTATAACACATTTTATAAAATACGCTCAGAGGATGGGGAGCTTGCACCAAGGTGCATGTAATTTTACATGCACCAGAGCTTATATCTTCCACGTTTTTCACATTTTTGAAAAATACCACCATGTATATTCATCTATATATCCCTCCAATATGTCATTCGAATTTCGTTAGAAACAGAGACTCCTATGCCCTCTATCTAGAACATGTAATTTTAACGGTCTTAGAATTGCTGTAATCGACCTGTTCTAGATGGAGGGCATATGAGTCTATGTTTCTGACGAAATTCGAATGTCATATTGAAGAGATATATAGATGAATATACATGGTGATATTTTTCAAAAAAATAAAAAAATGTAGAGGATATAAGTTCCGGTACATGTAAAATTACATGCATCTTGGTGCAAGCTCCCCATCCTCTTTTATTATTCTTAATGTTATTTTCTCATTTCCTGTTGTATATTTATAACTCACGTTATTTTCTCGTTCATCCTCCGCTATTTTCTTTAGAGCAAAAAAATAGTTAAAGTGAGATATTCTCTGTCACGCCTGACATTTATAACAGATTATAAGACATAGATGAGAACGTTTTTTACCTCCACCACATCATGTAATTGTGATTTATGTAGCATCATGAATAACCTCAATAACAAATGAGTTTAAGAAAACCCCAACAGCAATCCAATCGGCAGTGCACACACTATCTGAATTATCCATAAAATCACTCCCTTCCTTCACTGGAAATCCATATTGGAAATCTAACCCTCAACTGAGGGGGTTAAACACAAAATTCCCACACGTACGTTTGCACCGTAATTCCCGACGAGCGACAGAAACGCGAGCGACAGGAGAGACGGGAGAGAGAAATCAAGCACGGGCCAAAATCGCCACTTTTCTCCCTCCCCTCTTCTTCCCTCGCTTTCTTCCCCTCGCGTTTCAAAACCCTAGGACTCCCCTCCCGTCCCCAAAATTTCAAACTCTCGTCTCCCCTCGGGCCTCTCTCCGCCCCATCTCCTCCCAATTCCGCCCTTCCGCCTCCTCGAACTCTAGGGTTGCGCAATTCGAGCTTCACCTCCACTCCGCCCCCGCTCTTGCCCCCGTTCTTGCCCTGCCGCCTCAAGACTAGGGCACGCTGAAAGTTGCGATATCGACGCTTTTAGAAGCCGGGAATTGCCGAATTTGCTAGTCCCATTAGCTAGGGCTCTCTGGTTATCGATCCTAGGGCTGGTTTTATGTATTTTTAGGGTTTTAGCCAGCTGTTCTGGAGGTTTTCGTGAAGTTGGAGTTTTGAAGTGTGATGAAGCTGGGGAGTGGACAATTCGAACAATGACATGGGCGTTTGCCCAACCTGGACAACTCCCCTCTTGAGAATTTGATCTTTCCGGAAGTTGGATTGCCGTCAGAGCTTAGAGCTGAGGTGGATTGGATTGTGACTGGAATGAACCGTGGAAAAGGATCAGACTTGAACTATAATGTGCTGTCATGAGTAGGCTGTCATTCAGACCTCGTCCCCTTGACATCCACAAGAAGCTTCCGATCGTAAAGTCTATCAAGGAGTTTGAGGATGACGATGTTCCGACCGCCACTGCCACTCGCAACTCTCAGCTGCAGAGGATTGCGGCTGAGGTGGAGATTGAGGTGATGAATTTGAGCTTGGTTGTTTGGTTGAGTGATTTGATAGAATTTATCGTTATGTCGCCTACCGAAATGGTTGGTGTTATCAGGTGCATCAGAGTACTGTTAAGAGAATTGCTCAGGAGATACCTATCCCTCAATTTGTTGGCGTTGAAAGCTATGAGAGAGATTATTCTCGCACCTTTAATCAACCCACATCATATCTACGTGGACGAGGAGGTTTGTTAAATGGGCTCGCTACTTTTTTCGTAGAGGGGTTTACATGCGAAAAAATGTTGGTTGGACTACTTTCAATGTTGATATTCATGTGTGGTTTCCTAAATGCAGCCAGATCCGAGCTTGGGGAGTTCGTCGAGTACGACTTGGACAATGAGGATGAAGATTGGATCGGGGAGTTTAACAATGAAAGAAAGATTATCAGTTCCGAAAAGTAAGAAAGCAAATATGATTCTGACCGCATGCTTCTCTGTTGCTGAATTTCATTGAATGACTTTGAGTTTACATCACAGATATTGCTTGTATCCCATATTAGCAATTTTCTCTCTGATGGAAGGGAGGCTTATTTCCTTAATTAGCTTCTTTAACACCCTTTAGAATTATGTTTCCAATTGCGGAGTCATAATCTCAAGGTTGGATGAGGAGGGTCAAACTTACTCGGGGAAAATGTTGAGGGGAGCGAAACCTAAGTGTAAAGGTATCACACATGATCGTGGCATGAATAACAAGGGGTGGACACCATAGCGCGTTTCACCCTCTTTTGACAAAAAAATAGATGGATCAGAAGGTCAAAGCTCATGCTACTTTTTTGGCTTGTGCAACTTACTGCTAAATCATTATCTTTTTCTCCTCTTTTCAGATGCATTTAAACAAGAAATGATAATTGTAGTCCGTCATTTGATTTGACCTTGCACTTATAATTACATGGTTTTTCCAATTGGGAGAGTGTTGTAGAAGACACTGAAGCTAATTTTTTTAACTAAGTTAGAGTATTGTTCGTATGAGCATATGTTCGGCTTTTAATCACTTCATTCCACGCTCTTTCTAAGATGATCTGTTGTAGGCACAAGTAAGATACCGAGGTTTGATGTTTGCTTCTTTTTTTTCTAATCGTGATTACCTGGTAGAATTTAATAGGGAAAGTGCACTGTTTAGCTTACACCACTCATAGATTATAATGCTGTAATAATGGTGCATATTTAGCTTGCAAACTTGATGATTGACCCTCATTTTGAGTCAGCCCTGTTATTTTGAAGTACTGCATTATTTAGTGTAGTTTCTATAATACTTCTGTGCAGTTTTAATTTAGTAATCACAATGCAGATTTGAAATATTGCTATTCAAGTTGGAAGTTCTGGATCATAAAGCAAGGGAAAGAGCTGGAGTTATCACAGCAACTTACAGCGGTCCTGTTCCTGTACTACTGCATCTCGACTCTGCATTTGAGGTGCCTTCCACTTTTTCGCATTTCTGCAGAAGCTTGATGCATTGAAATCTGTTCATCGCTCTGGCTGTACTTTTTTCTTCTTCTCTTCCAGCTTGTATTGAGTTTCGACTAACTGCTTGTTGCTGCAATTATATATAGCAAGTTTTATCTTCGAGTTATCGTCAATCCAGCCGTAGAAAATTTTAACTATTTTACATATAGCAAGTTTCGACTAATTGCTCTTAGTTTTTTGGATGTAAACCCGAAATTGACTCAAGATATATCTGAATAGAGGCAAAAAATCCAGGTGGCCAACACTACTTAATTGTCGGAAAAGGCTTTGTTGTTATTGTTGTTGTTTATCAATGTGGTGAAGGCTCTGTAGTTGTTTATCACATTGTAAGATTTTACGTGTATCATGACGTGAATGGTGAGAGCTGTGTAACAATTTATGAAAGGAACTCGGGTTATGTCTTTTGACAGCATGAAAGGATCGGATGATTCTCAGTTGTTTCCTGTTGTTTTTGGCTCTCAATTTTTTAAATATTTGTAGAGGCACTAGTACATATATTAAGTGTGACACACATTTTATCATTGTCACATGTGATTGAAGATGATGCCATAGTAGCCGATGATCTTAAGATGTACGTTTTTTGACAACGGCAAAGATGTTTGGCAACACCAGCGGGAGACCCAAGTAGGCTCAACACTCGATGTTTGGCAACACCAGTCGGTACATATGTTTCCAGTTTGAGGAGTGTAGGCGCCTAGAAATCAGTGGGAGACCCAAGTAGGTGACATGTAAGGTCCCACATGGGCAACACAGAACGGAATTGATGTCCTAAATCTCCGCTTGGATAAGACCGAACATAATGACCACATATTTCTCTCTATTAATTTGCAGGCCCAAAATGTTTCCAAAAATATCCATAATGCTGGATGCAGGCAACACTTGCTCAATTTTGTTACCAAGGAAAATCATGGTGTTGTCGTTGTACTGTATTATGGGAATGGAAAGGTCATCTCTAGTGTATCTCGTACAAAGTCCCCCCTCCACAACCAATCTCATCATAGTTGCAAACGAGTTTGCAACAATCACAAAAAGGAGGGGTGCTTGGGGGCATCCTTGCCGCACCCCTTGATGGGGGTTGGTCTTGACGACCATTCACCAAATACTGAATAGTTGTCGTCGTGATACACTTCTTCACCTAAGCGATCCAACTGACCGGGAACCCCTTGAACTGTAGTGACGATCGGATGAACCTCCAGCCCACACTATCATAGACTTTGGAGAAGTCCATCTTCTACATCGGACCTTTCCTTTGGGTTCTCTTCCAATCAAGCAACGTCTCAGACGCAAGGAACCAACCATCCGCCATGTCTACCGAACATAAAGGCAGTTTGCTATGGAAAAATTATGGTATTCGATTTCTGAAACCCCTGCTGCAATTTTGCTAGGACCTTTGGCAATGATAAAACAAATTGCATGATAAGGGCCATGGGCCGAAATCCTCCACTCTAGATGGGGCCTCCCTCTTTAGAAGCAGGAAGAGAAGAGCGTTATTAAGTCTGTCGAAGCCCAGGTTGCCCTCCCTGAACTCCTGTAGTACACCAAAACATCCACCCTGACAAAAAGAAATTGAGAAGTTGTCGGACCTGGAGCACCACTCGCATTCAGCTGCATAACTGCCTGGTTGGCCTCCACATCCTCAAAAGGAGTCAGTAAGGCAAATGCCTGCGATGGGAAGATCAACTTGACCCCTAGCACACATCCCCACCCCGCCCCGGCTCACACTCCTAGTGAAAGCGTGAAAGTGAGCACCCTGCACCTGTACATCATCTATGGCCTCAAATTTCGGTCGAATTTCGATATCCCGTCGAAATCTAAAACTCTATCGAAATGGCCGAGATATGGGGGGCCCTAGTGCAAAAAATGACTGAAATGATCGAAATTTCAGTTGAATTTCCACCGAAATTGAAATTCTGTTCGATTGATCACCGAAATGGTGCCCAAAATCGACATTTAAGGCCTTGACATCATCTATAGTGATGCCATGTATGTAATTTTTGGCCTTTGACCACTAGCCCTGGAATGAAAGAAACACTGTGTTATTGTCACCCTTTCTCAAGCTAGTGCTGCTTAGCTCATTGTCTCCACTCAATCTCCTTCTTTCTATCTTCAAGGTGTATCTCTTGGACAGGCCTCAAATGTCAGATTTCGGTTTTGTTTCGGTAAACCCGAAAAGGAATTTCGGTGAAATGATCGGAAATTTGGGAATGACTTGAAAACTCATTTTTTTCAAATTTAAGGATTTCTAATGTTGTTTGATCAATAAAAGAGATAGAAATACAAGTATTTTTTACTTATAATAAGGTGTTAAAATGATCAATTGCCTTAAAATAACGGTTTCGGTCACCATATCGATGAATGTCTAGAGTGAAATTTCAGTACATAAACTTAAATTTTGGCATTCAATTTTTCAGTCAATTCTCAAAAGAACAATAATACTTTTATATAGAGGAATGCATAGATAATTTTAAATTGAAATATTAAATATCATAATACAAGTTTACATGATCACATGATACATCGGTCACATAATATGTCTGCACTTACTAATACTAACCACTAAGTTACTAATATTACATTCTTTTTGGATTGTGAATGATATTCAACTGAACCACGAATTCCTTGGTGGATCCATGTACTCTTTCGGATTCCTTCCATGGTGGAAAGGATGGAGCTAGACCTTAGTTGAATGGATTCATTTTGGCTAAATAAATTGGGTTGCTAGATAATTAGTAATAATTTATGTCAGATTATGACCTCAGGTTAAATGATAATGTACTCCATGCTAATATGAATCTCTATGCTGATTAGATGGCCTCCAAGATATTAGTAGGCAGGATAAATCTTTCCTTGTAAATGGCCCTACAACACTCTCAATACTTGTTTGGCATTTTTATTCAACATGCATGACATTTGCACCAATTGTAAAGAGACAATTAGAATAACATTGGTTTGTTAGCATGTTAGTCATGAGATGCATGACAAACTGACATTTTTTTAAATGCAAAGATAAGAGGATGGTTATCTGAAGTTAGCTGTCAAATGGTAAAAACCATATTATGGCTCTCCAAGATGGCCTAGGCAAAGATAACAAGATGGTTATATAAAGATTCTGAACTATGAAGATTCCGAAGTTAGCATTCAAAGAAGAAAAAAAATTGGCATCTCCAAGTATGCTAAAAGAAGATGTGCTATGAAAAAAAAGATGGTAAAAACTCACATTGCTTGGAATTTGGAAACTTGACTCTCCAAGACTTAAGTTGGGTTGTGAACTTGTTACTCATGGGATGAAATGAGAACACATACATTATATTTATAGGGTTTAAAGAGGACCCCTAATGACCTCAAATTTATTATAATGGTGGTTGGAATAGTGGCCTACATTTCAATGGCGGTTGATATAGTGACTTGTAAATTTCATTTAGTGACCAAATAGTGTCCTATAAATATCAATTAGTGGCCTAGGCATGACATATAACGAACGACCTAGAACAAATTTTGTCGAAATGAACCGAAATAGAATGAAATTTCGGTCATTTCCACTGAAATTCGAGAAATCTGTGAATAATTTCAGTCGAAATGATCGAATTTCGATCGAAATTTTGATAGAAATCCTGGAAAGTGATATTATATATGGTTTTGATATCGATCCGCCATGAAATTCGAATTTCGGTCAAAATTCGCTGAAATTTAAGGCTATTCTCTGGAGATGTCTGGTTCGCAAATTTGACTTTTTGTTGTCAACCCCCGCTCATCTTCTAACACACCTATGATAACCTCCTCTTGCTCCAGTATTCGTCTCCCTCTACATTGGCCCCTCATCCGTCTATTGTACGCGAACATGCATTTACGAAGCACTGTCAACTGGTTGCCAATCTGTTGCGGTCAACCCTCCCTATAACACATTCTCTCCAAAACCGAGTCACCGTTTCACAGAGACCATCCTCAAGGAGTCAAGCTCGTTCAAACTGGAAGAAAGATCTTGGTCTCACACCCTCCCTTGAGGACAATTGAAGATGGGTATGGTTCGAATGAGCCCGTGTAGGGCTTAGGCACGTGCTAAAGGGAAGAGGCACAACAATTCCGTCAACCCCAGAAATCAATTAATACCAATCTTTATCTAGAATTCCTTCAAGTGAAACAACAACAATCTGCATTGCATTCAAGATGAGCATCCCATATTCGGTAATAAAGCATATGAGCTCATCAGATCCAGCATCTTCACCCCACACATGTGCGTGCGGTCTATCTCCCAGTTGGATAGTAACATTGAAGTCGCCCCAATAATCCATGCTTCCAAGGGGTATTTAGCTTTAACAAGACGGGGGTCATTCGGCTTATCTGTGAAGCTCACGGTCGGGCCATAGACATTACTAGCATGAACTTCAAGTCATCTGTTGGAGTGCCTACCTCTGATTGCTTCCTTGTTGGACTCACAAGCCCTTGGCGACTTATTAATGCAATACAAATTATTGTTTTATCATGTCCATCTGAAATGAAATATTGAATGAATGCAGTTTACTATTAAGGTCCCTTTGTACAAATAGGGTTATGTACCATGGCCATATTGAATACCATGCAGTTGGGAGGACACCTCTGATTTCAAACATGTGATATTCAATAAAATCTCCAGTCTGAGAAAGAGATGGCAATCTTTCTCTAAAGACTGATTTCCAACCGACTTCTTGATGCATGTCCTCTGCATAGGAATGGGGATTCGGAAGTGTTGGAATAATCAAATCAAAGAGTTGACTTAATGAGATCGAGATAAAATAAGACCTGAATCATAACTGTCACGATCATGCACCCATCCTTTGACCTGAGACATATATGCATTTATATGGTTGGGTATGCACATTTGACAGATCAATAGGTTGGTGACCTAGCCAAGGTCCATATACTGGTGCGTTGGTGTGCATATGAAGTCATATGAGATGTATGATCTCTCGAAGGAATCATACATGTTCATAGTTGATTAATCGGGAAACATAGCTCACTCATGTATTTTGTGGTTAAATGAATTCCATGCATTTGCCGTCTTATTTATGAAATAAGACACAAATTCGAGATATTAATATATGATTTTTGGAAAGTATATGATTATATTATCGCCCAATTATCGAATGAGAAATCTATTGATATATTCCGAAGAAGACAATCAAGCCAGGGTTGAACTTCGGATTTATCAAAGTCTCCTAGTGTGAAAGTTGGATGAGTATTGGAATACTCAGGTTACTCTTGTTATTGTAATGGATCATCTACCATGACACTTCCATACTGAAGAAGTGATGAAACATGATGATTTTAGTGGTTCCATTTAGCTCGAGTGATTTGTGATTGAATTGGATTGAATCACGATTCATTTGAATCCAATTTCCAATTCCAATTCCAATTTCAATGTCCAAATATTGGAAACAGAAATGACCATGGAAATGGAAATGCACAAGTTTCTTGAGCTCATTTCTTATCTCCAAATGTTTGGACTATGATTAGAAAATGGTCAAGGAAGGGTGATTTAGTTCACTGGCACTTTCTCCAGCTCATGAAGAGTGTGATGCGTTTTGTTTGATCTCACTGAGAGTGTAAAGTATTACAGCTCGAGCTCAACATTTGTAGGGGATAGTTTTTTCCAAAAAAATGGTATAAACCCTAAAATTGACAGTTATCCACATTTCAAGGTCATTATACATGGATATTATGATCTTTCCGACATTATCTTCAAGTATCTGTATTTGTATCTCATGAGTCCTAATTGGATTAGGACTCATACCTATTGATGCCAATATTGTAATAATAATAGTTATTATTGCAAGGGGTAATTTTGTGAATAAGATTCACAAATATATCTCATTAATTAATGTGAATAGTGATTCACAATAATTATTATTTATAGGATATGATTCATAGATATTTATGTAAATATGATTTTACATAATATTTCCAAGGCATGAAATTGTATGAATTTGATTCAGATTAATTTTTATTAAATTGGATTTACATTTAATTTTTGAGCTTATGAATACGATTCATAAGCTTTCAGGATTAATTTCGTAATTTCTCCAAATTTGATAATGTGATTATCAAGTTAATTAATTAATAGATAAAAGGCAACACCCTTAACTAATTTTAGTTAAGCTAAGTTGTTGCTTATTTATTGTTAATTAATCAAGTTAATTAATTAATAATATAAAAAAGCAAAAAACCTCAATTAATTTTAGTTAAGCTAAGTTGTTGCTTATTTATTGTTAGTTAGTTGCTATTAATTGAAGATAAAAGGGAGATACTCTTATTGAATTAGGACTTGCTCTAAGTCATTGATTTAAAATCCAAGGGAGTACAACCCACATGTTGGACATGTGGTGTAAGTATAAAAGAAGGGCAAGGCCCTCTCTTTTACAACACAATTTTGGAGAGCAATAGTCCTTAGAAATTTCGTGGCCCTTGAGATATAGAAGAGTCTGAGAGTCTTTATCTCTCATACGCCCTCTTGTTGCTCTGGTTGGACGTTCGAGTTTGTGGGAAGCAACACGATTCATCTCCGCGCCCACGAGAGAGACTTCAGCAGATCGAACTTGATTCGGGAGGTCTCTTTAGAGACTCTCGCTTTAAGAGGTAACCATGATTTGTTCTTCATTATTCATCATGAATATTAGAAATCCTAAAGGAAATTGTTTCCTTTATTTTTGATTTCTAGATGCACAAATTGTTGTACTACAATTTTCTAGTTCATATGATGAACTAACATTGTTTTGACAAATTGTTTGCCAAAATATTCCATGTTTTTCGTGATGTGTAGTAAATATTTTTATTTACTTCATTTCTCCACCAAGTCCAGCTTGTCACAGATCCAATCTGAGACAAGGCCCTTGACGCACGTTGTGAATCCACGACTCTAACAGATACTGACCCCGGCGGTCCTCCAAAGTCCCTTGGGAAATTTTAGTGTCTTGTAGCATAACTATATCAGTCATTGCTTTCGTACACATGTTTCGTAAACAACCCTCTTTCTTGGGCTCCTAAGACCCTCAACATTCCACGTTAGGGTATTCATTCCGACATGATTTTGGCTCCTTGTGGTAGAACCATTCCCAGATACTCCATTAGAATCTTGTTCACGCTGCTCGTTGCTAGCTGTGCTCCAACGCAAGTTCTAGGCTCACCCGACCCTCGTCGTCTATTCAAACCTAACACGCGGTACCTGACTGAGTACCGGCGTTGCTCCTGCTCTTGCTCAATACACCAATCATACTGTAAATCTGTCACGATCCCAATTTCGGGCCGTCGGATCCTCCCATAACCGAATCTGGTTACTCAGCCAATAATTTATTCAGCAATCACAACTAACATTCAGAAACAGACTACAAATAAAGTATATTCAGAAGAAAGTATTTCAACACTTTTCCATTCACAAAATGAAGTTCAGATGATACATTGTCCCACTATAACCAACATGTACATCAGGTTGAAAGGAAAATATAAAAGATTACTAACTACCTTACAAAGTAAAGCTACTGTGGATGGCTGGATGTCTAGTAAGGTCCTTGCGTTGGCTCACCGATACCTGTTGGGTTTTCCATAAATCATAGGATAAAAATTAGCGAATGCTAGGTAACGAAGAAGGGAAAGCAAACAAATGGTTAATTTTTCAAACTTGTTATCACAAATGTTTCATTCCTTCTCATTGATTTAAGTCATATTCCTTTCTAATCCACGTCAGGGATTAGTCCAGGGAATTACCTCACAACTATAAGGACTCCGAAGCTGTGGACACTTCAGGATTGGAGATTGCGTTGATCTTGGTAAGCTTAATGCCGCCACACGTCGCCTCAACCAATCCTCCAATACTACCCCGTCAATTTTCTTTTATTTTTATTAAACAGGGTCTCAAACTGATGCAGCGTCTGGACCCAAATATAGGGCCAATTCTTTTAGTTAATTTAGTGGTCAATTTTTATTTACGTTTTTTAAGTTGTCGAATTTTTAATTAAATATAAATGGGATCGCCTGTGATCTCAATTAGTGGTCGATTCGAATTTCAAATCCGTTGGTTAATTAGTTAGAGTCATTTTAGGATAATGGGTTGTCATTTAAATTAGTTTTCTATTTTTGTAATATCATCCCTCCTATATAAAGGGATGATGGTCCAATATTTTTAGTCAGTCAGTATTAATGAAAATTTGAGATTTATCTCCTCTCTAATTTCTCTCTCTCTCCCACGTGGTCTTCACGGTTCTCCTTCTTCAACCTCGCGCTGCAGGCGTGTTTCTCTTCAACCCCTCCATTCTCTTCTCAATCTCTCCATTTTCTTCTCCACCAAAATCCACCATCAAATATTTTTTTATTTTTCGCCGTCACCTATACCCGATCCGCATCCCAAACCCTCAGCCCGGAAAACAAATGGAGCACACCGTTTTCGAGGACTCGGTTGCTTAAAACCTCAGGCTAACATTTAATCATATAACCTAGCAGCTTTAAATACATATTATCTGACCCAGCCGTTATTGAACCGCCAGTGCCTCCACATGGCACGACCACATCTTCCGTCGTTCAACCCGAAGATATGTGTCCCGGTACCACGCTTGCAAAACATTCATTTCGTGTGCAATTATCATAAAAGGGCAACCGTGTACCACTTAGGTAGAGAAACGTCAATACGGGTTCCTTCCGACAAACCTACAGGTTGCATGTCCGACCTGTAGTTCTACTTCCAGTCATCCTTAACGTGACACATGATCCTTTTCAGGATCCAACTCAAACCACATCAATTCCCATGATGTAATTCTTTCGTTAAGTCTTCGATTTGCATAATCAGCAATACTTAGTATAGACTCACATATATATTATTCATATGCATATATACTCGTATTTATGCTTATTTAACCTTCAAACCCTAACTTTCAAAGCCACTGCATTGATTTGATGCTTAAACCTTATTTAGTGGGAATCACAAAGCAACTGTTCCGACTTTATCAAAATAGCCAAAATTAGGGTTCTTTATAGCACATAACATAAAATCAAGAATTTCAATAATCTCGGTTTGAAAACCCAACAGCAAAAGGGAAGGATTTCGTTACCTAATCGAGCTCTCTCTCGTGTATGCAAGGCTTTATCGTGTTTCGTTTTTAGAAAAGATGTTTTAAGGCTCCTGAAAAGATCGAATTTCATTTCTGTATCAAAAATGCTAAAAACGTGTCAAGAACGCGAAGAACGAACGAAGAACACGAAGAACACGAAGAACGTCAAGAACGTATTTTCTCTGAAATTTCAGCTGAGCTTCCCCTTATACGGGGTGATATTTCTAGGAAAATTTCGGCAGAGTTTCCCCTTGTATCGGGACATATTTCTCGGAAATTTCGGCAGAGTTTCCCCTTATATCGGGATATATTTCAAAATAAAAACGAAAAGAGTTTCCTCTATAAAATCAATCGTGGGAAAAACAACAACAAAACTGAAAGAATATACTAAACAACAAGAGATGAAGAAATCGGTAGACACCACGCATCTTAGGTAATGAATGTCTGACGAATCATAGGGTTCACTGACGTGCATAGCCGCCCACACCTAAGTAGGGTATTACATAGATTTTCCATCAAAATAACTGTAAAAGCATAATTGAAAGAATAGAAACATAAGCGGTGGAGAATCGGTAGACACCATGCGTCTTAGATGCGTGAATGTGTGACGAATCACATGGTTCAGTGACGTGCATATCCGTCCGCACTAAGTAGGGTGTTACATAGATTTCCATCAAAATAACTGTAAAAGCATAATTGAAAGAATAGAAACATAAGCGATGGGGTGGTGGTGGTAGTGGAAATCGTTTTCCCGGCAGCGCTTCGCTAGCACTCCTCCCTCGCCTCCCATTCCTCCTCCCGACCTCTCGATCCTAGCCCTTGGGGTGGTGGTGGTAGTGGAAATCGTAGAGAATGAATGGGTAGGGGGTTTATTTACAGGCTCCAGAAAAACCACTAACCATGGTTAGAAATCATTGTTTAGACCTTAACCATAGTTTAGCAGCCCATGGTTTTGGCCAAAACCTATCCCAAACTTGGGGCTTAAGTTAGAACATTCTAGATGATTCTAGATTCGCTAATGATGCTTAATTAACACTAATCGTGATGAACTTTCACTAATCGCGATTTAAATTCGCGGGTTTACGCTTATCTTTTGCTAAATATTGATTAGTGTTGCTAATGATCATTAGCTGGTTTTCAATCCATCATTAGTTTCTTTAATCACACTTAATTAGTCTTAATGACAGTCATTATGGGTTAATGACTTCTTAACCCTCCTTGCTTCTCTTTCTTCCAAAAATCATAACAAATCGAAACGAAGTCCGATTCATACGAAACAAATTCCGTTGTTTTCTCTTGATGAGCCGAATCTTATTATATAGGAATGGAGATATGCAAGTTCAAGGCTTTACAAAATCCTCAACCGAAGTCGTTGCCTCCTCTCCTGCTTAGACACAATGAAAATAACTCTTTCCAAACCGTCCTAATGGTGACAATCGAGGGGAGAGATGGCCCCTACAACTTCTAGAGCACTCGAGGCTCCATACCAATCGATCCAGCTTCGCTTGCAGCAGTCTCATTAGCTCGATGCTACAATCCGCATCTCAAATCTTAGTTTAGGGGAGGTACCTTGCACGCCCCAGGAACCGTTTTGATTGCAACTCAGATCAAACCTCAACCAAGCGGGTTTAAAGAATAATCGGGTCAAGCAAATGGCACCTCATTGGCAAAAGCTGAATCGGAGTCCCAAATCTTGAAACAAGGGGATCCACATATACACTCGACGGCTCCGATCCATGGGCCCACTCCTTTGGAAACAGAGCGCAACCAACCTTTGATTTTTTTTCTCCAAAAAAACCTGGGAAAAGGTCTAGATTTTTTTGACAATTTAAAAAACACGCATCCTCCAGGATTTTCGGGAGAGTCATTTCCACTTCCTTCGAAAATTTTTACTGATGTCAACACCATGCCAGCAACATCGCCCACGGCGATATAGATGCTTCAACCACAATCTGGAGCACGCCCTTCCCAGTCTCAGAAGCAACTTGGCAGGAATAGAATCAATCCATTGCCTCCACCATCACGTGTAGGGTCGGAAACCTTCGAGAGACCATCACTGATTACTGACATCACCATTCCGTAGTCAGCAAGAACAAGATCCACCGATGTGACATCTTTCGCATGGAGAGGTAAGCCTTCAACATGAGAACCTTGTAAAACAATGCATAAATATGCACTGTCCCGAAACATGGGGCGACACCACACCACCTTGCCTTTCTTAGCCGTGGGCTTCCCGGCCATTTAGTAGCATCCTCACCTCATTCTCAGCCCACCAAACGAAGAGCCAACCCCTTTTCTAAAAAAAATGAAGAGCCAACCTTACTGCCAATATCCGACATTGCCTGTTGAAGGCAATCCTCCCGATTAGGACAGATGCCCACGAGAATGCCTGCTAACATAGGTCTAAGCCCATACCCAATTCATGGGCCTTGCAAACTTGTACATTGGCCACCGTCACCACCAGTCTAACTGCGAGCACTCGCCTTTGGACCGTTCCGTGGTACACGACCAACGACGATGGCCAAATCCATCACCAACGAAGCTCTCCACTATGTTGCGGCATGCGCTGTTGACGTGGCCCAAATCACCGCATCTGAAACATCTTTCGGCATTGATTGGGGACGCCTCCAAAACACCCACCGTACGACTCTTCTGTACTGGATGCCAATGGAGAATCGAAGATCTTGTGCTCCTCGCCACCGTCGACACTTGCTGACTACGATACTGCTCGTGCATTTATTCCTCCCCGACAAAACCACATGCCACCCTCCATCCTTGCCCCCATCTCTTCTCTGCGAGGTTAAAAATGTTGGAAGAAAACCCCTTTGGTGTTATAATTGAGATTCAACACATGTTGAGCTTTTTATGGCGGGTTTAGTTTCCAAAGTAAATTACATAAAAGGTCCTAAAAGTTGGAATACACATCAAAAAAAGGGTTCTGATAAAATATTATGATATTTTGGTGCATGGCGTTTTGATGTTGTAGCAGTTTGTCAATGATATTTTTAGTGAATATGGATATGGCCTTCTTATCAAAGGATTTGACAAGTGGTTACTGATTAGTTATATATCAATATTACTATTCTTATCATTACGGATTTTTCATACTTCCAAGGTTTTAATAATGATAATACTTATAATAATAACTTTAATAACGTGACAATATTGATTAGAACCTATAATAATAACTTTAATAACGTGACAATATTGATCAAACCTCAGCTTGCATAGATCATAATGTTAGATACCCAAATGTCATATTTTTTAATCAAAACCTTTTTTATATACATTTGGACCTTTTTATGCAATTTACTATGGTTTCAATATTTTCACATGAAAATATGATTCATAAAGTGGGGTCGATCTTGCATAATGAGTTGTCTCTTATTCTTATGCCGATGCATATTTGCCTTCCGTTTTATACAACATCATCAATAAAGCCTTCTTCCACCGTAAGTAGGATCGTCTACATGGATTCTTTGCCTCCATTTAGATATATTTTGGACCATTCTCAGACTTTAATCCAAATAAATTTGGATAGTCTCCTTCCAACACTTCGTGGGCCTTCCTCACCCTCTCTTAGATGGCTCAATAATCTGGAATCTTATATCTTCTAATTGATGCATCAGTAGATCTCCTTTGCAAATGACTAAACCACCTTAAGCGGTTCTCGCTCAACTTATCCTCAATCGGAGTTGTAGAAATAGAATACTCAATTGCTTATTCATGAGACCCTAGGGTTCTCTTATATAGAGAGGAGAAACCATGTTGGACAAATTACATAATAGAGATGAAAAGAAAATACATAAAGAAGAAAAAAGATAAAATAACTCAGAATACTCCGCCTCGAGATGAAGCACATATGTCAATCATGCTCACCTTGGAACAATACTTCAGAAATGGCCGTTTGGCTAGGGCGTTGGTGAAAACATATGCTGGTTGTTCCCATGAGCTGATGTGGGAAGTAGAGATAAAGTAATTCTGAATCATGTCATGTGCATAGTGACAATCTACCTCGATGTGCTTGGTCCTCTCATGGAAGGTAGTGTTGTTGGCAACGAAAAGAGCAAACATGGTTGTCGCATATGCATGAGAAGTGGTGTGTCAATATCTATGTTAGTTAGAACGGATCTGACCCACATCAATCTCAATGCTCTCTACGCCATGGCTCTGTACTCTGACTTTGCACATCGTCTGCTTCTTGCTCTTCCATGACACCGAAGAGATTTCTACGAACCCTTCAAATCCTGAGATATTTCCCGTCCTTGCGGCATCCTGCATAGTCTGTATCCATAACACCACCATCCTTTCTAGCAAATATCTTGACTGTTAATTGTAATTTTTCATGCTAAAATCCACCTTAATTCTTAGTTTATGTAAGTTGTTCTTACCATCTTTTTTATAGTATATTTGGGACGGGCACCTTTGGTCTCAAAAAAATCTTGATTGTTACTTCACGGGGAGGGAATCCATTGAGGTCATCTTCACAAAGATTACGATTAGTGTTTGCTTATATATAGGCTTATATATAGACTCATCAGCTCACAGAAGTTCCAACCTAAGCAATATAGGACAACAAAAGGGTAGTAATCGGATCTTGGAGAGATCCTGTACCTACCTAACTTAATTCATAACTCTTACAATGGACAAACAATTGGTGAGTAAAGAAAAAATGAAAGAGAAATAAATTGCGAACTTCCGACAAAAAGAGAATTATGGATTGATGACAAAAAAAGATAGAACCTTCGGAAGAAAACAAGAAAGCGGATAGGATAGCACATGTCTAATGGTGGATATTGCATCTTTGCAAACAGCGGACAGCTTTCGGAGATGAACTCCATACAGAATAATGGATTACAAACATTAGGAAAATACATAAAAGAGACCACGACATCCATCATATGCATTTCACATGTTTATGGTATTTAATGAGAATGGATGGGGCGAGACAAGATTCCTACTTAGTCCCTTTTTCTGTTTGGACATTGCTGTGGTATACATAGATCGGAATATGAAGGCATTCATTATGAAAATATAAAACAGCTATACTGCACCGCTAATTGAGTACTAGTAACAAGGAGTCATCGCTAGTCGCTACTTAGATACTTGTGCCTTGCTCCATTTGAGAGATGCTCCCCAGTTATGTGGAGTGGCTGTCTTGATGACTGCATACAATTAACATAGTCCAAAGTAAAATCCTTTGAAGTAAGATTCCATTTTCGTAAGATTCCATTTTTCGCTCACGGGATTAGACATGGTGCCCTTGACTCTGCCACTAAGAACTTTTGGTTGCATTTTTGTTCACAACCGACAGCCTGATGATCTTAAGTTGATAGGGACAAGTTCAAACTCTATTGTTTGGATATTTCTCCTTCGTAAAAGGTTACAAATATTCGAATTCTATCACTAATAGACAATGTGACCATAGATGTAATTTTTTGAGAATCTGACCTACTTTCAACATGGCTGCCCTTTCGATTGGAGAATTCTGATCAGTGTGAAAGGTCCTTTGGAATACTAACGGAAAGCAATTCTGATTATTTATCTAGATGTTGAAAGAGTAGAATAGGAGATGGAGAAGGTAAATGGAGATTAATAGATAAGCAAAAGAGAAGTATGATATATATGCACGTGCATATCCAAAATGTCAATTCAGTTACTCATTGAAGGATGGGCCAGAACTCCAAGATCACCCGTGCTCTATCATACTTCTACCACTACTATGGAACCAGGTCCATCATCACCAAGTGATGAAAATTAGACTACTGAACTTCTACAATCTCCCATTAATAGTGTAGACGCCTTGTCAGTTGATCTTATTAATAAAATTATTGATGACTGTAAACATCTTGTAATAGTTTCCATATTTTGTTAGGAATTTTCCAACATGATTTTAGCTCCTCAAAGCTCCTTCCTCTTTTGACAACCCTATCCACCAAAAAGTAATTCGTATTTGCTTTAGGTTAATTTAGCACACAAGAATAAGTTTATCTTGCTAATTTCATCGAAGGAAACTGAAACTTGTGGCTCCAAATTCCAAATACTTGGATACATTGAATAGTGCTTTGGACCTCACTACATATGTATAAGCTTATATAAGGGAACATAAATAAAAGAAAAATACATGAATAAATTGAAGTGGTGACTGGTGACACACAAACCTTAATCCTAATGCTCACATCCCAACACACCCCTCAAATTGGATCATAGATATCCTTTGTACTCAGCTTGCTACAACAATGTGCGAATATGGATCCTGTGAGTGCATTGGTGAAGATGTCTACTGTCTGTTTTGAATAAAATACACTAGATGTCTGTAGCTGACCTCTCCAGATGAGCTCGTTAGTGAAGCGGCAGTTGACCTCTACATGCTGGATGTGCTCATGAAACATAGGATCCTCCTGGCCTACTTTCTTGGGTTTAAAAAAGTAGTATGGTTTCACATTTAGAAGTATTCTCCCCTTGGCCGACCTTTTAATCATTTTTGGAAATCTCGTTTCAAGTGGGAGCCTTGCAGAAGTGGGATATTCACAGGACAAATTTATTCATCTCGTTCCTTGTTTATCTGGGTGCATTGTTTCTCAGATATGTAGTCACAGTGTTACTATAAACTTTTTTTCTGAAGGGTTTTTCAATTTTTTGAAGGGACTGTTACTGGTAACGTTCGCAATGTGCTTTATGCACTATTTTTTTATTTATGTGATACTCGTTAGTTTTTCTTTTCACCCTCTTTGTATAAATATATCGTGGGTGTGACTACCAATGAAAACATTTCAACATTCCACATGTCGTGGACATTTGTCGGAGTTAGAAATTACATACATGTTCTAATTTGTATTCAAATGTACAAGTGCTGTACTTGATTCGTCTGGCTAAAACAATGAGATTAAAAGGACTTTACTGATGGGAAGATGCCTTGTTGTGTCTAATGGCCTAGTAACTTATTCGACTAACTCATGCAATTTGCAATTGTTTTCACTATGCCGCTTTTTCGGTTAATGGCCAGCACTTATAACATATGATTGTTTTTTAAAGCTATTTGATATGTTCGATGCTAGCAAAGTGATATCGAGTAAATTAGCTGTAACTTTTTGTTTTTAGAAATCAACTGAGTCAATGATTAAAAGGTTTTAAAGCTAAATCTCTGAGATATTTTGCTCTCAGTCGAGTGAAACTTAAGCCATCCATGGTTTTGTTGAACAATGTTTGTGTATGTCAGAAATCTACATCTGACTTTAGATGCTTTTGAACACGAGCATGAATGTTTTATCTTTACTTATTATTAATTTCTAAACATTGTTTTCTTAATTGGAACTGTTGTGTAAACTTTGATATAACACTTGTCGTGCTTCTATTGCAGGCGTTGCAGTCCTTATCCTTAAGATATGCCGTTTTCCAGTCTGTATATAGTTACTGGAGGAAAAAGGTACTAATTGCTTCTGATGTTGGCAGTTTTTTTGTTATCTGTCTGCACTTACTTTCTAATTTCTTTGGACTCCTCTTCAAAGACAATATTTAGCAGTGATAAATTGTTTATTTATGCCATCACATGGATTTCCTGAGGTTATTGAAATTGATGGAGGTGCAATAACCTCCAGGCATTTTGTTGAAATTGGTTCAATGTTCACCATCGAATTGTTGGTTAACAAATCAACCCATTGGAAAATTGATATGTTTGGCCTTCAGGCAGGCAGCTGAATTATCAGCTTGGCATCTCTGTAAACAAACAAACGTTATATAGAAACTTTGGTTGCCATTGTCTTGGTTTATGTTGGCTTCCCAATGGGGAAAAACTCTCAAATGGGGTATTCTTTTTTGGTATCTTTCAAGGTTAAGGTGAACCGATTTTTGAAGCATATCCACCATGGTTACCGTAATTTATATAACTTATTGCTCTTATTTATGCACTTTTAATTTTTGTTTATTAAAATTATTTTGTTATTTTTTTGTGCTTAATTTTTCCCTTTTGAATATTTATCAGAGGGAGCGATGGCAGAAGCCTATTTTGCGACGGTTGCAAGTGAGTTATATGTATATATGTCAAATTGTTTGTGTAGTACTAGTAGATAACAATACTGCTTATGGGATTGGTATTTTATTCCACTGCACTTCAGTTGCATAGATTTCATAAAGCCATTTGAATAGGGGGGAACTAATTGCAATGGATGTCATATGTTTGCTGGAGTTGGTCTTGAACTATGACTTGACCCAGTTTTAGGGATGCAAACGGACGGATACGGATACAAATATAGGTATTACTGTATCCTTATCTGTTTTTGAATATGAATACGGATGCGGATACATATATTGACGGATATTAAAACTATCTTACAATATCCTTAAAAAACGGATACGGATGTAAAACGGTAATGACCACATACGAATATTGTTAGAAATACTCTATAAAATTGAATTAAATATATACGAATTGGATGGAAAACACATGATATAAATTTACTAAGTGTGTTTGTATCATAAAAACTATACAAATATGGTAAAAGAAGGTATAGAATTATGTTATATAGGGTTAAATATACATCTATGTCTATATTTATATACAAAAACGGATAAACAGATACGGATACAGATGTTTGTGGATATCGAAACTATATCCGTATCCATTTTAAAAACGGATACGGATCTCAAAATCTGTATAAAACGGATACGGTGACGGATCGGTACGGATATATCCGTAATAGTTTGCATCCCTACCCAGTTTTCATCTGCATATAGTAGTGGAATCAGTAATCTTACACACATGGAGAAATATGTGTGTATATATATCACAATGGTAAAAGTCAGGAAGGGTGAATGGGTGTTTGATCTTTGTATATTTTTCTGAAACCTAAAGAGCGAGGATTGAAATTAGCATGGAGAACTAGAAATCCATGAATTGCTGTTTTATTAGACCTCAAATCAGCATTTCATTATCAATGGCCAGTGGTTTATCTATTCTGAACTTCGAGTCACTGCCTTCAAAAACCACCAACTGAATCCACACCCATCCAAAAAAATAGATACCAAAAGAGCCTGGTTCCATTTAGAGGACATGCGAAAACCTTGCGTTTGAGAAACCTCAACTGCTTTAATGGTTTAGTAGCCCATTATAGACTCAGCTCGGAGCTTAGGCTACAACTCAATTCGTCTACTTAAATGGTCTAGAGCCTTCCACCAAACGTCCAGGATTTAGGCGTTGCAAATATCATTTCCTATAAAAATGGTGGAAAATGCCACATGAGGAAATTTGCAAATTGCAATGCATTGGGACTTCCCACACATGCAAACCACTGACTTCATTACCTGTATCCATCCAATAAGATGATGGCAGAGAAAGGGAGGTGGCATGTGGCCAGGAGTTGTGAACATGCATTTGTTTGGAATTATAAATATTACGTTTCCATTTTTTGTTGTTGGCTAAATCGAATTATTTGGCTTTATTGGAGAATGACTTAGGTAGGTAACTGGATCTTTCCGGTTACAATACCATGAAGAATAAATCCAAATTGTCTATTTGAGGGGGGGGGCTTTGAAGAATCGGTGAGGCTATATAGAGCCCCACACTCATGCAATCATTGAGACTTGAGAGGATGAAATAGAAGAATCCACCCTTTGAGAAGTTTTCCTGTGGTTCATTCCGCTCCCTACGGATTAGGGTTCTATGTAAAATCTCCAGTGTTCTTCATATTTATCTTGCTTTTTCTTTTTTATTGCTTCCGCTTTATCATTTTTCACATGGGATTAGAGCAAGTCGATTTTTCGGAGATCCAATTTATTTTCAAGATCATTCATTTTATCAATATTTGAAGATATGTAGTTTCAAACTTTCTTGAAGATTGTGGGTCATCTTTTTGTTTGCCAATTCTTTTTTGGGGTTTCATAGAAACCTAGATCTGATAGAAGAAAGAGGCGATGGACAAATTCATCTGTGGCACACGCACAACTCTAGCCCAAGTGCGAGTGCATCTAGTGATACGAGAGGCGTATGTGAATCCTCCATGGAGCACTCCAGGCAGCGAGCATGACACCCTTCTTGGCCGCGACTCCATGATGAGCACCTGACTTTTTGTGAAGAGAATGAGTACGATGAACCCTACATGTGCAACTCTATGCTACAGCTCCCAGTCGAAGTCGACACGGCTGCACCTTCGCATACAAGGTGTACGGGCCCCGATCCTTCCTTAACAAGCAAAGCTAATGGCTTTAGCCCTCACGCTCCAGCAAGCACTCCAACGAACAACTCTGGTGCCCCCCCAATGCTGCACCTCCTTCAGGTGGCACTGTCCGCACAATGTGCCACCCCTTGTGCCCCTCCAGCAGGACCTCCCTCGAATGTTTTTGATGGCTAGCGACGACCTCTAATTCCAGAGAACCATCTCCCTGATGTGTGGGCCCTCATCCCCAGCGCACATGACATCGCCCTCCCCACCTCAACCATCTATGTGCAGCCCCCTTCCTAGCATGACACCTCCGCGACAACGCGCGGCCACACCTCGATTGATCCTCCTCCAGATCACATAGGCAGCTATGGGTTTCTCCAATCCTAGAGTCGATTGAGAATAGAAACCCCCCTACGTCACTCTCCTAATCTGCTGATGTGTTTGGGCCCAAGTGGGTTACAATAAAAAATGTAAAGGGGGGGTGAGAGATCTATCATATTTTAAAAAGAGGGAGATAGGTTTGAGTCATGGTTCCAAATTTCACGAAATTTTAGTTTCGATGGTGTAACTCGAAACTCGCTTGTATATCGAGTTCTCAGATTTCAGACGAAATGGATTGAAATCTCGTCGCGATATCACCCCATCTCGATATCTTGCTCGAGATGAGGAATCTTCTTTATTATAATACCCACTTGGGCTAAATAAGATCGAAATTTCGATCGAGTTGAGTGTTATGCGTTTCATTCTGCTATTGTGTACTAGTGGTGGTTGCTTCTTCTGCACAGTGTATGAAATGTCGATATCGTATCGGTCTGCTTGGAAAAGGATATATCGGGATATATCGCCGATATATCGACGATATCGGTTGAAATGTTGGAAATGGCTCAGAAAAGCTATTTTTTGTCGTTTTTCAGAAATAAGATCTTCCAAGATATCAAAACAACAAATAACCTCCAAATACACACTTATATCCCACATATCTATCATTTATACCTTATATCACACATATCGGTCATATTGAACGTATCAATGTTATTGTTGATTCCTGACTTATAGATATTGGAAATGGATTTAATCCATGTTCTTATACCATTAAATAACTTACAAATATACACTTAGATGATACATATAGATCATCTATGACCCTTATATCACACATATATGTCATATCGAACATATCGTTGTTAATGTTGATTGGTGATTAATAGACATTGGAATTAGAGTCAAAGTAGCTAAGTTAAGCACACTTAGAACACTTGTTTTGTTCACGGAAGACAATAAATGGCCTTGAGACGAGCCATTTGATTCAAAAAATGTACATAATCATTAACGAGACAATGTTTCTTTGGTATAAAGATTTGTCTATTCACAAAAATAAATGAAAAAATGTAAATTAATGCAATATTGTAAAAGAGATTACCTAGTCACGAGGGCTTTAGAATCAAGAGTTCCGTGGAGGGCAAGGTAGGAAATATCGATATCGTATCGGTCCGTCTGGTCGAAAAAGAGCATAAAAATCAATTTTTTCACGAATTAAGATAATTTTAGTTATTAAAATAATAATATGCAAGATTGAGGTATATTTAGCACATTGATACACATTATATCACACAAATCGCTGGCTGTTAATGACAACAACTGACAACTGAGCTAATTGTCGACATATGATGTATTCTGGACCTGTGATTCTAACTTGATTAGTATTAGACTTGTTTTCATCTCTATTGCCAATGAGGGCGAAGCCCACCAATTGAAGAATCGTCGTATGCACTCCCTTGTAGCATCGTACCCTTCCAGACATGGGTCTCACTGCCCGGTCAACGAGCTTGGGGGTGGGGGATGGGGGGTCAAGGGGGAGCAGTTGAGCTCCCCCTACGAGGGTGTGAGGGCATCACCTCCAACCCGAAACAAAATATATATTTCACAATGTGTTTTAATACTAGGAGTAGCAAAAAAGTAGTGAAATCAAGCTTATAAGGGCAATATCATTGATATATATATATATCGATGAAATATCGGTGATATCGTTGATATCCGGGAAATTTTGTACTGAAATCAACCAATTTCGAGTGATATGGCTCGATATTGGCAATATATCGCCAATAAATCAGGCACATAGCGACGATATTTGGTAAATGGATATCTAAGCTGATATATGTATGGGCTCTCCACGGATATCGACATATTGGCGATATATCACGCTATGGCCTACTATGCTTCTACAACACCATTTTCTTACTTTTTCTTGAGGTAAACTCAAATCTTCTTCATTTTTTGATATAGGAATAAATTTTTGAGGGTTTTTGTTCTTCTCATGTTGATATTGCATATTGTGATATTTTTGTGGGTAAATTTTGAATATTTTGGGAGATTTATGAGACACAAATTTGGGGTTTTCGTTTTTTCATGTGGAGTCATGATTAGTTTTGAATGTATAAACTTGGATCTCATCTTTAACATGTGGTAAACAACATTTCGAAAATTTTTGTGAATATATGGAAGAGAAATTCAGGGTTTTTATATTTTATTGCGGAATCATGATGAGTTTTCAAAGGAGAAGCTCGGATCTTAATTTTAAAACTTAAAAAACATGATTCGGAATTTTTTTGATAATTAAAATTAAATAATTGATTAATTACGAAAATTAAACTTTAGATCTATGCGTTATTTACGTGTTTTGTGTCTCTTATGTGATTTTCTCGAAATTGATCCCCTAATCTCTAGACCTAAGATGTTTTTACTTACAAATCAGAATATATAAATCTATATTCAATTTTAAACACCAACTAAATACTGCTTTATGCATATTAACGACAACAACAAAGCCTTTTCCCACACTAAAGTATGGTCGGCTACTTATGCATATTAAGTGTTAGAAAACTTATAAATATATTTAGTCTGAATATTAAAACTTATAATAAGTAGAAAATACTTAATTGTTCTCGTTATATGGCTCATGAATGATTGTTATGCAATTTCTTTGCAGATTTTAGTGATCATCATCATGGTCTCACATTTCGGATCGAGATTTGATAGTTCTGAGGATCAGATGGATTTAATGGGGACATTGGTTGGAGGTATACTACCACTCTTGATGGCAACAAAGCCAAACCACAATGCAAGTTTTGTGGGAAGAGGTTAGGAGGAGGGAGGATTACGAGGATGAAGCAACCTCTTGTTGGCAACAACAAGAATGTTGCCACGTACACGCGTTCTCCAAAAAATGAGGGACATGGTGAAGGCTAGCTTGGACGGAAGGACATGGATACATAGAGGGCAAGGAGGGATGAACAATTCAAGGAGTTCATGTTTGAGAAAGTTCAACGTCCTCTCTGATTCAGATGGCAATGGCTTTCTCTAACCAGTTGATATTCAAACTACAACGGATAGGAAGGCATGCGGGAGGGCAACAAAGGAATCTATGATAAGCGAGTTCGAGAGGAGAGAACTCGATGATGCATGAGGCAATTTCTATTGTATAGGTGGTAGTGGGAGCGGTTATGGAGGTGCACCGTTACCACCATCTACCAAAAAACACAAGGGAGAAGGGACTAGAGCCCTTCTTGACGAGGAAAGAGTCCATGCAATACAAGCCAAGCAAGGATTCGAGGTAGAACACGGTGAATGGCATGTTCAATAGTGCATGAGAGAGAGTCAACAAGCTCTTTTTTAGGAAGCATTCCAGCCAACATTGTTAGCATACCATTCTTACAAATGCCATCGACGAGATCGCTGCTACAGGAATGAAAGTAAAGACTCCCACATCCTACAAGATAATGAACAAGTATCTTGTGATGAAGAAACATGAGATGAATAAGTACATCATTGAACTGAGGAAGAGATGGCCAGTGTACGAGGCGACGTTGATGTGCGTTGGATGGACGAGCTACATGAGGAAGCATATCATCAACTTCCTCGTTTTTTGTGATAGGAAGATGATTTTTCTGGAATCCGTCTATGCATCTGATCATGTGAAGGACCACAAGTATCTACTGGAATTGATGAATGACATCATCAAGGATGTTGGGAAGGAGAACATTGTCCAGATTGTAATGGATAATGGCAACAACTTCAAGAAAGTAGGTGAAACAATAAGCTACGGCATTTTTTGATACCGTGTGCTGCACATTGGTTGATTTGATTCTAAAGGACTTCAGTAAGAGGAAGCTGGTCTCAAAGGTGGTGGAGCAAGCACGGATGATCACCACCTTCATTTACAACCCGTCCAAAATGCTGGCTTTGATGAGATGGATGTTTAATGGTGAACTGGTGAATTCTGACATCACATGCTTTGCAACCAATTTTATAGCGTTGCAAAGCCGTAAACAACACAAGACATGATTGAAAATTGCCAAGGTGAATGGTTCGAGATACTTGAGGCTCGGACAGAAGGTGGGAGGAAAGTGGAGACATTGAACAATGATCTTCACTTCTGAGGGTAACTCGACTCACGAAGATAATGGATCCGGTTCTGTTTGCATTACAGATCGCGGATGGCGACAAAAAGCCAACCATGTGATGATCTATGAGGCAATGCTTTGCATGAGAGAGAAGGTCAGAAAAATAGTTGGGAAGGGATACAAAGTATGGTTGGACATCATAAATGAATGTTTGCCCAAGATACTCTCGCATCCTCTTCACATGGCTGGAATATAATAAATCTAATCTTTAATTTTTGATAGCAATTTTGATGGATTAAAATATGAGAATTATGCATGCTTATGTCCAGCTTATTACGTCAATCCCAAGTACTAGCACAAGAACAGTCTTGCGTACAAATGCTGACCTTCTAGCAGCTGTCCAAATTATGGTGGAGAAGCTCGTCAAAGATGAGAAAACACAAACCTTGTGCATGAATGAGGTAATTTGGAATCTAGAGCGAGTTTACATTTCCAAGTAGACTAACAAAACATTCATTTGAAGTATTATGTGACAATTTATGACTTCAAAAAATGTGCATGTCAAGTACTTTAGGGATGCTTTGGATTCCTTCGGTATAATTACAACGGTTAATGGACATGGCAATACTCTTCCTGGTAAGGACGAAGACGATTAAGTCCATTGATTGTGTTGTGACATATTACTACTATTCACTCTTACCGATTTATCTTCTTTGGATTTTCCGCACCTGAATGATGGTAATTGTATGGAATTGAAGCTCCCAAGCTACGAAAGGTGTCATTTAAAGTATTGTTTCAAATCACATCTACTGGTGGTTGTGAGAGGAACTGGAGTACATTCAATCCGATCCATTCGAAGAGACGGAACATGTTCAGTGAATAGAAGCTCCATGATCTCGTATACGTACACTACAACTTGAGGCTAAAGATGAAACATCAAAAGGTAGAGCCATGACAAAGAGGATTACATAGACCCTGTCGATCTTGCACACATTTTCAAAATGCACGATGACGATGCAAATGAAGATGTTCTCCTAAGGTGGATGGGTTCCAACGGTGCTTCAATACTCGATCAATTGGGAGGAAGACAAAACCAGAATTAGGCCAGCAAATGGGAGCAAATGTAGGTGGCTATATGGCTAGATTCGGGCCAAGGTTTGTAGAAATTAGTAGTCGGTTGACGGGATCACTGACCAAGGATTAATTGGCAGCCATGTGACTAATCGGATTCAGTCGGCCATTAGTCAGTTTTGAATTTTTTAATTATTTTAAATAACAACAACAAAGCCTTTTTTCACAATTAAGTAGGGCCGGTTACATGGATTTGCCTCCATTCAAATCTATCTTGGGTCAATCTCGGGCTTATATCCAAAAAATTAAGATCCCTTCGTATAGTCTCTTTCCAACACTTCTTGGGCTGTCCTCGCCATCTCTTAGTCGGCTCAACATCCCAACACTCGCATCTCCTAACTGGTGCATCAGCTGACCTTCTTTGCAAATGACCAAACCATCTTAAGCGGTTTTCCCGCATCTTATCCTCGATTGGAGCTACACTAACCTTTTATCTGATTGCATCATTCCGATTCCGATCTTTACATGTGTGTTCACAAATCCACCTTAGCATTTTCATTTCTGCTACAACCATTCTCTGCTCATGTCTATGGCTCACATGCCAACATTCAGATCCATAGAGCATAGCAGGTCTCACAGTTGCTTTGTAAAACTTTCCTTTAATTTTTAAAGGAATTTTCTTATCACAGAGAACAACAGAGGCTTCTCTCCACTTTAGCTAGCCTGCATTTATTCTATTAGTAACATCTTCATCAATTTCCCCATCATGTTGCAAAATAGATCTCAGATATCTAAAAGAATCTCTCTTCCGAATGTTATCGTCACCAATCTTCACCTCGATTCCTTCACCATTGCTTCAATCAAAGATGCACTCCATACACTTTACCTTAGCCCTACTTATACGAAATCCTTTAGTCTCCAATGCATGTCTCCGGACCTCAAGCTTCTCATTTACATCATCTCTGGTCTCGTCAATCAACACAATATCGTCAGCAAATAATATACACCAAGGTACCTCATCTTGAATGGGACTTGTCAACTTGTCTATGATCAAAGTAAAAAGAAATTGATTCAATGCTGAACCTTGATGTAAACCAATGTTGATGTCAAAATAATCTGTCTTCCCAGACTGGGTTCTTACACAAGATAAAGCCCTATCATACATATCCTTTATGTTGTTAATGTATAGGACATGTACTTGTCTCTTCTTCAAAACTCTCCACGGTATCTCTCGTGGGACAAAATCATAATTCTTCTCCTAATCAATAATTATCATACGGAGGTTTTACCTTTTAGCTCTATAAATCTCCATTCTTATCCTCAGCAAATGGATGGCTTCAATAATTGAGCGACCTGGCATGAATCTGAATTGATTTTCTTTTACGTTAGAAACTTGCCTCAACCTTCTTTTGATCACACGTTCCCAAATTTTCATAGTGTGACTCATCAGCTTGATACCTCTGCAATTTGAACAATTTTGAATGTTTCCTTTGTTCTTATAAAGAGGCACCGCAATACTCCAATCTTCAGGCATTTTCTTGCTTTGCCAAATAACATTGAATAGATTCGTAAACCACGTCAAATCACGCTTACCTAAAACTATCCATACTTCTACAGAGGTGTCATTCGGTCCTATACCTTTCCTAGGTCTCATAACCTTCAAAGCCTCCTCTACTTCCTTTCTTTGTATTCGTCTATATCTTGCACGATTCAAGTAACTTTCACTACTAGCTAGATTACCCAAAGTGATCTATTTCCTTCCCCGATGAAAAGTTTTTGGAAGTACTGCTTCCATCTAGTCTTTATATCCTTTTGAGTAATAAACACGTGACCTTCCTCGTCCTTAATGCATCTTACTTGAGAAAGGTCTTTGGTCTTTCTTTCTCTTGCTTTGGCCAACCTGAATATATCCTTCTGGCCCTCCTTAGAGTCGAGTTTTTTATACAAAACTTCATAAGCTTTTGACTTAGCTTCGCTTACAGCCTTCTTTGCTTCCTTCTTCACTATTTTGTAGTTTGTGATAGTTTCCTCTGTTCAATCCTTAGACATAGACTTAAAGCATGTCCTTTTAATTTTTAGCTTCTCTTGCACCCCTTCACTCCACCAAGACTCCTTTTGACATGAACCTCCCTTTGACTCGCCTAGCATCTCTTTGGCTACCTTTTGGATACGAGATGCTACTGCATCCACATTTTGTTTGCACTTCCACTACAATCCCAAGATAAGTCTTCTAAAACTTTCTTCCTGAAGCTCGATTGCTTCAGTGGAAGATTCCACCATATAGTTCTAGTGATCTTAGGAACCCTCATTTTCTTTACTAGCCCTTTAATTTGCACATCCATGACTAACAAGCGATGTTGGGTTGTCAAACTCTCCTGGGATTACTTTGCAGTCTTTATAACACAACCGATCTCTTCTCCTCAACGCAAAGTAATCTATCTGTGTTCTAATTGGACCACTCTTATAAGTAATTAAATGCTCCTCCCTCATCTTGAAGAAAGTAACCGATCTCTTTTTAATTATTTTAAATATATAAATAATTTTTTTGTACCCACTTAATGGTCTAGTGGTAGTACAATTTGTCTACCACACAAAAGACCAGGGTTCAAATCCCACTCTTGCAGGGGTTGCGTTAGGTAGTCGACGGCCATCGTAAATAATAGTCGAATCTTTCAACATGGATTTGAGCAAGAATTCATGTAGCCGGCCCCACTTATAGTGGGAGAAGACTTAGTACATTTTTTTATATAAATAAATTTTTTATACACATATTCTTATATCTTTACATATATTTGTATATTTTCTATACTATCATAATGAAACAAAAGAAGTAATTGACTTTAAATATAACATTAAGCATATTAGAATAAGTTTGTTTTTAAAAAAGCAGAAAAACTCTATGTAAAAGTCGGTCAAGTAGTCAACCTGATTAGTCGGGTTGACCGATTAATATCCAACTAGGCCTAGTCGAGTCGGCTACCCTCCGGACTCGACTAGTTGGACTGACTAGTCGGCCTAGTCGACATACTTATACAACAATGATTCGGGTGAATGACAGACCCTCTTGGAGGGTTGACAACCGATGTTGATGCAGTTGTTGATGACATTCTCTCCACTGATTCCAAATCCAAATCCAAAACAAATAATGACAATGGAGATGATGATGATGATGATGGAGGTCGTGATGGATCTGGTGAGGGGGAAACATATTCAGGTGAGTCGACACTCAGCAGGCGATCGTCGTGGACCACATGATACAAGCAAGGAAGGACGTATCGATATCGATATCGTTTCGATCCGCCCGGAAATGGATATATCGAGATATATCGCCGATATATCGATGATATCGATGGAAATGTCGGAAATGGCTCAAAAAAGCCATTTTTTGTCATTTTTTCAAAAATTAAGATCATCTAAGGTATCAAAGCAACAAATAACCTATAAATACACACTTATGCCACACATATCGGTCATTTATAGCCCATATATCGCACATATCAGTCATCATATCGAAATATCGCTGTTAATGTTTATTCCTGACTTTTAGATATTGGAAATGGATTTCATTCAAGTTCTTATAACATTAAATAACTTACAGATATACACTTAGATGACACAATAGATCATTTGTGAAGACTATGATCCTTATATTGCACATATCGGTCATATCGAACATATTGTTGGTACTATTAGCTGTTGACCTATATATATTGAAAATCGAGTTCATCCAAGTTCTTAGATCACTAAATAGCTTACAAATATACTCTTAGATCACACATATCAACCAATCTATGAAGCTTATATCGCATATATCGATCATTTTAAACATATCGATATTAATGTTTGATTCTTGACTTTTATAGATATTTTGTTTTGAAGAATTGACTTATAGTTATTGGAATTTGAATTCATTTCAACTCTTACAATATGAAATAACTTGTAAACATGCACCAAGTTGAATTGAAGAACCATTGTATGCACCCTCCTGTTGCACCATACCCTACCCGAAACAAAATATATATAAACCATTGTGTGTTTTAATACTAGGTGTAGCTACATATATGTGTTTTAATACTGGGTGTAGCTAGATAAGTAGTTGAATCAATCTTGCACAATAATAGCATTGATATATAGAGATATCGTCGAAATATCGATGATACCGATCGATATCCGGGATTTTTTCTACTGAATCTAGTCATTTTTGACCGATATGAGCCGATATGACGATATATCGTCGATATATCGCCGATATCCCTGTAAAAGGAGATACTGGATACAGTGTTCACTAAATCGGCCGCACAGGCCGCATATGCAGCTGCATATGCCCATGCGGCATGTAGACCGCACCGATTACTTGAATCAGTGTATTATGCGCCCTCCCCGCATATGCGGCCTGCATATGCCCCGCATATCCCGCATATGCCCCGCATATCCCGCATATGCCCCGCATACTGCTCCAGCAGCTCCAACTTTTCAATCTTCTCATTCAATTGTTAGAACTTAGAATATGACATGCATTTATATACAATTGCAATGCATTATACCATTATGTATATGCAAATTTTTATGTTTTTCTCATGTATTATTTCCACGAGTATATACAATGTATCGTCGAATATTTTTTATATATGCCGATTGAGGTTTTGCTCATGTAGTGCATGTATGTGTATTGAAGTTTTGTTATTATGAATCATATAACGTAAAGTTTTTATAGTAAATGTTTTTTTTTGATTAAATATAAGGCAATTAAAAGTATATATACACACCCATCTAACATGAACTGTTTTTCTTAGATCTTCTTTAACTCCACTTAGATACATAACTTCAGTGGTAATGTTATTCATATATTTTTTTTATTTTTAAATAAAAAATTAGAAAACTGCTTAGAACTGCATATACCCCGCATATGCTCCCGCATACCGCTTAATCAGTATTCAGTGACCAGTCCGAACGCATACGCATACCGCTTTCCTGAACCTTGACTGGATAATATCGAAACCCCTACCCTGTCGAAACCGATATATTGGCGATATATCGCCGATACGACCTTCCATAGATACAAGATTCAAGGAAAGGATCCACACAAGGCATGAATATATGAAGCGACATACGAACGTACACGGACAGTTTGTTCCAAGTCTGAGTCCGAGACCTATGGATTTTGAAGCATGCGACCGTGGCCATCGTTATACGAACAATTATATTGATGATTTGATATCATATGTAGGTTCCTTGAGTTGCATGGACATTGGCAACCCATATTGTGGAGCAACACCGAGTCCCCTAGGCGGATATGGATCATGGCATGATGAGAGATCATTTGGCATTTTCCCAGAATACTTTCATGCTCCTCCTCCTGGACCTCCTCCTCCTCATGCACATACACCTCCATCATATGGTTACAATGGGTATGGAAACAACATCTACAGAGGTGGGAACTATTAAAGTAGCCAGCCCGAGCAGAGCCATTGCGTCTATTTTGGTGGTGACAGTTATGGTTTCTTCCATGACTATTACACAACTGTGCCTCCTCTTCCGCAGAGATCGTTTCCTACTCCGTCATCGTCACCCCGAGGATCTCAAGCTAGCACTTCGCAACCTCGTCATGCCCCTCGTGATACCGGATCTAGTGCTGCTTATCCTCGTCTCGGGATACTCATAGGCTTCGATGATCATCGATACATGCAGTATGTGATGGATTACATGCCATGTACTCGTACATGATATGGGAGAACCACTACGAGTTCATTGAGTCCACGATGCACTATGATGGACAACAGGGAGGGGGACGATATGGATCCACCACGGAACTCTTGGTTCTGAGTTGAACTCATGATCATGTAATATCTTTTATTGCATTAATCATTAATATGCATGTTTTCATTTATTTTTGTGAATACATGTTTTTTACTTATTATAAGTCTGTTATTAACACCGATATGTTCGATATGATTGATATGTGTGATATAGGGGTCATAGTCATAGATGATCGATATGTGTGATATAAATGTATATTTGTTAGTTATTTATTGTTTGAACTTTGAAGAACTTGGATGAAACCCCATTTCCAATATCTATCAATCAACAATCAACATTAACAACGATATGATGATATATATGATATAAGGCGTATAGATGAACGATATGTGTGATATAATTGCTTATGTAAGTTATTTATTGTTCTAATAACTTGGATGACCTTAATTTGTGAAAAATATAAAAAATGGCTTTTTTGAGCTATTTCTGATATTTCCACCGGAATCATTAAAGTTTCCTGAAATTTTGGCGAAATTTCCCTTTCCGGGCCGAACCGAAATCAAAATCGAGATTTCGAACTTTGGCTTGAGCATGATAGGCTCTTATTCCAAAAAAAAGGTTGATTGAAAAAAAGATGAAGAAAGAGGGCATGCCTTGCAAAAAAAGAGAGAATAGCTGAGGAAAAAATGGACAACCAAAAAAGAAAGGTTGATATGTGCAATGATAAAAAGAGAGGAAAGTGCACAACAAAGGGAAAAAAATAATGAAGTTGTTTGTTCCCCTCTTCATTTGTTCTCCAACTTTGTCGAGTACCTCTCAAAATTTTGACAAATGTGGGAGAACATGAGAGGAGCATCGTGGTGCCTCTTCATAAGAACAAATGAGATAACAACAACAACAAAGCCTTTTCCCACAATTAAGTAGGGTCGGCTGCATGGATTCTTCGCCTCCATTCAGATAAGAACAAATGACAAAATTATTCAAATTACAGAAGTATCTAGCTGATGAGTCACACTATGAAAATTTGGGAACACATGATCGAAAGAAGGTTGAGGCAAGTTTCCAAAGTAAAAGAAAATCAATTCTGATTCATGCCAGGTTGCTCAACTTTTGAAGCCATCCACTTGTTGAGGAGAACAATGGAGATTTATAGAGCTGAAAGGAAGCACCTTCATATGATTTTTATTGATTTGGAGAAGGCTTATGATTCTGTCTCACGAGAGATTATGGAGAGTTTTGGAGATGAGACAAGTACTTGTCCTATACATCAACCTCATAAAAGATATGTATGATAATGCTTCATATTGTATAAGGATACATGCTGGAAAGACTAATTATTTTGACATCAACATTGGTCTTCATCAATGTTCAAACTCTGAGTCCATTCCATTTTACTTTGATTATGAGCGAGTTGACAAGTCACATTCATGATGAGATACCTTCGTGTATGTTATTCACTGATGATATTGTGTTGATTGATGAGACTAAAGATGGAGTAAATGAGAAGCTTGAAGTCTGGAGACATGCATTGGAGACTAAAGTATTTTGTGTAAGTAGGACTAGGACTAAATATATGAAGTGCACTTTTAATTGAAGCAATGGTGAAGGAATCGGTGTGAAGATTGGTGACTATAACATTATGAAGAGAGATTCTTTTAGATATTTGGGATCTATTTTGCAACATGATAGGGAAATTGATGGAGTCGTTACTAATAGAATAAAAACAGGTTGGCTTAAGTGGAAAGGAGCCTCTAGTGTTTTTTGGGATAAGAAAATTTCTTTGAAAATCAAAGGAGAGTTTTACAAAGCAGCCGTGAGACCTGCTATGCTTTATGGATCTGAATGTTGGCCTGTGAACCATAGACATGTATAGAGAGTGGCACTAGCAGAAATGAAAATGCTAAGGTGGATATGTGGACACACACACACACATAAAGATCGGATACGGAATGATGCCATCTAAAGGAAAGTTGGTGTAGCTCCGATCGATGATAAGATGCGAGAAAATCACTTAAGGTGGTTTGGCCATTTGCGAAGGAGGCCAGCTGATGCACTAGTGAGAAGATGCGAATTTTGCAAAGGAACCTTTTAGTCTCATTATTGGGGTGTCTTGTTAGCCGTATATCAGAATGTTGATGGTCTAGCTACTGAGAGGATGTCATTTTGTGCGTGTGTGGGTCAATTGCCTTGGATTTTCCCAAGTAATTGAGCAATTGCTTACATTGGTGGTGGAAGTATCTTTTAAACCTTACTTTATATTATGACCTCCAAAATGTCAATCTATAAAAATCTTAGAATAAGCTTTGTTTTTTGTCATTATAGAATTAGATCAGTGGCTTTCTATCAACACTAAGGAAACATGCAGAAAGATTGGACATACCGTGCTTACCTGGGTATCCTAAAACAGGGTCAGCGGAATGGTCTAAAGTCGGGATCCCAGCGAGGCGTAAAAACACTGCGAGCTCGCGTAAAAACCGTATAAAAGACTGGAATCCTAGACCCGCGCACTTAGCGGCTGCTACCCTAACTGGGCTTCCTTTCCTCCGCCCAGTTGAGGGTCACCGCGCCCTCGCACGGTCATGTGTAGAAGTCATCATGACCGGCATTATAAATTATCTGATGTAGTTAACCTTACAGATCGAGGTGTCTGTCAATGATCAATAGTTGATAGACTATATACATATATATTTCACAATAATTATTGTCTAACCAAAATAATCGTGATAAAATAAATTGGAAGTTTTAGAAAACATGGTATTCTGATCATCTTAGCTAATATTGATATGAACTAAAATTCTAATTTGACCCTCACATTCTTCTTTTAATTATATTTCTAATGAAAATTTTGTATGATATAATTGACAAAATGCATACTTCTCACAGCTTCTAAAATATTAGCATTATAGTTTATCCTACACCGATCCCAAATTTGGTGTGAGTCAACCTATAAAATCATCGATCAGCATCAGTAACTGATTTATCCTTGATATATGTGTCTGAAATTTCCCGCAACTAATCCTCTGTAATTTTCACAGTACCTGTATATCAATCAAATTGCCTAACTTAAGCATGATAATTGCCCAACTTATATCACTAGTTATTCCAACAATTTAGTCTAAGGATATTCCACAACTTGCAGGATATGTTATATTATGTTATTACTTTTTTTTTATTTTGAGTTTGAGCGGTAACCAAATTCATAACCTTATTTAAAATTTTTTAAATCTTAACTTTAGGGCATGAGTAAAAAGTTACTAAATTCTGGAAATCATCTAGAAGTTAATTAGTGAAAAGGAATCACCAAATTAATTTAGAGAAACTAAACTGGGGCTAAAAATGTATCCTTTATCTACTTGACACTCAACTGGAAGAAATGATGATTCTTTAGTGCTTTCAATATGTGCTTGATAGACTCTGTAGTGCACGTTTCTATTATAATAAACGTAGAGGATTCTTGTTTATTCATTCTAAAATCGTATTTTAATAATAAGACCTTTTGGTGTGTTTGAAACTAAAGGATGAGAAGGCAGAATGACAACCTATAACTTCATTCTTACGAAGGATGGAAAATTTTCAACCTACAGTTAAGCACTTATATGGGTGACATAGCCTCAAGTGTAGTTCTCTAGTTGAGAGATTATGAAGAAATTCTCATATTTCATATCAATAAGTGTTACAATATAAACATATACTAATGTTACAGAAGCTTGCTTCAGTTTTTCCCCTCTTTTTTTTTTGAAATGGAGTTGAGTTAAGGTTGCTTTAGAATATCTTTCATAGGTAAAATTTTCTTTTATGAAGACTGAATAATATATGTGCAATATCTCATGTGAATGAAACAATCTGGCTAATAAGAAATTTCTAAGGTAAATAGTAATCATATTTAAAATAAATGAGAAACCCACGGTTAGAATCAACAAGAAACATAATCAATTCAATAATCAGATTTAGATATTCTGATCTCTCAAAAATTTTTGTATCCTGTTTGGAAATCAGGAATTTAAGAATTTATTCCAGATAACAACTGATACATAAGGAAGGCAGCAAGATGAGAAAGAGGAAAGTACAAATGTGTAAAAATACATACATGCATGGCAGCAAGAGGGATGGATGAAAGGAGTGTACCTTAAAGTCTTTCAAATCTTGAGGATTAATTTGGCATACACAACAGCAATAGATGGCTGCCGTGGATTGAAGCTTCAAGGAGAAGTGAATAACAGCTTTAGCTGCTATTTATGCAACAGCAGTTGCTGCCAGAGAGCAGCTACACCTACAGTAACTGTGGCTATACGGGAGCAGCAACTTTGGCTGGAATTTGGGAAGGTTGTAGGCTTCCTTCGGCTGTTATTTTTAAGGAATTTGGGGGAAAGGGTTATAAGAACAAGAAGGAAGAGGAATGGCTTGATATTTATACGTATAAGAGACTCTTGGGGTATTGCCAAGTGGGAAAAGAGAGCCAAGTGGTATTAGTTTGAGGGAACAAGTGGAGTACATCAAAGAGGGCCGAGTGTTGCAAGATGAAATATAATATATATTTCTTTTTACAAGCAGTAGCTGTCTGTCTGCTGTACATAAATTTTAATTTATTATTTTTTTTTTTAAAAAAAACCAAAGCTCTATCAACTTAAAGTTGATCGTATGTGCGCCTCGATTCTCGGATTTTGACGTGCAATGTCTTGTTTTGATCGTCTTTCAACGACGATCAAAATGAGTATAATATTGATATACTTTCGGTTGGGTTTTGAACCCCTGAAATTTTCGGATACGGTTTTTGTTTGAGGTTAAATTTTACGATTTAAAAATATCAAACGACCTCCGATTGACGAACGGTCGATTCCGTTGATCTTGTATTGTCGAATCGGATCTAATGACGGTCTCGGTTCATTTTGCGGTTTTCGAATTTGCGTTGCGGCTTTTCACGGCACGCATTGCAAAGGGACCGATTTTTGGTCGATTTCGTCCGAACGACTTTTGATTTATGATCAATTGGTCGTTTTAGGTTGTTTAGTATTGACCGACAACGTTATTGGGTTTATTAGACCCAAAATCGGACGAGTTCGGGTTTACGCAAATTCCCGGATGTTACAATTATAAAAACCTCAAAGGGAGTCTCGTCCTCGAGACTCGAGTCAAGGCTAATAGGTATCTTGTTTGGATTTAATATGGTCATAAAAACCTCAAAGGGTTTTGAACCCATAAAAACCTCAAAGAGAAAACAAGCCATATATTAATCACGTATTTAATTATAAAAGCTTGTTTTGATGCTTACATCAGAAAAGCTGTGGGTATCGTGCCCGCATGTCGGCTTCGGTCTCCCACGTCGCCTCTTTGACGCCGTGTCGGTGCCACAAAACGTTGACCAATGAAATCTCTTTGCTGCGAAGCTTCTTCACAACACGGTCAAGTATCTGAACTGGCTTCTCCTCATAAGTCAGATCCGGCTCTACATCAAGATTCTCATAACTGATGATGTGCCGAGGGTCGTGCACATATTTTCTCAAGTTGGATACATGGAAGACGTCGTGAATAGCCGATAGATGTGGAGGAAGGGCTACTCGGTATGCAACCTTCCCTATACGAGCAAGAATCTCGAACGGTCCAACATATCGTGGCGCCAACTTGCCACGAACACCGAATCTTGGTGCCACTAAATAAAAGTTATGATATAAAAAATATGTAGGAGGTGGTTTGGGCATTTTCAGGGAAGTCTTGTTGATGGCTTAGTTTGTAGGAGTGGGTTCACGGGCCTTAAAGTAGGGGTTGGGGAAGTCTAACAACGAGCTTTTAGATTATGTACGTTTTAGTATACCCATCTTACATCTATTTGGAGATGGCAAATCCGTGTAGCATACCCCGCTTATCTGGGAAAAGGCCCGCTTTGTTTGTCGTAACAATCCTCAAAGGATATAAGCACATCCATTCGTTCTTAGCTAATTAACATGGGTGATTTCGCTTCGCTTTACATTGTTTTTCTACATGAGAACTTAGTAAGTTGGGAACTTGGTATTCTTTTTGTTAAAATAATAGATAAGATAATGAGTAATCTGCTTCGCTTCTGTATTGTAACAATGTATTAACATTTGCTAAGTGCAAACTATAAAAAATAGTGCATATTTTGCTAACAGTGATTTGATTTTTTTCACATCTGCAGCCTCCTCCCCCTGTCAATGACACCAATCCTTATAATGTATTCAGGCCCAGAGAAAAGGCTCACAGGCTCCATACTAGAAGGGTATCTTTTGTTACCATTTCAATTAAGCATGCTCCTTTATGCACTACCGAGGAAAAATCCGCACAATCTTTTACTTCGTTTTCATCTAACAAATCTTGCTTTGCAGATGCAAAGACGGGAAAACAATGTGCAATCTTTTGAAAAACTTCGTCAGGTATGTTCAAGGTTTTATATCTTCCAGCAATGCTCTGACTGGCTATGTCATCCTATCACTTCAAAGAAAAAAACTGCTTTATTTTGATTAAATGATATTTATATTTTTTTCTTAATTGCTTATAATAGTGCCATCGATTATGTTCCTTTTCTTTGGAGCATCTGCTCGTGTATAGTCAATTTCCAACTTTATATCCCAGGAACATGTCTCAAATTTAAAGTTGGATATAAATATAATATTCTCTTATCTAAATGATAGAAATCGTATTGGTCTGTGTGCACATTTTTACCTAACAAAATGTAAACTGATCTGTCTCAGGTTAGGCGTAACTTGGAGCAGGCAAAAACGGTGTTGGGAGCTTTGATCAAGGTATGCATCTTTGTTGCAGGTATCTATCTGAAAACATACTTTGGTTATTTCCTAACTTGAAATTTCATAATTGGCGCTATATTCAGAGGGAAGAAAAAAAGCGAGAGGTCATGGAGAGCGAAGTGAAGCTGCAACAGTTCCAGTTGAAGCATAAGGTATACATGCAATCAAGGTTAAAATTTGTTTGATTGAAGCTTTTTGCATAATTATGTTAATTTTATCTTCTAGTATCAGGTGGCACGTGTCCACCAATCATCTATGTAACTGTTTTCACATTTGAGCCAGTAATAGATTTGTCAGTCCTTGTTATGCAGCAAGGATAAATCCCTAATCTTAACTGATGAATCCTTAAGTCTTAGTTGAATAACTTATCCGGAATCGTTTCGAGCCTATCAGTGAGTCAACATTTGGTGGATTGCCACTTGTATTGCATATATTTATATTCTTTATACTTTATTAATCCCGAAGGTGGACAAAAATAAGTGTCATCTACACTCGGTTACATATAGGAGAATGCCTCTTTTAGCTGATTCATTGTTACATGTGCTTCTAAAAGATGGATCAAATATGGAACTCTGTTAATTTTAAACTTAGAAATTAATGAGGATGGCCACTGGGACTGTGCTTCGATATATTTTCTTGCGGAGTTGTTGAGAATAAATATTTCTTTAGAATTCAATCTCATTATTTGGTTTGATAGGAGTTAACTAATGGACCTACAAATGAAACATTGGAAGATAATTCCTGATGTAGCCTTAAGGAAACAAATACATAATCATGAGTTAAGATCTTTACTTATTTCTGAAAAAAAGATATAGGTAACGGCCTATTCTAGACTGTAGAGATATATTTATGTTTCTATATTATTTCTTTATTTAATTTTCCTTATGTACGTCTTATGTGATTTACCCATAGATATCTCCTTTATATAAGAGTGCCTAGGGTTCCCATGAATAAATAACTTTCCATTCTTTTTCCCAACATGGTATCAGAGCGGCGGTCTAGGCCGACGCTCTCGTACCTGAGAAAAAATCTAACCCTAACCTTTCCCGTCAAGCCCTCTCTTTCTCGCGTCGCTGCCCTCGCCAACCTCTGCTATCACCCCTTCCCCCCCGCTGCTGGGTGTCGTTGTAGCCGCCTCCTTTGCTAGGCGTTGTCATCACCAGCCTTCCCGTCAGGCATCGTGACTGCCGGCGGCCCTCCTCTGTCGCCGGCCACCCTTTCCGTCACCGCTGTCGCCGACCCTCTTCGTCGTCGTCGGCAACCCTCTCTGATATTGATGGATTTGATTGCATAAGTCTACACATGCAATTAAATCCCTATATATCTGTGTAGACAAAGTTATATTGGTCAACAAATACCCGGTTTTCTTCATCCAGCAATATGTCGGAGAGCAAAGTCGATATGACCGCCATAGACGCATTCAGAGGTCTTGCGTCGATTGTCAAGATGGACAGGACGGACTACGAGCTCTGAGCCATGCAGTTCATGAACCTTATGAAGTCTACTGGTAAGAAACATATTCTTATCCAGGAAGAACCGATTGAGAAAACATGGGTCAATGCTTCGTGGGAGGCAGATGATGCGCATGCCAAAGTTTGACTTTCTGGTATATTGACGATAGAAATCGCCAATGATGTGTTACATCAGCCCACCGCCAAGATGATGTGGGATATCCTTGCGGGCTCGCAACCACTTATTCCCAAGCAAGGAATAGGACAAAGATCTTTCAGCTACAGCACGATATCATTACCACTAAGCAAAACGTACGACCCCCTCATTCTTTATATACATCCCTGTGTGGGATGTTTGAGAAGTTCCACAGTTTCATGCCTCTCACGTCTACTCCTGAGCAGCATAAGATATACAAGAATGTCACCATTGTTGGTGTATTCCTAGCATCACTTGACCCAGAGTGTGAGGCGGCATGTTCATAGATATTGACGGATGCCACCATTCCTCCCATGGAGGAAGCGTTCCACAAACTTAGCAGGATCACTGTCTCATCTCCTGCTTCTAGTCAGGCATCTTCTGCTATGGCAGCCTCCCGTAGTAGGGGAGGCTCTTCTCAGTTTCGTGGTCATGGACCTCGTGGTAGAGGAGGTCGTATTTGCCAATCGAGCATCTATTGTCACCGGCTAGGGCATATAGAGGACACATGCTACTCCAAGTATGGTTTTCCCGCATCGGCTTGTGTAGCGGAACAAGTAGAACCCCAAGTTGCTTCCTCTTCAGATCAGAGGTTTGATAACTTTGTAGCTAGATTGAGGGATATTATGCCTCCCGCTTCTTCGCCAACTGCAGGAGGCCACTCAGATGTTGCTGCTTTCACCTCTGCCAGTACCCCTACCCAGTGTTGCAGAAGATGGTATTCGGTATTCAGTCGGAGGGGTCACTGAGTAGAGAATAATCGGTATTTGGGTGACTATTCGGAATTATTACCGGGTTTTGTATTTTTTAATATAAAAAATATTTATAATACATATATTCTTATATTTCTATACATATATGGTCATTATTTAACATGAATCCAATAGAGCTGTCATATATATTATTTAACATATATTCTTATAATCCAGTTGTCTTCGGGTCTGGACAAGCTCTCTCATAGAGCTGTCAAATGTGTGTTTGTTGGGTACTCCAGGACACATTAGGGATACCGATGTTATGATTCATTGCACAAGAAATATTATATTAGCATTGATGTCACATTTTTTGATTCGGTGATGTACTTTTCTCCTACGTGTGACATGTTGGCGTCGTCAGATTCGATGGTGAGGTCTACATACCACCTCCTCCTACGAGCTCATCACCACCTAGGAATGCAAACAGACGGATACATATACATATATAGGTATTACCGTATCCTTATTCGTTTTTGAATAGGAATGAGGATACGGATGTTGATGGATATTAAAACTATCTTACCATATCCTTAGAAAACAGATATGGATGTAAAACGGACACTGATCGCATACGAGTAATGTTAGAAATACTCTATAGAATCGGTTTAAATATATATGAATTGGATGGAAAACACATGATATAAATTTACTAAATGTGTTTGTATCTTAAAAATTATAAAAATATAATAAAAAGAGGTACAAAATTATTTTATATATGGTTAAAAAATAAATATACGACTATATTTATATACGAAAATGGATATATGGATACGGATACGAATGTTTGTGGATATCAAAATAATATCCATATCCGTATCCATTTTAAACGGATACCGATGTCAAAATTTATATAAAATGGATATGGTAACAGATCAGATATAGTTGTATTCATAACCGTTTGCATCCCTATCACCACCTCCATCTGTGCATGCTATTCCAGCACCACCACATCCACCTCCATCACCCTCTCATATGCAGCCACAGGTGTCCATCGTTCCGCCATTGCCAAAATACTATACCCGTCAACGTGCTTCTGCTCATGGTCATTGCCAACCATCCAACATGCCTCAGGTTTGTTCTAAATACAATGTTTCTAACGATGGGTCTGGAGACATGTCTGCGCGGAAACCTTTACATGAGGCTGGCACACTGTTTGAGGAGGTTTCCAATGACATGGATATACTTATTACAATTCAAAAGCAAAAGCGTACCTATACCTCATATCCTCTTGCTTCGCTGGTCTCCTTTGATTGCTTGACAGGGGATTTCCAGAGATTTTCAATTGCTTTATCTCCCTGGAAATCCCACGAAATTATCAGGATGCCTTGAAGGACAGTTGTTGACGTCTAGCTATGGAAGAGGAGATGGCTCCTCTGCAGTCACGTGGTACCTGGAGCTTGGTATCTTCGTAATGGAGCATCTGTTGTCAGTTGCAAATGGGTGTTTACTGTTAAACACCACGAAATGGGTGTTTACTGTTAAACACCATTGATCGCTATAAGGCTAGATTGTCATCGACGGGATCTGCGTGGAAGGAAACAAGGAGATGGGTCGTGCTATGGCGGCACACTTCAAGGGCGTTACCTCGGCTATCATTCCCCGAAGATGGAGGTGGCTGGGTCGGGGCACTAGGACAGCCGCAAGGTCCTCGTGGGAGGAGCTTCTCCGGGAGGTTACTTTGGAGGAACTGAAGGACGCTATATGGGATCTGAACGACGACGCTGCGCCTGGCCCTGATGGTTTCCCAATCTCATTCTACAAGGACTTCTGGGGCATCGTGGGCATGAGGTGCTTGAAGTGGTGAAGGAATTCTGTCAGGGGAACTCGGGCTTTGATCGGGTCAACCACGCGCTTCTTGTCTTGCTTCCGAAGTCTTCGGCGGCCTCTTCGATCGGGGATTTTCAGCCTATCGCCATTTCGAATGCCCTGTACCTGATCACGGCGAAGGTCCTTGCGGGTAGGCTTACTGTCATTCTTGGGAGTCTTATTTTGCCGGCCCAGTCTGCTTTCATCCCCGGGCGTCAGATTTCCGATTGTATCACGCTTGCTTCGGAAATTATTGCGGATTGGCGGTGGAGGGGTACGAGCGGTATTCTTTGAAAGGTGGATTTTCCTAAGGCGTATGATACTCTCGACTGGAGATTTCTCTGGTCTGTGCTGCGGAGGAAGGGCTTCCCCGACAAGTGGATTTCTTGGATGAGGCGCTGTATCACCACGGCGTCTTTTTCGGTTATGATCAATGGTCGGCCGAAGGGGGGATGGATCCAACCGCGGAGGGGGGTGCGTCAGGGGTGCCCCCTGGCGCCAATGCTCTTCATTCTTGCGGCCGATGTTCTTTCCGATATTGCGGGATGTGTCGTCAGTCGTGGTCTATCTTCAGTCGTGGTCTATCTAGCGGCTTCTCGAGGGATGAGATGATGGTTCCGATCATCCAATACGCCGATGATACACTTTTTTTCATTGAGGGCGGCTTTGAGGAGGCCAACGACATGGCGGTGGCTTTAGAGCTCTTCACTGAATTGTCGGGTTTGTCTAAGAATAGCGCGAAATCGGTGTTCGTACCTTTCGGGCGTGTGGAGCAACTTGCTGACAGTCTTGTGACGTCCCTGGGCTCAGGGCGGTCCTCGCTGCCGCTTGAGTATTTGGGCACGCCATTGACACTGGGGAGGACTCGGATCCGCGATTGGCTGAGGGTCGTGGAGAAGGTTGAGGCAAGGTTGTCGGGTTTGGAGGGTCGCGATTCTCTCGAGGGGTGGCAGATTGGTGCTTCTGAAGTCCGTCCTGTCCTCCATCTCCATCAATCTTCTCTCCAACCGCAAGATGCCTAAGGGAATTCGGGCGCGGCTGGAGAAGCGGATGCGCTCTTTCTTGTGGGATAATAATACGGGTGGGAACAGGGGGATCCATCTAGTGGGATGGGAGGATATCTTGCTTCAGAAGAGCAACGGGGGTCTGGGGGTGAAATCGCTGGAGCAAATGAACGATGCACTTTTGCTTAGATGGGCTAGCAGGATCTGGGGCCCGGGAGATGACCTCGTTTGCGCAGTGATCTGTAAGATCTATATGGCGGGGTGTGGTGAGGACTTTCGTGAACAACATCGCCCTTTCCAGACCGGTCCTCGGGAGGGGGGGGTCCTTTTCTTTTTGGGCTGACGATTGGTCGGGGGGAGGGGCCCTCTACTCTCGGTTCCCCCGGCTGTATGCGCTTGCTGGGGAGAAGCTTTGCTCGGTTGCGGAATGTTGGGCTGATGGTCTTTGGTGCCCAACTTTTTCCGCTAGCCTCTTTGACCAGAGGTTCTACGATTTCTTGGCTCTGCTGGAGGCCGTGCGGGAGGTGGGGCCGCCATGTGGGGGGTGGGACCACTGGTGTTGGAAGGAAGGGACTTTCTCGGTCAGGGGGGCCTATGGTGCCATCTCCAGGCCGCCGCCGGCCAACTCCGACCTGCTTATTAGAGACTGTGCAAATATTTGGGCTCTCAGGCTTCCTGAGAGAATTGGTATCTTCCTCTGGTTGCTCAGGAGAAAGAGCTTGATGACGCGAGATCGGTGCGTCAGGCTTCTTGGAGTCTTTTCGGACAGGTGCATGATTTGTAATGCCGCGATTGAATCAGTGGAACACCTTTTTTTTCTCATGCCCCTTGGTATCTCAAATATGGCAAGAGATGGGCTCAGATTGGTGCCGCAGCGACGACTTTCAAGCTTTTTGGGACTCGATCCACGACAATCCAAACAGATCAAGGGGAGAGCACCTCTACCCCATGGCCATCCTATGGGCGGTGTGGCGGGGGAGAAACGACTTGCTGTTCTCGGGTCAACATTTTTACAAGGAAGATGTGGCGGTGTTTGCTAAACGCATGGTTGACGAGTGAGTCCTGTAGCGTTCTGGTTGTAGCGTGCTTTTGTTTTCCCTACTGGTCTTTTTCCCTTTTGTTTTGAATGAATAAATTTGGGGCGGACACCACCGAGTGTTTCCCCCTATCTTTTAGACTTCAAAAAAAAGGCTAGATTGGTGGCACAAGGATTTACATAGACTTATGGAGTGGATTATCTGGACACCTTCTCTTCTGTTGCCCATCACTTAGGGATGAAAACGAATGTAAATATATTCGTATCCGATCCGCTATTGTATTCGTTTTATACATATTTTGAGATGCGTATTCGCATTTGTTTTAAAATGGATGCGGATGTGGATATCACTTTGACATTCGTTTATATTCGCATTCGTATTCATATATTCCTTTCCGTACATAAGTATAGTGATAAATTTATTTATAACTATGTGTAACAACATTTTACGATTGCATTCATCATTATTGATATAATTGTTTTGAAATTACAATATATGTTATATCTATTTTATGTGTAAACCATCCTAAACACATATTTTAGTTAATCTATTAAATATGTCTATTATTATTCGTATCCGATTCGTATTCGTTTTACATTCATATTCGTTTTTAAGAATATGGTAAGACATTTTTGACATCCGTCAATATTCGTATCCGCACTCGTATTCATATTTTAAAATGGATATGGATATGATTATACCTATATCCGTATCCATATCCGGCCTTTTTCATCCCTACCGTCACTCCACTCTACGTGTCCTTTTAGTTATTGTGGTATGTGATTGGCCTTTATATCAGCTAGATGTTAAAAATGCGTTTTTGTATGGAGATCTCCAGGAGGAAGCCTACATGCAGTTGCCTCCGGGCTTTGCTGCTGAGGGGGAGTGTTAGCAGGTTTGTAGACTTCACAAGGCAATATATGGCCTTAAGCAGAGTCCAAGGGCATGGTTTCAGAAGCTCTCGGATCTGATCACCGTTCGTGCTGAGAACACCCATAGGTACTGTGGCTATCACGGTGTATGTTGATGATGTACTTGTTACGTGAGATGATGTGCATGGGACAAAGTAGGCAAAGGGATTTCTGGGGCGTCAGTTTGTCACTAAGGATCTTGGAACCCTAAGGTATTTCTTTGGGTTAAAGTTTGCTAGGAATACACAGGATCTTGTGATGACCCAAAGGAAGTATGTTGCAGACATGCTTGTTTAGACAGACATGATTGGTTGTCGACCCTCTACTACTCCTATGGATTATATATTTATATGATGATGATACAAATGAGGTTGACACGAAGTGATATAGAGAGTTGGTGGGAAAGCTTCTCTATGTTACTATCACTAGACCTGATATCTCTTTTGCAACGAGTCAGGTGAGTCAGTTCATGGAGCAACCCCAACAGGTACACATGGATGTTATATATATATATGATATTGAGGTACCTAAAATCTTTTCCAGGTACAGGACTGCTATTCAGGAAAGGAGCAACTCTTTCTGTTTCTACATGTGCTGATGTGGACTATGCTGGGTGTCCTAAGGACAAGAAGTCTACTTCAGGCTTCGTTGTGTTCGTTGACAGTTCTCTTGTTTCTTGGAAAAGTAAGAAATAAACTGTTGTTGCTAGGTTGATTGCTGAATCTGAATATAGGGTTATTGCACAAGCAAGCACAAGGATGATGTGGGTTCGAGCAGTGCTAACAGATTTGCATAAAGATGTACCTCTTCCTATGCAGTTACAGTGTGATCATCAAGCTGTCTTATTTATTGCAAACAATCTTGCATTTCATGAAAGAACAAAGCACATTAAAGTAGACTGCCATTATACGAAAGGCATGATTCATAAGGGCTTGATTTCTAACTCATGTTAGTTTAGGGGATCAAACAAGATATATCTTTACCAAGGCTTTGCTCAGAGGACCATTTCAGAGTGTTCTTCTAAGCTGATCATGATTGACATCTATGCTCCATCTTGAGGGGGAGTGTAGAGATATATTTGTGTTTCTGTAATATTTCCTTATTTTATTTTCCTTGTGCCCATCTTATGTAATTTACCCATATGTCTCTCTATATAAGAGAGTTTAGGGTTCTCAGGAATAAACAACTTTTCATTCTTTTTCCTAAGATAGACTATGGGTATTTAATACGAGTATGCTAGTTTTTGTAAATAGGCAAAGGTGGTATTTACTTGTTTTCTTAAAAAAGGGTATTACTCGACGTTGTAGTTTACACAAACAATGTTCTCTGACGCAATATAGTATCTACTGCTCCCTCCTTTGTTCCTTGAATAACATTGACTGCCAATTGGGGGCTAGGTCCATTAGGTGTGTTGACATCATCTGTCTAATCCACCTTTTAGAATTATTCTGTGTTGGAGCATAAGTTGTATGCGCCCATTGAGTTGTAGCAGGGTAAATGGATCCTGGAGGAGATCCATTTACCCCATTCTGTGTTTAGTCCCACATCGTCCAGTGGTGGGACTTGGAGGCTCTGGAGAGGCTATATAAGGAGCCCCAGACCTCCTGTATCCATTGAGAAAAAGGAATGAAGTATCCACCCCTTTGAGGGCTTCTCCCGTGGTTTCATCCCGCTCCTCACGGAGTAGGGTTCCACGATAAATCTTGGTGTTCCATGTTTATGTTTCTTGTTTATGCTCTGTTTTATCATTCCGCTTCCGCTTCATATTTTATAACATGGTATCAGAGCGGGTTCGAATCTCGAGGAGTTCTTGTTTAATATTTTTTTTTGGGTTCGAGACTTTGTTCTAGGGTTTCTATTGAAACCCTAATTATTTTTCGAAGGTTATGTTTATGCTGGAGATTAGTTGTGTGAAAAGTCTAGGGTTTCGTAAACCCAGTTTCAAGCAGTTCGTAGGCCCTTCTTCTTGCTCCAGGCACAACAAGGTCGGGAGCCCTGGCGCATAGCACCAGGCATGAGCCCTATCAACAAGCGGCCAGAAGACCCCTTTTGGAGTCCCCCCAACACAGCAGGAGGCGCGGGTCCTCCTGAGAAGGCGTTCGAAGAGCAGACTGCGCGATCCCCCCAGATCGTGCGCCTCCTCATCCAGGTTCCATTGGCGGCGCAACCCCACCCAGAGCCCGCAAGCCAGATCGCCCCTCCCCCCGAAATGCGATCACCCCTCCCCCCGGTCCAGATCGCCTTCGCGAGCCTCGATCCAGGCGCATCTTCAGATCGTGCGCGCGACCCCCATGCAGCTCGCGACATCATCTCCAGGCGGTATGCTTCGCGCGCGCCCCATCGGCAACACCCAGACGATCCCGGCGACGAGCCCCGCCTGCGTCTTCTCTCCCCAGCGGCGGCCCGCGTAACTTCAGGCGGCCCCGCGCCTCAGCAACTCGCGCGTGACCAGAAGCCCACCGCGCGCACTCCCAGGTAGCGACGATCGGAACTCCAGTGGGCGGCGGCGGCATATCCTGCGTGGAACGTGAAAGAAGGGTTCCAAGGGAGCCCTAAATATTGGCCCCGTCATTATCAAAAAAAGGGGGGGGGAGGGCAGCCGTGTATTTAAAAAAACAGAAAAGAGGGGGAGGATTGTTATGGGCCTTTTCGGGCTGTGGGTTGTTTTATAAAAAAAAGGAGAAAAAAAAAGAAAAACAAAAAAGTGAAAAGACGCGTACATTTGAAAAAGCCGTACGCAAGTATTTTGAAAAAAAAAGAGAAGCCGCGTAAAAAGAAAAGGCGTACGCAATTTCAAAAAAAAATTTGAGTTGCAAAAGCCGTAAAAAAAGTGACGGCTTATTTAAAAAAAATGACGGCTTATTTAAAAAAAGGGGGTATTTACCCAGCAGACCCTGAAATCTTTCTAAATTACCTCTACGACCTTTGAAACATCGATATTCCTCCCTCGACCCCGTAATCTTGCTAACCCTTATCCCACAGACCCTGTGGTTAACTCCCATCCATTTGCCCCATTAAAAGTGACCAGATTCCGTTATCTTCTTTACATGATACCCATTTTATTTATCAAATTTACGGCAAGGGCCATTCCCTCCCACCCTCCACCTCTAGGTGAACAATTCCGGCCCGAAGCCCCCCGCCCCCCTCCAGATCGGACCTCCCCGGCCGTCGGTCGAAGCTCCTCCCGCACCCCTCGCGGGCGACCCCCCGTTACCTCTCCTGCTTAAAGCCGCACCCTCGACCACCTGCGAAGCTCCCCCACCCCCACACACACAGACCTTCCACCTGCGAACCGCCACCCCCTTCCCGTCCCCCGCACGAAGACCTCCCCCCCCCCTTCCCCGCCGCCCCCCTGCCTGGCAGCTCGAAGATCACCCCAGCCCCGGTCGAGGAACCCCCCTGCCCCCTGCCGAAGACCCCCCCAACCCCCTGCCAACGCCATGGTCAAAGCTGGGAGATTTCGGACTGGCAAGGGTTGCCGATCATGGGTCGGCTTTGCAATCAACAATGATGGCTGGGACAATGGGATACATGGCACCAGAATACTTCACCACTCGCAAAGCCAGCAAGGAAACATATGTTTATAGCTTCGGAGTTGTTGCACTGGAGATCGCGTGCGGAAGGAGGGCGACGGAGCCTCGAGAGAATGGGAAGGAGATATTGATTTATTGGTTATGGGAATTGTATGAAAAAGGCAGAGTTACAGATGCAGCGGACAAGAAGCTACAGAAGGCCTTTGACAAGAATGAAATGGAGACGCTAATCCTGGTCGGTATGTGGTGCGCATATCCGCAGGTCGACAGTCATCCATCCTTCGGATAAGTAATAACAGCTCTAAACTTCGAGGTTGCGGTGCCAAATCTAAATACGATGGCAAGTAACATTGCAGTGCTGCCACATGTTCTATCCTTTAGTGCTTCGTCTTCTACTGCAACGGGCAAATCTAGTGATGATTAAATAAGCAGCAGATTTGTAATTACGACTATGTCTACCATCTATTCGCTCTTGTGCAACTCACTGCATTAGATAAAAGTGTGTTTTCTTTGCTGCGAAGCGGATTACCCGGAGTTAATAAATCAGGCGCCCCGCTTGGAAGCTCGAAGACCACCCCAGCCCTGCAGGACCCCCCCAGCCGCCTGCTCGAAGACCCGAACCCCCTGCCACCGCCATGCTCAAAGCACCCCCTCCGCGCCCCGCTCGAGGTCACCCCCTGCCCCCTGCCGAAGACCCCCCAACCCCCTGCCAACGCCATAGTCGAAGCCCCACCCCCCGCCGCCGGCGCCCCGCCTGGAAGCTCGAAGACCACCCCAGCCCCGCAGGACCCCCCCAGCCGCCTGCTCGAAAACCTGAACCCCCCGGCTCCGCCATTCTCAAAGAACCCTATTTATGAGAAGTGAAGATGAAGAAGACATGAAATAGGAAGAGAAGAAAATTTCAATCGTTAGATTTTGTATGGTTCGATTAACTCGGTTTTAACTCACTCAAGTTAGTTCAAGATGTCTCAATTTAACGGTAGGGTTCATGAGGTAAAACGGAGCAAGATTACGGGGTCGAGGGAGGAATATCGATGTTTCAAAGGTCGTAGAGGTAATTTAGAAAGATTTCAGGGTCTGCTGGGTAAATATCCCTAAAAAAATGACGGCTTAAAAAATGTGAAGAAAAGCCGCAAGTTTTTCATGTTCTACCCCCTATTTATCTTGTCTTCTCCCAACTGTCGATGTCTTCATTCCGACCAGTATGGGAGAAAGGGGGAGTATATATGTAGAGTCACAGGTCTTGTATTCCCGATCCAGATTTCAGATGCCAGTCTCCAGACCAGCCAGATGATCAGACTCTACAGTTCAGTTGTTCAGACTCGACGTCAGAAGGTTCCGAGTCTCCAGTTTCAGACACGCACGAGTGTGCGGTCATTGTCAGATGAGCATATGATGCCATCAGTTGTTCAAGGTCCCCATCATTCTTGTTGTTGTCAGGCCAGAGTTTTCATGTGAGCCATAGGGACTCCAGAGCAGAGGACCATTCCCTTGAGGGCAAGGGTTTTCATGTGGTATCATAGGTACACCAGAGCAGTGCACCATTCTCTGAGCCAGATGGGAGAGACCCAGTTCTCCGACGAGGAGACTTCAGGCGCAGTTCAGACTCGATGGTCAGGTTCCGAATCTTCAGTTGACTCACACTCCAGCCCGTTCGTCCTCCTCACCTGCACGGCATGAGAAGCAACGTCCTCGACTGCAGCAATGTGCGCGTTGGGTTGATATTGTCCGTAGTGTCTTGTAGCGTTGAGTTGAGTTTCTGTCTGTTTGTCCAAGCTGAGCATTGCATGCTCCAGCTTGAGGGGGAGTGTTGGAGCATAAGTTGTATGCGCCCATTGAGTTGTAGCAGGGTAAATGGATCCTGGAGGAGATCCATTTACCCCATTCTGTGTTTAGTCCCACATCGTCCAGTGGTGGGACTTGGAGGCTCTGGAGAGGCTATATAAGGAGTCCCAGACCTCCTGTATCCATTGAGAAAAAGGAATGAAGTATCCGCCCCTTTGAGGGCTTCTCCCGTGGTTTCATCCCGCTCCTCACGGAGTAGGGTTCCACGTAAAATCCCGCTTGTTCTTTTTCGTTCTTTATCTTTTTCCATGTTACGCTTCCGCTTCCGATTTTCTAACATTCTGGCCCACCTCTTTATATGTTAAAATATGACCACGAAAACACCCATCATATATATATATATATATATATATATATTTCATACATAAATTACCCCACCCCAAGAATCAAAATTTGCCTTCCCAGTTTTTTTTTTAAAAATCCAAAAGCAAGGGGGAGACACTCGAAGGTGCACGCCCCAAGAAATTTTATTAAGAAAAGAAAGTGAAAAGAGAAGGAAAGAATACAGCCACGCCCAGCTACCACGAGGCCCTTACAACGCCCAATCCACGACTAGAGTTTTTGCGAAAATCCCCACGTTCTCCTCGTAGAATCTTTGGCCCGAGAACAACAAATCATTCCTACCCCGCCAAATCGCCCACAATATGGCCACAGGATAAAGCACCTCTTTCACCGGCCTCCCCTTATTTGCCTGAAGCGAGATCCAGAAAGACCGGAGGTCGCTCGTGCTGCACCAGTCCAAACCATCCCCCTGCCACACCTGAATCACCCTGGGGCACAAAAAGAAGAGGTGCTCCACGGATTCAATCGCCTCATTGCAAAGTAGGCACCTGTTAGAAATGACACCTAACAACCCCAGTTCCTACTCTTTGCAAAGCAGGCACCTAACAATGCCTCATTTGCCTTCCCAGTTCCTACTCTTTCACTGAGAGTCTGGTTGGTGTCTTGTTGTGTCGATGCAGGATGTGAATTTTCCATCTTCGGAATTTTCCATCATTCATTGGAAGAATATATAATGCCCGAAGTTGATCGGCCTCTTCTACTGGAATCAATCCAATGATATTTTGAATGTTAGCTACCTGGAACTAATATGGGCAAAGCTTCCCTCGTTCATCCTTAAAGAATTTTTCTAGTTTATTTCATGTACAAAATTGAAAAACAAATTTGGCGTGTTTCAGCACGAAGCCCAGTTTGTTGAAGATGGATTGGCATTGCCTGGTTTGTCAGCTATTTCTTGCAAGTTTGGTTCAAGTGAGGATGATCCAATGGACTCGGATGATGGAACAGTCTTCTATCCCCGCTCTCGTGGTAGGCCCTCTGCAGCACGGAATCCATCTTTTACAGAGTCAAGGCATGCGATTCCGATTGGGAGGATGAAAAGACCTCTGAAAAGAGAGCCCCCAACACCTGGGTGGGTCCATAAGAAGGTACACCTTTTATTGAACATGTATTTCTCTTTGTTTCCTGAATATCTGTACTTTGTTGTGAATATCCTGAGAAGCAAGATCAAAATGCAGGCGCCGGAACCAGTTGGCCCTCTCATGTTCTTTACACGCCCTCTGGATCCAGATAAGCTAGCAGCTGCTGGCATTGTGCCACCACCAGATCCCCCGGTTGAGAATGGTTCAACCACACCACCTTACCGTTTTCATGGAAGGATTGGCCGGGGAGGGCGCATTATCTTTGATAGGTGGAATCCATTTCTTCGAGCCCCTCTAGGTCATGACATAAGTCCATATAAGGCGCCGAATCCGAGGCTGTAACCTCTTGGTTTATAGGTCTGGGACAGACTTGTTCCCCCCACTCGGGTTGCAAGAGTTCACTGTTCTTTTTCCTGACTGACAATGCCACGATTATCACCGGAGTGTTGTTGAGGTTCGAGCTGCCCAATTGGGGTGTCTACTACTGATGGCAGAGGGATCTTTTTGAAGTAAGCAGATGGTGGACCCCAGGTCGCATGCAGTATGCATGTTACACTCGACTCGACTCGAGAAGAAGCTCCCTTTCCTTGGAATTTTGCCCACCCCTCCCTCGGCTGCACCATTGTACAATTTATTGCGCCATTGCTTTGAAAGCAACCTTGCAGTGCTCCTGTCTGCAGTTGCATGTAAAATTTCTAAACGCCCATCATTTAATTTAAAATTCATGTCTTTCGTTTCCTTCTGATCATATTCTGTATCTCGGCGGCCATTCATTGCCGCCATTGTGCCTCATATTTACGTGGAATGTAGGAATACTCGAATGTTGCAATTTCTGCCCAATTTACCAGGAAATTGCGAAGGAAAACAGATGGGTCTTGTAATCTTACTGTTGAGGTCGTCTCTTCTCTTTTTGCTAGTTAAATGTAGCAGCTCTTATTGATGTAAATTTTTGGAAAAGATGAATATCAAATCATTTCCCTTATTTTTCTACTTTCTTGTGGTTTATATATCTCAGTCATATGAACACTGCTAGAGCGCATCACCTATTTGCAGAAAAAAATGTGGGGTTTTCTTGACTTGAATACCGGTGCTTAATGCCATCAACTGGAATACCTTCCTGTTCATTATCTGTTGATCAAGTCCGAGCTCTTTTGCAGATCTAGCACAAAATAGGTCTGTTCGAACTTATTGTCGACAACAGGTATACCATATCCCTTCCCTTACTATATATTAAATAGGGGATCCACCAACATGCATTAGTTGGCCCCCTGTTAATATAGATACATATATTATAGTCAAATTAAAATATTATAGAGAACCTCAGAATACCCAATATTAGATTCCTGTGTAAAATTCTAATTTTATCCTTAATCTACAAGTTACTGTGCACTTGCATCTACGTACATACTTGGAATTTGAACTCAAATAGTTTATTTGCATTTAGACTTAAACTCGACTTCAAAAAAATTGAAAATTTCATGTCTCTAATTCTTCTTTCTGCATACCTTCTAATATATATGTCATTTGTATATTAATGTATGGCATGTGTATATACACAAAATACGTATAGATTAATTATAACCTCTTGGATTGGTAAGGTATGTAATACATCTTTTGGTTTGTTGTAATAGTTTCCATTCTCAAGATTGAATTTTTTTAAAAAGTAGTGTAAAAAAATATTATGTATGTAAGGGCATGCTTACTCTAGACCCGGCAGGATCAGGGTGGTGTAAGCATTATTCGAACTTAAGTCGGAAATGGGAAAGTCTCGACATTCCTGAGGGCTTGTTGTGTGCAAGGACGCTTCACCAATTTCCTTCACATATTCAAAAATGGAACAAAGCCTCCCGTAGGTAAGAATTTACTCGACCAAGTCAGAGCAAGAGTGGTGTTCATTGTCTGGGTTTCGAGAACTGCAAGAAAGAAATGATGTGAATCTCGCATATCTTGGGAGTAGAGTCATCTTTCTTTCCGATAAAGCCCGGTTAGATATTCATCTAAGATGGATGAAAGGTGCGGGGAGCAGGGAAGGTTGTATCGACGATATATCACTGATATATCGGTATCGAGAGGTTGGGGGTATCGAAATCGGACTGTAATATCTTTTTACAGGGATATCGTCGATATATCAGCGATATATCTCCATATCGGTCAAAAATGAATGGATTCAATACAAAAAATACAAGATATTGACCGATATCGCTGATATTTCGTCGATATCCCTATATATCAATGCTATTATTCATGCAAGCTTAATTCCACTACCTATCTAGCTACACCTAGTATTAAAATAATCTATGATTTATATACTTTGTTCCGGGTCGGGGGGGGGGGGGGGCAACCTGGGCCCCCACTAGCCCCCCAGGCTCGCTGACCGGGCAGCGAGACCCCCGCACTGGTAGGGTATGGTGCGACAAGAGGGTGCATACAATGGTTCTTCAACTTGGTGTATATTTACAAGTTATTTCATGTTATAAAACTTGAATGAAATCCATTTCCAATATCTATAAGTCAATTCTTCAAAAAAATCTATAAGTCAAGAATCAACATTAATATCGATATGTTCGAAATGATTGATATATGCAATATAAGCTTTATAGATGATCGATATGTGTGATCTAAGAGCATATTTGTAAGTTATTTAGTGATCTAAGAACTTGGATAAACTCTATTTTTAATATATATATATATATATATATATATATATAGGTCAACAACTAACAGTACCACTGTATCGATATATGCGATATAAGGTTCATAGACGATCAATATGTGTAATCTAAGAGAGTAAGAGTACATTTGTAAATTATTTAGTGATTAAAGTATTTGGATGAACTCCATTTTCAATATATATAGTATGTCAACAACTAACAATATCAACGATATGTTCGATATGACTGATATGTGCACTATAAGAATCATAGTCCTCATAAATGATCTATATGTATTTTCTAGGTGTATAGTTGTAGTATTTCATGTTATAAGAACATGAATGAAATCCATTTCCAATATTTATAAGTCAAGAATCAATATTAATATCGATATGTTTGATATGACCGATATGTGCGATACCGATATGTGCAATATATGGTTTATAAATGACTGATATGTGTGATATAAGTGTTTATTTGTATGTTATTTGTTGGTTTGATATCTTGGATCACGTTAATTTCTGAAAATGGTAAAAAATTGGCTTTTTTGAACCATTTTTGACATTTCCATCGATATCGTCGATATATCGGTGATATATCCCGATATATCCTTTTTCGGGCGGACCGAAACGATATCGATATCGATACGGCCTTCCTTGGAGAGAACCCCTTCTCTTGACTTCGACTTGCACAACTCGCATAGTGAACCGTGTGCTTAGAGAAAAAACTATACTCTAAACATCTTATTAGGCAAATATAAAAGTCTTTAAGGAAATCAATCAGATGACATGCAACGCCACTAATCACATCTCCTTTGAGAGGGTAAACGCAGAGGTGGTTTACGGATTCTATTTGGGGTGGCATAAGAATGCCCAGTTAACCTATAAAATTTAAAAAAAGAGAATGGATGTTTGAAGGAGAAGCGAAATTGACAAAAAAACTTAAGAAATAAGAACACGATAAAATAAGTAATATTTCTTATGCAGGAGACATTTTTTTCCTTTATTTCACGGTGGTGGCATGTAGTTTCTAAAATTAACACGAAGAATAGCGAATCAATATTTTCCTACTTAATTATTTCTACTTAACAGAAAATTTGTACATATGATCAATAAATTGCTTATTACTCTCTCAATCATGTTTGAATACATTTTAAATCAAATGAGTGCATTTTTATAAATCATCCAGGTAGTCTTTAACAAGCTCATAATGCCTATGCAGAAGAGATCGAGAATTACGAAAAATGAAAGATCGTAACAAAAAGGAAAAAAGTTCTCTTTGTTATAACAACAAGAAACCCTTCACTCAAATTAAGTAGGGTTGGCTACATGGATTCTTTGCTTTTATTTAAAATCTATTTTGGGTCATTCTCGCACTTGGATCCAATTATCCAGCTAATTAAGACCACTTTAGATAGTTTCCTCCAACACTTCATAGGTTTTCCTCGCCCTCTCTTAGCTGACTCAACATCATTGTGGAGAAGAGGAACGGATGAGATATTTATTCCATAGAGCTAGGGTCTCTTATATAGAGAGAAAACCCTATAGAGTACAAGGGTTACAGAACCTGAAGGGTCACTGGGAGTTACGGAACTTGAAGGGTCACAGAGGGTTACAGAACTCGAAGGGTCACGGGAGGTTACGGAACCGAAGGGTCACATGCATAAATGTAAATACAATAACTCTAACACTCCCCTCAAGGTGGAGCTGAGAAAGCTACAGCTTGTAACAAAAAGAAAAAGTATACACCACATCTTCACACGATGCACCATAAGAACATATGTCCGCTGCTGGTAGAAGACCTCGCTCGAGGACGGGTCTGTGGCTTTCAGGTCACCGGAACGTATCTCTGCAATGCCTGTAGAGTCACTGCAATATCAGGTCACCGGAACGTATCTATGTCGTGCATGCAGGTCACCGGAACATATCTCTGTCGTGCCTGGAGAAGAGTCACTATAGAAGAAGTCCAACGCGGAATAGTAGTCAGGTCGTAAAAGAAGAAGTATACCTCCTAATGAAGAAGTCGATGCTCGGTGAAGACGGATGATCTGAGTAGTAGTCTGGAGTGTTGGTCTATCAGCCGTGGTAGGGCAGCAGACATTCTGAAGAATCGTCTCTAACTTCCCACTTTCTCTCATACTTGATAGAGTAAAGAGTATGGAACATGAAGTTGAGAAAAACAAAAAAGTTGGGAGAAACAAGTCATGGTGAAACATGGGTTGTTGGGGGGGGGGGGGGGGGTTCAGGTGGTGCCGACGACGCAGGAGGTGTGGCTAGAGCTGCTGGAGCCTCGGACGACGCTTTAGGTGCCGTTGGAGGTGGCAACTGGTGCTGTCGGGGACTCGGATTGCCTTGCATGGGAACATCGAATCCACGAGCGACGCAAGAGGTCCAGCCCTCTCTCCTTGTCGATGGAGAGAGGGCTGGCGGTGGCGATGGATTTAGGGTATTAGACTTCGGTCTAGGACCGTTGCTCTGATACCATGTTGAGGAGAGGAATGGATGAGATATTTATTCCATAGAGCTAGGGTCTCTTATATAGAGAGAAAACCCTAGAGAGTACAAGGGTTACAGAACCTGAAGGGTCACTGGGAGTTACGGAACTTGAAGGGTTACAAAGGGTTACGGAACCCGAAGGGTCACGGGAGGTTACGGAACCCGAAGGGTCACAAGCATAAATGTAAATACAATAACTCTAACAATCATAAATCTAAAACAATATAATTTAGTAACAATTTTAGGATAAATTTCATATGTTATAATTTTCAAATACGTGTATGTGAAATTAAATAACTTGCATTGATACATGTTTTGAACACATGTCCCTCATACACCATATCAGGGCAATCTTGATTACCAGCGAACCAAAAGAAGTTCTTTTTGATACGACACTAAGAAGGTTTTAGAGCTCTTTGAAGAAGAAACGATAAAACAACGAAGATTAATACTCAACTTTTCTTTTTAAAAATAGAGTTCTCCCTAAGCGAGATAGTACCAAAGTGTCATAGAATACGTTAGTAATATAATTCTTATGGTGAAGCAATGTGCATAACACAATTGTTATTCATTAAATCATGTATATGCTTAAAAATAAGTAGTTGTCTCTCCATGATCATGTTCATCATCTCTTTTTAAAATTTTTCATACATTAGAAACACTACAAGGTTGAGTGTTGTGTGGTGAGTAGATATTGATTCATGTTGAGATTATGAGATTTATATTGGAATTTGTGTTCTATAATATTTTATATACCAATAAGTTTTCTTAAATTTATAATTATTCTTTACATTTCTATATACTTGAAAAATAAAAAATGTAATAATTACTAGCCTACAATGAAAATAACTGTCTCTTAAAAATAACTGTCTCTTGAATAGGTCTTGAAGAACTACAATACGATGAAGTTTTTCTTAAATTTTGTATGTATATGTTAATTAGTATTTCATCAAATGAACACAAAATTTACCTGGACAAGGCACGGGCTTCTACTAGTAGATCATTACACAAAAGATTCATTGGTCGGAAGGAGATTGAATCGATCAATGTCTTCCTTCCAGTGAAGCTTTTTTTTATAGAGAAGGCCTAATCTTATAAATGACGTCGAATTGGTACTGTTTGCTCTTAAAATAGTTTGTATTCGTATTAATTCTTGAATTCTTAGATGCTATCTACTTCAACGTTCATTAACCGTCTTTGTGTATACTATAAAATGTGGCGGTTTTTGTTCTGTTACCTCGCCGAGGGTAACAGTCTACTCTCGTATTGATATCACTTGGACATCTAAGTTATGTTACGATAATCCAGAGAAGTAAACACGATAATATTTATGGCAACACTTATTGAATTTTTTAATCCTGGATTGATCTTTTTCATGCTAATATGATATTGCGTTTTTACAAAACAACATTAGATTGATCAGTTGTGCCAAATATGTAAAGTGGAAAAAGGAAAGAGACTTGTTAGTTTACTATTTTATCTTATTGTCAATTTTTTTGGAATATAAAATCTAGAGTTTTTATTAGTTGTGCTCCTATGAGATATTGCAATATTAGGTACATCATTCTTTTTTTGAGAATATCAGTTGTGCTCTCGACTTCTTGCCGTTCTATTACTTGTGCATTTTCGTTACTTTGGTCGTCAATAAGTTGAACTTAGTCATGATTTAATCGAACCATGGTGTAGTTAAGATGGACATATATGGAAGAAAAGCCCCCACCTCCTCCAACCCATCCTCCTCTTGATCGATCATTGAAGAAGCAGTTGTGGAGGGCTGCTCTTCGTGGATGGGGTCGTCGTTGGGAGGGGCCTCGCTGCGGGAGCACGTGTGCCCGGCAGCTCCCAAGGTGGCCAACTATGTGTAAGGCTTTGAATCAGGCCCTCTCGGATCATATATCATAAGATCTGCCTCGTCAAGAGGAAACTAACGGAATTTGTTTCATTTGAATCGGACTTCATTTCAAATTGTTATGATTTTCGGACGAAAGAGAAGTAAGAGACTTAAAATGTCATTAACTCTTAATGGACGTCATCAAGTCTAATTGAACATGATTAAAGAAACTAATAATATATTAAGGACTGCTAATGATCATTAGCGAATACTAATCAAATGTTAGTAAAAGTTAAATATGATTGCGAAAGTTAAGTCGTGATTAGTGAAAGTTAATCGCAATTACTGCTAACTAAGTATCATTAGCAAATCTAGAACCTTATGGAAAATCCTAACTTAAGCCTTAAGTTTCAGATAATATTTGGCCAAAATCATGATCAAAATCATGGGTGGCTAACTATGGTTAAAGGTTAAACCATGGTTTACTGACCATGGTTAGTAGTTTTATGAAGTCTACAAATAGCCTCCTACTCATTCATTCTCTATGATTTCCACTATCACCACTACCCCAAGGGCTAGGGTTGAGAGGTCGGGAGGAAGAGAGGGAGGTGGGGGAAAAGCACTAGCAAAAGCGTTGTTGGAAGGACGAGGAGGGGGACGCTACGATCATCTCATACTTGGCGTCGTAAGTAAGCTATAACTTGAACTAGGTTTTCAATTTATCTTCCTTTTCGGTTTGTTTTATGTTGTTATTCGAGAAGAAATCTGTGTAACATCCTACTTAGGTGCAAGCGGCTATGCACGTCAGTGAACCTTGTGATTCGTCACACCTTCACTCACCTAAGACGTGTGGGGTCTATAAATTCTCCATCGCTTATACTTCTAGTATATTCTCTCGATTTAGGTTTTATACTTGTTTTGTTAGAGAAATATGTGTAACACACTACTTAGGTTTGGGCAGCTATGTACGCCAATAAATCATGTGATTAATTGCACATTAAGACATGTGGTGTCTACCGATTCTCCATCGCTTGCAGTTTTGTTATATTCTTTTTGTTTTATTGTTGTTTTCCTCTCAATGATTTTACAGAGGAAACTCTTTGCGTTGATATTTTGAAATATATACTAATATAAGGGGAAACTCTATGAAATTTTCATAGAATTATGTCTTCATATAAGGGGAAACTATGTCGAAATTTTCATAGAAATATGTCCCTATATAAGGGGAAACTCTATCGAAATTACGAGAGAAAATATGTTCTTCTCATTCTTCGTGTTCTTCGCATTCTTCGTATTATTCATTCGTTCTTCGCTTTCTTGGCACGATCTTAATGTTCTTGATACGAAAATGAAATTCGATCTTTTCATGAGTCGTAAATCATCCTTTTTGAAAACGAATCACGACAAAGCACTATATACGCGAGAGAGAGTTCGATCAGGTAACAAAATCCTTCCTTTTGCGGTTGGATTTTCATATGATGTCATTGAAATTCTGATTTTATGTTCTTCGCTACAAGGAATCTTAATTTGACTATTTTTGAAATAATATGAAAAGTTTCTTTGTAATTCCTTTTAAAATAATGTCTAAACATCTAATAGATGCAGTGGCTTGGAAAGTTAAGGTTTGGAGGTTAAAATAAGCATACATATGAGTATATATACATATGAATTAATATATATGTGAGACGACTGTCAATGTTGATGAACATGAAAATCGAAAGCTTAACGGAAGAATTACATCATGGAATTGATGTATATTGAAATATATCATGAAAAGGATCGTGTGCTACGTTAAGAATGACTTGGATTAGATAGTACAGGTCGAGCATGCAACTTGTAGGTTTGTCAGAAGAATATTCGTATTGGCATGCCAAACCTAGGTGGTACACCGTTGTCGGGATATGTTGAGTGCGCAGAATAAATTATTTGCAACGTATGGTACTCGACTGCCATTATACAGATTGACTGACTGAAGACATGGTCGTGCCATGTGGAGCGTGGGAGATTGGATAGCGGTTGGGTCACGATAACATGTGTTCAAAGTCGCTAGTTTATGCGATTAAAGGTTAGCATGTGTTTTAAGCTACTGGGTTCCCGAGGACGGCGTGCTTCTTTGTTTGTCAAGCTGAGGATTTGAAGTCCTGGATAATAAAAGAAAAGGAAATTGTCAGGATAGTATTGTAGGATTGGTTGAGGCGACATGCGTCAGCATAAGCTCACCAGATCAACATAATCTTCAATCCCGAAGTGTCCATAGCTTCGGAGTCCATGAATGGTAGGTTTTCCCTGAACTATTCCTTAACGTGGAATAAAAGGAATAAGACTTAAACTACTGAGAAGAAATGAAACTTTCTGGTACAATAAGTTTTGCTAAACTATACTACTTGTTTAGTTTTCTCTTCCTCGTTACTTAGTACTCGTTAATCTTCATCCTATGATTTATGTAAATCCAATATGTGCCGGTGAGTCATTACAAGGACTTTAATAATCCAACCAACTAATATAATAGCCATCCAATCAGTCATAATTGCTTTACTCTATAAGGTAGTTGGTAATCTTTCTGTATATTTCCTTTCCTGCTGATGCACATGTAAATGGTTATAATGGGACAAGATATCATGTAAACTTTATTTTGTAAATGGAGAAGTATTAAATACTTCTTTCTGAGTATTTTTAATTGCATTCTGTTTCTAAATATTAGTTGTGATTGTTGAATAAATTATTGATGAGTAATCAAATCTGGATATAGGAGGATCTGATGGCCAAGAATTGGGGTTGTGACACTATGTCACCATGACATGCCTATAATCATATGGCGGTGGAGGAGCAGGGGATAGTGGGGGAGCAGGGGAGCGGAGGAAGAGGATGGGGAAGGGGAGCCGGAGGAGGAAGCTAGGGCAGAGGAGGGGGAGGAGGAAGCTGGGGCGGAGGGGGAGGAGGAGGGGGATGTAAGACCACAACATTTTTTTAAAATTTAATTCTCCTTGGTCCCCAAAGTTAACGTCTGTTTAACGACAAGTAATCCGAGATATAATCATCATTCACGTGTGTCTATTTTCGTACGAATCTAGATTTCCTTGTTCATTTTTATCCGAGTTCGTATTCCATTTCCATTTTAGACCGTCTTTAGCATTAACATATTTTACATGCTTGTTGATTTAGCAATTTCTTGCGTTTTTTTGTATGTGATGTTATTCGATACTTTATTATAAACTTATTATTTATGTTTTTTTTAAAGAAAACATGACCATTCCCTATTGACAGACTTACATAATGGGCGTGCAAAAGTTTATGAGCCACATCCATTATATTTCTCGTTATGAAAGCAAGTTTAGGTGGTTGGTGATTTGGAAAGTTCAAAAGCAGTCTTCCATGGTTCTTTGATTGTCCATGTTGGAAGGTGTTAGAGATTGTACAGAGGATCGTCTGCTGTGAAATCCTCTGCTGTAACGCAGAGAATCCGTCGGATACGGGATGGACGGCCCTGATAGGGGACTGACTATTCATGTTTTTAGCCTTGTGATGCTTAGTCCACCAAAATGTTTAGGAACAATTATATAATCCCAAGCTTTAAGGTTGCAATGTCTTTGGTATCCCTGAAATCTCCACCTGAAATCCCCAGCGAAGCCATCGATAATGCTGCAACAATTGAAGGGGAGTGCTGTGGTCATGACATGTGCTGTGCTCATGACATGTAGTTGGACAGAAGCAATGGAATTGGCTATTGGATTTATACGCTACCAAAATGTTATCTACATCAAACGAACATCTACACATTTCTGATAAAATAATTCTTCTGGAGGACATCGATGAAAAAAATCCACCCCATCCGCATCCCCTGTCCATATCCTATACTCCAATCTCAACCGTCCGATCACATCAGACCCTCGGTTCCCTCCTTACAAAACCCTAATCTATAAGAGCGTCCCCGCCCACTCCCTCACTCTCTCTCCATCGCAAAGCTAGGGTTTCCGCGGTCCCCTACTCGATTCGCCACAGTCGCCGCCATGTTTACCGCAAGGAGGAAGATCCAGAAGGAGAAGGGCGTGGAGCCTTCCGAGTTCGAGGACACCGTTGCCCAGGTTCGATCTCGACTCCCATTTTCACGTGTAAAATCGCGATCTTGGCCGATTCTGATGCGTTTAGGCAATGTATTCAGGCGTTTTTCGATCTGGAGAACACTAACAATGACTTGAAGAGCGATTTGAAGGATCTCTACATTAACTCCGCTGTGTGAGTGGAATCGTCTTATGTTTAATCTGTCGGTTTTGAATCTTGATTTGGACTCGTGATGGAAGTTAGGATTTTTGTGTGCAGCCAATTCGATATCGCTGGCAACAGGAAAGCAGTGGTCATCCACGTGCCATTTAGGCTGAGGAAATCATTCAGGAAGATCCACGCGAGGCTTGTTAGGGAGCTCGAGAAGAAATTTAGCGGAAAGGTTGGTCCTTTTTTATTTTCAACGCAGTTTGATGCTTGCTCCGTATCCCAGAGAATATGTGAATGCATGAACTATGTGCTTAGGTTACTTGTATAGTCTTATTGTGTAGCAAAGTGTTCTAATTTAGATAGATTATATACACCCTTGAATTTAGCGCGAATGCGGGGCCGTTTTTATGATCTAATAGCTCTCGATGTCCCTGTTATACCGTAGATAATAATATGTTTGCAGTTGTGGTAAGCCTATGTCACATGCCATCTTGAGTAGCCTAAATGTTTGTAATTAAGTTACAGTTTAATTGACCCTGGAAACTTTCTCCCTGTAAATTGTCTAGATCTTCAAAACTGATGCATATATCAAGAAAGATAGCATTCCCCAGATGACAAAGAAGACCATCCTTTATTTTTACAGTTGATTTGCAATTATATACTATACCCATAGTATCCCATTGTGGTTTGCAAATTGCTACCATCATTGCTCATTGAATGTGAACAACAATATGGGAAGTGCGGGTTCTCTAGTATGCCATCGCACATTATTTTTGAATCGATATCGTTTCTATTAAAGATAGTATAATACATATCTCTTGTTCGTTGGCAGACAGTTTTCTTTAGTAGAGAACACACAGACAGATATATATATATATATATATAGAGTGATGCAAACACGAATTGGCGTTGACGAAAATAATAAACTTTTTTGGTGGATTTTTGGTAGAAGAAAAGAGAGGGGTTGAGAAGAAGAACTGTCGGGAATACGAGAGGTTGAGGGAGAAGAACGCGAAGATCACGGGAGGAGAGAGGAGATATAGAGGGAGAGAATGAGATAAACTCAAATTTTCATTAATACTTGACTCAATAAAAACACTAGACCCTCATCCCTTTATATAGGAGAGATGGCATTACAAAAATAGAAAACTAATTTAATTTGACCACTAATTATCCTAATTGGACTCTAACTAATTAACCAACTAGATTTAAAATTAAATCTACGAGTAATTGTTGGAGATCACATGCGATCTCAATTATTTAATTAGAGATACGATAATTTAAATATACATAAATAAAATTGACCATTAAAATTAACTTAAAATTCGGCCCTATATTGTCGAGTCACGCTGCATCAACTCTCCGCTTTAGAAATTCGTTTCTCGATGAATTGCTTGTTCTGCAGGTTGGGAGATAGAATCGGCGTGCTCAGTCATCTTCTGGAAGAATTGGTGTGGAGCGAACGACGGAGTCCATACGCGGGCGTGGGTGACGCTGCCTTCGTGATTGAAGAACATGTGTGGCGCGAACTGTGGCGTCGTCTTAAATTTTGCTTCCTCGTTGTGATAGAAGAATTGATGAGGCATGAACAACATGGCCGTTGGAGAATCCATAGCAAAGTGATGACTCAAGGAGAGGAGTGGAGGAGATGTGTCCAAAGAATGAAGCCATGGGATCCTTATATAGGGGAAGCCCAAGGCTCTAGTCCTATTTGGATAAGGAGAGTTCCCAGATTCCTGATTTGCAGCCTTCTTCTTTAAATATTTTTGCAGCCAGGGGCCTGGGCGCAATTTTCATATCCCTTTATCTCCAATGCCTACATAACATGGTTTACCTTACACTTTGTCCTTTCCGTAAAAATTCTTGTCAGGAGGATCTTTTTGTAATTTTTTCACAATAACCTCCAATCCCACATGTGGTGGGATGCAATTTCCGCATTCATCGGGCCCCCGATTAGATTTTGCCCGTTCTTGTTGTGCATATGACGCGGGCGGGGGCGGCGAACTTGCGAGGGCAGCCAAGATCAGGAGGAACGAGGATGGTCTTGCGGAGGCCAAGATGGCCAAGGGGCTCGCTGGAGGGGGGTGAAAGAGGCGGGTGTGCGGGGGAAGGGCGCCTGTATGCGGGGAAATGAGGAGGGGGTGTCTGGGGCGGAATCAGGAGGGAAAGAGAAGTAGAGGGGGGTGGGCGTTGGCGAAGTCGGGAGGAGGGGAGTCGGCAGAGGCAGGCGAGGTGGGGGGATGCTGGGTTGCCACACGAAGGTGGAGGAGTGGAGGAGGATGGCTGAGCGTGGCGGCGCGAAGGGAGGTAGGAAGGGCAGGGCGCGGTATGCGAGAGGGGTGGGGATGGGTAGGAGGTGGTGGGCCGGGTTGGAACTGGGAGGAGGAGGCGCTGGCGAAACTGGGGGCGAGGTTGGGGTCACCGGGGCTGTGAGGAGCGGGCCTGATGGTGCAGGGCTGGGCTTGCCGAGGGCGAGGTGGGTGTCGGTTGGCCGGGCTGGGAGGGTTAGGGGCAAGGGGTGGTCCGGTGGTAACGCGGGGGTTGGGGTAGCAGGTGTTGGGGTCAGCGGCGGCAACAGGGATGGGATTGGGACTGGGGTTGTGATCGAGGATGGCTGGGAAAGTACCTGGGATGGTTTGGGCGGTGCCGTGGTGGTCGGAGAGGGTGATGGGAGCAACTCCGTTAGCGGCATCAGATCTGAAATATTCTGGACAGATGTCGTCTCGTCGCTTTTTCCTTCTAAAATGGCCGGGACAGCGGCCGGTTCGTTGTGGGCGGCGAGATCTTCGTTGTTGGCGGCTAGATCTTCATTTTTTTGTTCAAAATCGGGTTGCACAGCGGCTTCTACGGTCTGACTTTTGTTGTTGACGAACGAGTCTTCTTCGACTTGCGCATCCAGCCATTCTTGGACTTTAATGCTTGAGACAAGACGTCGCTTGAACTTATGTCGTCGTGCGCATGTATGCGAATCCGGAGATAGGCAACTCAAATCAACTTGCACCTTCCAATACGCGACGGGATCGTTGAATCGTAAGGACGATTCGATATCCATGCTCTGATACCAAATGATGCAAAATAAAATTTGGCGACGGCGGAAAAAATATTTTGATGGTAGGATTTATTTGGTAGAAGAAATTGGAGGGATTGAGAAGAGAAAACTCGTCGGAGAACGAGGGTTCTTGGAGAAGAGAAGCGCGGAGATCGCTTCAAGGTAGAAGGAATAGAGGAAAGAGAGAGATAAAATCTCAAGTTTTCATAGAGAGAGAGAGTACAGATCCTGTGAGTGCTGAAAACTGTGAGAGCATGAGAGCAGTGATTCTGGACTACTAGATTCTGCTCAGCTCTCTCCAATCAATCAGGAGAGAGACAACATAATATAGTGGTCCAGATTCCCTGCTTTCATGCTCACAGTTTTTAGCTCTCACGGTATCAGCCCTATAAATAAACAAATATATTAAAACGGTATTTTTATCCTTACCTTGTTCGTACTATCTTTAATCAACCTTAGTGCTTAGTAATGTCTATACTTTCATTTTGATTCAAAAAACAAGTGTCATACCATTGACAGTTAACATTATGATTAGTGTAATTTGCTATTTTTTTAGAATTTTCTTGTACTATAATCCAACTTGTGATGTTTTAAACTATTCCCGTCAAAACTGGGATTCAGTTAGTTACAATACATGCTGCTTATACTATTTCCATTGTTTCTTTCATTGAGCATTAGAATTCAATTCCATTTCCAGGAAGTTATCATTATTGCCTCCAGGAAGATTCTTAGACCTCCTAAGAAGGGTTCCGCTGTTGTTCGTCCACGCAGCAGGACCCTTACAGCTGTTCACGAGGCTATTCTTGAGGATGTTGTTTACCCAGCTGAAATTGTTGGCAAACGTGTGAGATACAGACTTGATGGCTCCAAGATCATGAAGGTTTTATTTTCCTCTTACCTGTTTTTTCCAACTCTGAACGTTTTTGTGACATTTTGCATACTGATTATGAATAATATCATTTGAGTCACTTATATACTTGCCAAATATGTTCATTTTTCTTGTATTCTTTTTGAAGATACATGGAATTTTCAGTAGTTTTTCTCCATTTTGCAATGAGATTTGTCAACAAGCTTTCGGCAACCTGGCCGCCTTATCATGTTCTTGTTAACTGTTGTAATTAGACACCAGTCTTTTGCTTCTTTCAATATGTTTTTTGTTCTTTATAATATCATTTGTCTTAGTTTTTAATTCGGAATGATATTAGTAAAGTAGCTACTTGTTTACCTTGTTTATTTTTTGTCCAGTGGTTTTGAAGAGACTTTATTTCAGTAGCTTCCTTTTTTTATCACATCTGTTCTAAAATATGTTATTCTGTTGTCTGCAATATGGCCACTGTCATGTCCTCGTTTACAATAGTTAAATAGGAAGTTTCCGCTTGTGATGGGGTATTTCAATTATGTAATTATATTGTCTTACAAATGGTTTTTTTTTGTAAAATTCTGTGTATGATGCTACTGTTTTTCTCGAGGATGCATGCGAGATTATGGAAAGCCTATTCAAGCTCCAATTGTTCTAATAATCTTAAACCAAATATAAATTATTTGTTTGGATGTATGTTAGGGAGGTTTAACCTGTGTGATTTCATGTTTTGGTTGAAATTGTCTTATCTTTGGCCAACCATATCACCTTTTCTACATTGCTCATTTCGTCCCTTTACTTTATCTCTTCTCATTCAAGAAATGACAACTGTTTATCCAACCTAATTTTCAAATTCATTTTTTCTTGTTTCAGAATGATTGTCGCCTACTTGCTCCACAATATTTACTTTTTATCCCATGATCCATAGAAGAAATTAATGATAGAAACAAATTTTCTTTAAGCCCTTTTAACCGATAAACTCCCATGGCTTAGGGTAAAATTCCATCCTTTTCTAGTTTAAGTTTAATGGTGCTCATGCTAGGGATGGCATATCTTTTTAAAACAGTCAGGTTAACTTTGAGACATTAGAGTTAGATAAGGACAGTAATGCTAGAGATACTTGTTTGAGAACATTCTAGTTGAAGAAATTATTGCTAGACATACAATGTGTAAGAACATTCCATGTTTACAACATGGTGTTTTAACACGGATAACGATGTAATTTTATAAGTCTCAGTGTAATGATGTTTCTTCTCAAACCTTTTGCATTGTTCATTGATGAGGATTCAGATGAGTGATAAAGAATAACGGTTAATTAGAGGTACCGACGTTTTATCGTTAATTCACCTTTGTTTGCTTCCAGGTTGTAATTAATTTCCCATTGGTCCAAGATTTGTAGTACCTTGTTGATTTCTTTCTTTTTTCTATTTTCAGGTCTTGCTTGATCACAAGGAGAAAAACAATACTGAATTGAAGGTGGAAACATTCGCCGGGGTGTACCGCAAGCTCTGTGGCAAGGATGTTGTCTTTGAGTATCCGGTTGTCGAGAGTGCTTGATTTGTTGGTTATTATCGGTTATATGAGCGTCAGAGGCCCATTTTCATTTTTTGTTGGATGTTAGTTATTTTGTCCTCAAGATGATATGATGTCTAGTACTTGTGTTTTTCTTTCAAGTTTTGACTGTAATTTTAGTTTATCTGCTTTGAGTTCTGGAAGACATCTCAGGAATTCATGTTAGGTTACACCCAAACTTCTTAATCACAAGATTTATCTCTTCCGTCTTCTTTCAGATCTTTATTAAGTACAAGTTTTATAAGAGTTTTTTTGTCTTCAAATGAATTATTTATATTTTTTCTTTATTGTTATTTTTATGCAATGACTTTTAGTCAATGCCGATGTTACCTATAATAATATTAATCGTGTTTAGTTTAATCTGGTTGTTTTGGTTGGAAACTTTTTTGATCTGTTTCGCTTCTTGCATCTCATCTGTTGCCTTAATGTAATATTTTGATTTTGTAGGCGTAGGTACATATTGAAATATAGTACTACTATATGGTCGTCCTTTTCCTTCTAGCTAATAGGACTGACTCACCCTATTATCTGAGATTGTAATGTATCAAATCCTCGTAAAATTGATTTTGATTTTCTTGTGCATACAGAAAGATGCGGAGGTTTCACAATTTGACTATTAAAATTTGGATTGTCCGTGCATCACATAATTCTGTAATACATATTCCAGAAATAATTCCTCTTATTTCCAGCATTTAACCAAAAATTATTGTAATTATAACATGTCCAAAATTAAAAAATATTCATTCTATTGTCTTGAGATATCGAAAATGTATAATATCATGTATTTTAGAAAGATGTAAGGGAGTGTACATTCTTGTGTAGGTAACTTTTTCCATACTTGTTCCCTCTTTTTTTTTTTAATTTTTTTGAATTGAATCCTTGTGGGATTAAGATCATAAAATATCATTATCTGGTCATTCAAATTTTAACTTATTTCAAGACTTCTAGCTTAAAATAAATCTACTGAGGATCCATTTAAAAAAATCAAAAAATTGATGGAAAAAAGGATGGATGTAGGAAAGTCATTTACACCTGTTGTTGGTTCCCAAATTCCTTACAGAAATACGAAAAAAGATTGTATGCACTTTATAATGTAGACATTTAAGTGTAAAGGTTCCTATTTTTCTTTTTTATCGTACAAATTGTGCTTTTAAGTTTCTTTTATTACTAAGTGACATGTTTGATACGAAAGCAATACATATGCGGCACATCTAAACTATAATCTTTAGATCTTGCAGTATGACTCGTTTCCTTTCCCGTATAAGTTTGGGTTAAGTAACCACTCAATATACCCAAAGTCCTTCAAATCCGTAACTCTTTCGGGTTATTATCTTTATGTATAATCATCAGTCTTAGGCTAGAGATGGAAGGGAAGATACTTGGCTCCTTCACGTAGCTCCTTTAATCCCCACTGTTGTGTCACTCTGATCTTTAGCCTCCACGCACGGAGGAAGCCAATTCCCGTAAGGATGAATGAATGTGAATTGAGGATGTCAATGGGAGGGTTGATCATGTGAGAATCAAAATCTGTGAAAGCATGAGAGCAATGATTATGAACCATTAAATTTTTTATCTCTCTCTTCATTAATTACATGAAGAGAGAGAAGAACAAAATCTAGTGATTTAGATTCACCGCTTTCATGCTCTCATAGATTTTGGCTCTCAATGATCAACCCTCTGGCAATGGAACATGGAGTAGTGGGAAATTAAAGCGCACGACGGTTGAGGTCATTCGTTTGATTGATCTTTCACCTCCATGGTCGCCAATTTCTCTAGGGCTAAACTCAGGTAATAGTGAATCTTGAACCCGGATGTGAGAACATTGGACATGCATTGACATGATATTCGATGCATACATGAATCATGAATTCACACTAAGCACCATAAGCATGCTATAATATATCATTCACTGATGTCTTTCTATATTCACAGATTTACAGCAACTGCAAGACACAACATTCTTTTCATAATTATACAAACGAAAAGTTAATATCGAGAATTAATCAAAGTGATAACACTGTTCTCTTGTAAACCATGTTCAAAAGATGCATTAATAAGCTTCAAATACCACATGTCAAATCGAAGATGGATCTTTCACTTTATGCATCGGTTACTGACATACTGTGACTACATCCATTAAAAGTACAAACAAGAAAAAACACGAGCATAATGGTATTTGGTAATTTTTTTCCTTCTCCCCAAAAAATCGAAACATTCAAAAGTTTTCACAATTTTACAAGATTTCCCGATTTTAGATTTGCCTCATAACACCTGTTAATTAAAAGTTGTTGAAATCTAAGAATCTTTATGCAATTTTACAAATATTAAAAAATTAATTTTATAACCATAGATACTAATTAAAATCAAGTTTGTAAAAAACGAGGACTAACTCGATTAGTCGGTTGAGTTTTTTTCTCCCAAAACCCAACCAATTAACCGCCTTAGCGAGAATAATGGCTTATTGGCATCCAATAAGCCATTTCCTCATCCTACTTCACTTGATACCTCCCGACGGAAAAACCTTGCCATTGACTGCTACTCCTCGACGACCTTGCTTAGTTGCCAACTGTTCCTCTATACTCCGCTTGCACCAACTTCTCTTCATCGTCTCTAGCTCGTGCCTCCTCTCCTCCACTCTAAGACTAGGATTATGTTTTTAACTTTTTTTAGATACTTTTTGTGATATTCATTTGTATAACGTCTAAGTTAGTTACAAGTATTCATTGTTAATTAGTAATCAGTGTATTTGGTTTCATTTTATATCATCTTATATTGTTGTTTATGATTTATGTTTGTCATTTGTATGTCATGTTGTTTATGTTGTAACTTATTTATGTTTTATGTTTCTCGTATCTCATTATAAACATCTACATAGGATATGATACGAAGTCTAACCCTAGAGAATTTATATACAACTCATACTCCAAACCAACTCATTTGTTTAATGTTTTATGCTACCTTCTTGCTCATCGCTATAGTTGAAAGCTGCCACATGGCTCCATGCCATTGGGTGCGGGCGTGGCCCAAAGCTACAATAAATAATGGATACTTAATAATATTCACTTCTAATTTTGTTTCGACCAACTTTTTTCAAAATAATACCTGACTATACAAACAAAACCCAATTGACATGAAACTCTATATTTATCTTAGTGACTTGATGATCAAAGCAACTTTGAGCTCGGATACGAAATGCAACAATCAGATTTAGTAGATTCTTATTAAATATCTAAAATACCGAATGAAGCGTGGTTTTCTTCCTAATTGTCATGATATGATCAAATCCATGTGATTCATCTTAAATGTTATGTGTAACATATATACTTATAAATCTAAGATTATTATTTCTCTTGGACCAATCTATGCGAAATCAAGAGGATTAGATCATTTGAATTCCAAAATATCATTTAGTGAAAAAAACACATGCAATCAAGATAGATCTAACCACACAACCAGATCTGCATGATTTAATAACAAGACAACGCTGGACAGAGGGGGGGGGGAGGTGATAACATGGGTTTCTGCAGAAGTCTTGTCAATCCACAAGGCGGGCGGACCAACAGTCGTCGAAGCAACCTCAAACAAAAATCCTGGTTGATCAGCAATTAACCCACAACATATACAAAGCCATGAATAACAAAAATGTGAGGTTAAAATTTATTATATCTACCATAAAATGCATAGTGATTAAGCATGTAGAGGTCGAACCACAAAGAGCAAAACAGGTAGTCTATGGTTATTTATTTACAATCATGTGATTTATCATGCATATACATATATCTTTTTGTGGGATTTTTGAGTTTTATATTGTTTTATTTATTTTTATTTTATAAATTTTGTATTTTGTTTTTAATTTTAGGATTTTATATTTCCTTTTTATATTTTTGGATATAAATATATATATTAAATATATATATTATAACTATATCGATAAGACTATATACAATATAAGGCACAACATATATTATACATATATAGTGGAAATAAAGGAATTATAGTATTTTTAGGATTTTTATATTTTTCTAATTTATTGTTATTTTTCTGGAATTTTTGCTAATTTTTATGTATTTTTAAAGTCAAAAATACCCCAAATAAGGGTTTTAATAAATACCTAAAATTGATTTGGATTTAAAATAGTAAATAGGTTCCAAAATTACTCAAATCAATTTTAATGCGTAAATATTTATATAAAGAAAATTATAAAATAGAAAACTCAATTTTTGGATTTTTTTCATGAATTTTTAGATTTTTTTGAAAGGTTTTGGGATTTTTTATTTTTTAAGCCTTTTCTTTTTCCATTTTTGGTGATTTTTGATCTGTAGTTAAAATATAGCAAAATATACTATATATTGGACTTTTTAGATATGTTTTTATTTTTTTGATATTTTATAAGTTAGATAGGGAATAAATAGGCTTTTTTTAATAAATGATTATATGCTCAAAAATGCAAATAAAAATATGGGTGTGAATGTACATGGCAAGCAACACCTAATCCTATTTTGCATATTTTTGGGAGCACAATTGCTATTTATAAAAATTACATCAGAAGCACAAAAATATATGACTCGCGGGGGCATTTTTACAATAAAAATAAACTACAGGAGCTTCTATGCAAATATGACAACATAATACAACATTTATTTCATTTTTATGAACTTTTTTATAGTATACAAAAACCGCCAGGGCCTATCTACAAATAACCCATCACGTGGGACTACACATGACTCTGTTTGGGAAGGACCCATACATAATATCCAAAAAGTACAGGTGTTTTTGTACAAAGTTCCCATTTATTTTAAACTTCACCTTTTATTTACAGAACTGAAAATTAATGTTAAAAAATGCAGGGTATAATGTGAAAATTACCCTATATAAGGCACTGATCGAACAGTGATGCTCCTCCCACTTGCCACGCGTCGGGATGTGGGCGCGCGATGACGATTCACCTTAGACGGATGAGATTAGATCGCTGGATGTGATCGGACGGTATTGGTGTGGCTTATCAAATGGTTGCTGCTTCGATTGGAGGGAAGGCCCAATTCGACGGCTCTGAAGGCACTCAGAAGAACATGGAAGAACCCCCTACCTTCCGAGCTTGTAGCATGAGCTGGAGCTTGAAGCTCCGGCTTACTATCTTTTTTTGGAAATTTTCAATTACTTAAGCTAAAGCTAAGGATTCTAATGCTACAACTATGCTAGAAATGAAAATGCAAAAAGAAAATAATAAAGATAAGGGCTCACCTGACCTGGAGGGCCTGAGAACTAAATTCGTGTAGCGGAGCTCCAATGAGGGGTGAATTGCCTCAAACTTCCTTTCCGCCTCGTTGTGGCTTGGGTCAAAAGTGAATCAAGAGGGATTGAACCTCAAATCAAAGTCTTGGGCTTCATTTTATAGCCGTAACGAAGTAACTCAAAAGATCTAGGATTTTTGTCCAAATCGATGTCTATTTGCTCGAGGAATCACCTGGTTGTGAAAGTACGTGGATCGAGGAGAAGATTCCATGAAGGAATCAAGCTCAAATGGTGTTTACATTGGATGGAGAAATTGTGAGAAATGAGGCCATCAACGTCTGACATGCTACATGGCTAGGAGGCTCAAATGGTGTTTACATTGGATGGAGAAATTGTGAGAAATGAGGCCATCAACGTCTGACATGCTACATGGCTAGGAGACCAGGGAGTTGACCAAGGTCAACTCTGACTCTCTCCCCATTGGTCCACATTAGCTAGAAGAGGACAAAACAAAAATAAATATATGAATAAAAGAAAAATAAAATAGAAAATGATTTTATGAAATAAAACTTAAAACATGAAAGTTGTTTCTTATTTTCTGTACTATTTCTGGTGATTCGTATTTATTTATATCGATATATTTATTAGGTATTAATTTTTATAAGTGTATTTATAGGTATAAATACCTATGTATTATGTATTTTATTTTTATTTTGTATTTTACATCTTATTACTATAGATACATAATTTATACATTTATAATATATTTATGTATGTATTTACATAATTTTATTTTATTTTCTGAGTTTATATGTATACTTAATTAAATATGACTATGTATATTATATGTATGGGATACCTATATAATTGGGAAAAATGGGCTGCCCCCTAGGAGCAGCCAACATGGATGCCCCCACCCTATTTTCCGCAAATTTTTTTATTTTTTAGAAAAATATCACCATATATATTCATCTCTATATTCCTCCTATATGCCATTCGAATTTCGTCAGAAACAGAGACTCCTACGGCATCCATCCAAATGTATTTTTGAACGGTCGCATGATTTTTTAAATCGACCCAATCTGGATGGAGGCCGTAGGAGTCTCTATTTCTGACGAAATTCGATTGACATATTGGAGGGATATAGGGATGAATATACATAGCGATATTTTAAAAAAAAATAAAAAAAAATGCCAAAAAAATGAGGCGTTGGCTGCCCCCAGGGGGCAGCCCCATCAACCCCTATATAATTTAGTATACTATTTATATTAATGTTTTTTAATGGTTTCTTTCTATGTTTATATTTTTAATATGTTTAAATTAATATTTACACGTATTTTAAAATATAAAGGAGTGATAAAATAAAGAATGAATCAAATGAATAAAACTATATAAGTATACAATACAAGGGGACCCCAAAAGTCATCTTTTGTATCTTAACTCTAATTTTAATGAAATCATCTTCATAAATAGATAATTTAATCTATAGTACAATAAAGGTGAGTTGGTCAATTTTGTGTTTATATGGAGAAGATATTGACCGTAAAGTTTTGTTTGTAGCTTTTTCATCTGTTTGTCCCAGTCACATAGTGTGCTATTTTTATGAGCACTTATTATTGTAATTTTCTATGTATTTTCATGTACATATTTTTTATTGAAAATATTTTTATTTGAGGTTTGTAAGACTGTATATAAATGGATGTAAGTCTCAGTTATATACAGTGTATTGGACACTTAGGGTTTCTAGGTGATATTATAATTTTATCTATATTTATTTGCCATTATCTCTCTCTACTTTATTTCTTGTCGACCAAGTCGATATTGACTTAGTCTCGTGGTTTAGGGCCAGTCTGTATTTACAATACTTCTTTTATTTTTCTTTTCTTTTCTTTCTTTATTTATTTTATGTTTAAATACATGTATTTAAGTACCATTTACAAACAACGGTTATAAGATTAATTTGTACAAGTTATCTATATTTACATGTACTTATCTAGGGCTTTAAGGACAAAATAAAGGAATAAAGGTGCATGAATGTGTATTTATCACCCCCATATTTACCTTTGCTAGTCTCTAATAAATATTTATTAGGAGAATAAGTGATGCAAAAGAGGAAATAAAGGAAAAAATAAAGAAGGTAGAATGATAAATATTTTCAAACTTTGTCCTTACAAAATCAAAGTTTGGAGCTCAGTTAAGACCTTCGGATTATTAATGTGTTCGGAACCATGTTAAGATTAGGACTTGTGACTCAATAGCCCTCAGGTTCCAAGTTCCTCTATTCAGTTCAACTCAACTACCTGGTCATAATCGTTCTTTCAGACGTATACTCTTGTAAACCCAGAAATGACAAGTACCATGTGTGTGCATTGTGTTAGCTCTTCCTAGATAAGCCATCGAACTATACAGTGGTCTCCTCCTCTGGTAACTCGTCCTTGAAGAGATTAATATTCACTTCTAAGTTCAGGTACATGCTAGTGCATAATGAATAAGGGAGAAGGTAGAAGAAAGAGAAAAGAAGTGGAAATGGACCAGTGCAGTAGCATTTCCTTGTGAAGCCAGGTCAGTGTAACCACGACTCCACCAAGAATCAGGCTTTTCTGACACTCAAATTTTTTGAAATTTTTAGTGTAAGCTTCTTTTTGGTATAAGGTTCATTTTAGTATTTATTTGATTGACATTGCTTTGCATTCTTTCTTACCTCGACGGATATATAATCTTTTGTTCCGCCCATGTTTTGGGGCTTAGAAAAATTATGCTAGCAGACCATTCCTCATGTGAAGCTTTATTTTAATCCAATCTCCAATCGCCATATGTCCATTCTACCAGAGAAACAGTAGGTTGAAGTACCGATTTCGACAATCCCCAAGAATGGTTCCTGAGCCACCATTGGCAGCCTACTATCGTCCAGACTTAGACTCCCAGATCTTTCAACAATCCATCTTGGTTGATAAGTGGTGAGTGCGAGGTTTCTAGTCAATATCTCAAGAATCATACGAATGACATGAAAGGTTCTATTTAGACATATTGAATTGACTCATGAACACAGTCTCATGGAACCTGCACAATTAAGTTAGGAGGATAAAGAGTTCGTCTACTAAGACAGCTGATCCTACCTCGTGACCTGTGGATTCTTCCCGTATCCTATCTGATGCTAGGACTCTCTTATGATCTTCTTCTTAGCTGAGTGAGCTTATGGAAGAGGATTCAACCATTGAAGCAGTAACAACCCTCAGATCTGCTAATCACCATGACTCAGATACCCTGTCTACGCAGTGCATTTTCACTCTGCCGTGGTCCAAGAGCATAAAAGGAATCGAGAAGAGGGCAAGTCCTTTTTGAAGAACATATATAGATGGCGAATATGCTCTCGTCATTTGATATTGATTGACGATTATTTCATTCATAATTTCTTTCATATTTCATTAATCTATTTTCAATACTAATTTCCAATTTCTTTAATTAATAAAAAATCATCAAGTAGCTTTTTCAGGTCAGAATTACTGGAGATGCCACTTTCTCGCGGCTCGTAGAAGCAGGATTAGTAGACGGACAGAATTATACAAAAAAGATTCTTTAACTTAATTAACTTAATTATGATTATGATTTGGTCTAAAGGGCGGATGTAGCCAAGTGGATTAAGGCGGGGGATTGTGAATCCACTACGCACGGGTTCAATTCCCGTCATTCGCCCATAAACAATTTCAAATTCCAAAAATTCCATTTTCAATATTCTTAATTCTTATTTACGACGATGAAGAATCAAACTATCACTATATTTTTTCCTTTTCCTACTTCTTCTTCCAAGTGTAGAATAACCCCAAGGGGTCATAGGTTATTTTCTACCAATTGGGGCTCTCCCTTCACCGCCCCCATGGGGATGGTCTACAGGGTTCATAACTACTCCTCTTACTACATGACGTTTACCTAGCCAACACTTAGATCCGGCTCAATAGTGCCTTTTCAAGGCCGGTAATCGAGGGGTGTAAAAAAATAATATGCTTAGGATTGCCGGACAACTTCGAGACTAATATATAAATCCTAATATCATTTTCTCTTCGTTTTTGGTCATATATTTCCTTCCCAGAATATAGTTAGCAAGGTTGTCCAATCAATTAAGCCTCCAAACCCCCTATTAACTATTAGCCAAGGAGGAAGCCCCTTTCGCATCAACGACACCCTTCGGGTGAGATTCCCATGCCTCTACCTAGGAGGCTTTCTGGGAAGCGATCATGAGGGAGAAAATGACAGCAAGGAAGGAGGCATTGGACCGGGGGGCAGAGGCGCCCCACGACGACTGCCCTCCGAGTAGGGGAAAGTGGCTAATAATCCATCTCAGATATTCTAACTAGGGGCTTCTGACCTTTGTAGACTCTACCAATATCTTCGGGTCTCTAGCTTCTTCAGTTGTTACAGTCGTCAGGCATGAAGGTAGGAATGCCGACTACTACGATGGTGCAGTGGTTTAGAAAGCGAGTAAGAGGTTTTATCGATCTTTTGACCGTGTATGATATTATACAGTAACTCTCAAATATTTTAGGAATTTAAAACTCTTTTTAATTTCTCAAATTTCTAGTGCAAAAATATAGACCTTTCTTGAATTCAAAAGCTCTTTTAATTTCAAAAGGTCTAGTGCAACAATCTAGACAATTCATCGAATCAAAAATAATTTTAACTTCAATTTCAATACCCCACTCCTCGAAGAAAGAGTAGCTAGACTGGGGAATCAGGGTCACCTTAGTAAGAGAAGGTTGTTCTTTGGTTATTTCAGATATGTGGAGCTATATTTCACTTACACAGTACGTATGAAGACTTGTTCTGACTTGATTGTCGAGGCGAACTGAATAGAGACTTGTAGAACTTAAAGGTTGTTGAGTCTTAAATCCTATTCCCAATAAGGTTCCGCCAAACTTATAATCCAAATATATGTCCGAGCTCCATATTATGATTTTATGAATATAAGTTTAAAAATCAAAATTGTTCTAAGTTCTTTTGTTTTTATTTTATTATTTTGCTTTTCACTTATTCTTAGAATAAGTTTTTGCTAAGGGACTAGCAAAGGTAAAGTATAGGGGAATGATGAATCCATGATTCAACATCTTTATTCTTTTATTATTGCTTATAATCCTTGACAAAACACATATAAATAACAATAATTCTCATCTTTTATCATTCATCAATCATTTGTTAATATTGAATATATATCACTTATTTACATCAAAATAAAAGAATAAAGAAAAAAGAAAAGAAAAGAAGAGAAGGTTGTATTATGAAATAAATATAGATTGACTTGAACTTTGATATCAGACCAATCCTTGGGATGGTCAACAAGGAATAAAGTAGGGGGAGATAGGGTCCATAATCTTTAAAAATCAAGAAAATCAATTCTCACTTGTATATTCATCACTGTATATATTGTACATATCATTTATTATTTTCGTTATCATCAAAATAAATCCAAATAAAAATATTTTCTTCTTGGAACTTGTATATAAAAATAAGTTGTAAATAATACAAAATAATTGCAAGAAGAAACTATATACAAAATAAAAGAGACAACACTAGTGAAAAAGTCGTAAAGCCAAAATTGAAAGATCAATATCTACTCTATGTGGATTCAAAATATATCACACTCACTTTAATTGTGTTATAAATTAAATAAGCTTTAAAATGAAAGTGATTTCATAAAAATCAGAATTAAGATGTGAAAGTCAGCTTTCTGGAGCTTGTAGGCAAACTAGTACATTTGTATATATGTTTTATTTAATTATTTTTGAACATGGTATATTTTTATTATTATGTATATATTTTATATTATTTATAGAAAACACAAATAAAAATAACAAAATTCAAAACTAAATAAAAAAATAATGTATTTATTGTATGATATAATGTACCTATATTGTATATATCCCTATTTATTTAACATATTAAATTAATTCATAAAAATACAAAAAATATACTTAAATCCTTAGATTATTCTGTAATTTAATAAAATATTAAATTGTGTAAGTATTTGTAAAATAAATAATAAAAAATTGATTTGTTGGATATATATGTATTTTTACATGTGAATAAAAGATTTTATTTATTTTTACCCTATTATTTAATTTATTAAAAATAACCATAAAATATATTGCTAATTTAGAAACATTATTTATTCTAATAATTTTTAATTTGAAATCATTTCTATTTTATTTTAATTTATTTTTATTTTAGCTATTTTGTCATTTTCTTTCTTTTGTCTTATTCCCATGCCGATATGATTAGTCCACATCAGTTTCGTTGACTCCAGTTAACTCACCCCTCCCTCCTTGACCCAACTCTGCCTCGTCGACCTGTCTTGTTCTCCCTATCACCATCGACATCATTTCGATCTGATTTCAGTTTTTAGTTAGCCTCTGTAGATCCACGATCCACACCCTCATTCTCTTCTCCTAATCCAAACTAATTTTTGCACCCAAATTGTTGATCCTTCTAGAGTTTCCCCGTGCTTATAAATTGCCCTCAGACCCTCCTTTCACTCTTGATCCATATTTGTACCTATTTTTCGCCTCCCTCACGTATCTGAGGATCGACTCTTGTGATAGAGTGTCTCTCCCCAATAAGAAGCGAGAGACTTGTGTCGATCGAACGTCATCCATCGCTGGCCGGAGCTCCACCGCTACGACGAGCCTCTTCAGCCCCTCCGCAGTTGAATCGAGGCAATAACCTTCTCATTTTCATCTCGATTCATCATAGATAAATCCAGACAGCATTTAGTTCTATTTTCATTTCAATTCGTTTCATTTCCTGATATAGATCTAAGCTTCAATTTCCATATCTGATATGCTCGATCGAGGATCAATTTGGTCTCAATTAGACCCAATCCATCATTATCTCATCAGATCCATTTCTTCATCTTCATGCACAACCTATTCACCTCAGATCTATTCATCTGATCTGATCCTCCTCTTCCATCTCCGTTGAGGATATCCAGGCATCCATTTCGCTTAATTTTGCTTTGAATAACATGCTGGCTGGCATTGGTGCTTCGAGCTTCCTAATAACGTACACATGTATTTGGAGAAACTTGAAGAGCCTCGATCGAGCCATCAGACCATCTCTAGATGCGGGTTGAGGTGGAGCAGTGACATGTCCCCGATCAGTGTGACCTGGATCATTTAGAAGCCATAGATAGATGCGGAACATCATTTGTAGTTGATTGAACATCTTGTAGCAGTGAATCACATGAGAATGTAGGAGATCGAAGCGATCTAAACTCACCTGAAGAGGCATTCTAAAAGTGTTCATCCATCATCCTTCAACGCCACATGATCAAGATCAGAGTTCCCAGATTTCATCACAACCATTTTTTGACGCCCAAATTCCAACCGACCGATCAGATTCAGTCACGTCACATCTCAACCATCCGATCATCACATGTGAGGTATGAGCCCCTCGGTGATTTTGCTCTCCTATCCATGTCTTTTATTTCAACTGTAAATAAATCTAAAAAGAACACATGACACGTAATTGTTGTGTGAATAATTGCAATCGTGTCCTTATTTTCAGTTTTCCAATTTTGATCCCTCTATTTCAGACTCACGTGCACCAACATGTGGTTTTTTGAAAATTGCAATAATGCCATCATTATTTGTTGTTATTATTTAGTCACTGAAATAAAATTATATGCTAATAGGTCCAATCCAAAGCAGATTACATGCTCCGTCACGTGTATTTGTGAATAAATTACATAATTCTCCCTATATTTCTTTTACTTGTTATTATTTAGTACCTAAACTTTAAATAATTACATTGGTGTCCCTCTAAAGCATATTACTATTTGCTTCTTTAACTACCTTTAATAAATAGCTAATTATTTCTAAAAAATCCAACAAATTTAGTTTAAATTCCCGCTAATTAATTTTATCACATTTTAATTTTGTTTTGAAAATTAATTGGTTTTGTTATTTTTAAAAATTCAGAAATATTAAAAATTTATTCAGTTTACACTAAAAAATCATGAAAATTCGAAAAATGATTTAAAAATTCCGAAAAAAATTAATGATGTTGTCTTTTAGTTAGTGTTAATACCTATATAAATTTTATTGGAAAACTATTTCTAAAAACATTAAAAATTGAAACCTATAAAATTAATATAAATTCATTCAAAAATCAGAAAAAGTAATAAATTAGCTTGTTTTAATGCTTGAAAATTTTGCTTCTATTTTCCCTTTATTTCTAATAATTTTGATTTGATTTTATATTTAAAAAACATAATAATAGTAGCTTAAGATTATTTTGTGTTCTATTTCAGTTTTTATTCCTTTTGAAATTCCATAAAAATCTAAAAATCATATAAAAATATAAAAACAATATAAAATAATATAAAACACAAGAAAATTTTTATTCTGATATTTTGGGATTTTTTTTACTTTTGAAAAATCTAAAAAGAGATTTGATTCATTCGTTTACACTTTCTTATTTATTTTGATAAAATTTTGTAAAATTAAAAATAATTAAAAAATAAAAATCAGAAAATACAATATATATATACACACACTAAAAATCCATAAAATACAAAAAGCATAAAAGACATAAAAATATCAAAAAGAGAAAAAGAAAAGTGAATGAGTCCTTTATTAATTCTTGTAATTAATAACCCTCGTGAAAACAGTTGCCTCCTTGTGTTCGACCTTGGGAGCTATACCATGTAAATAACTAGAACATTCTCTCTTTCTTAGAACAAAGTTTTGTTTGAATTGATTTTGGGTTAAAACAATACTTGTGATCATATTTGCACTTCTTAATAATTAAAACCTTGAAAAACCGGTTCATCATGAGGGAAGCTAAAGTATATCACCTGCAAGATCTCTCGTTGCCTTCATTGTACCCAATATATTCCGTAAGCCCACCCATTGAACACAAACATCTCCATCAACCTTCTATTCCCCTTCACAACTCCACCTCATAACGAAGCTTCAAGGCCTTAGTTGTTGCGCTCTCCTCCTCATCATCATCCAATGTGAAGTACGGGTTCTGCATCATCGGTCGAAACTTGCATTCATGAACATGTAAGAACCCCAAGGTCGCCACCTCTCCGACCAACTCTCCTGACCATTGAAACTCATACTATGACATGCTCCCTGTCACAAGAAACACCACTCTCATGTAGTAGATGTACCCAACAACCACCATGGAGACCTACATAGACATGATGAACTTCTTGAGCATAATAACAGCCTGTGCATCCTTCCTTGCTGCCACCCTCATGCTCTTGAACAACCATATTACATGGAGGGTTGGATATGTTGATCAAAAGCCCAAGGTAGATGACACCTTCCAGCCCTTCGACTACCAGAATGTCTGAGGTAGAAGAAATTATTGTAGTTGACGGAGCGACAATCTATGAGGTGCATCTCGTTAATGCCAAGAGGTGGAGCGGGGAGGCGAGAAGTGGTAGAAGGCAAAGTAGTGTGACCTAACATTGAGAACAACATACTGGACAGAGTACCTGAACCATTGTCGTATGCCGGACTGGGGGAGAACAACACGCTCAACTCCTTGTGCAATAAGAGATGAGGGAACCATCTGAGACTTGAATGATTCTCGGATGCGAAAAAGCATCGAGGATATCAGAGGAGTTGACCGAATGATAGACCATTTTGGTGCTGTAGCTTGTGCTGCAAGGGAAAAAGGAAAATCGGTAAGTGTGCATGCTATTTCAAGATAGATAATAAAGAAGCATCTTGCATTACTAGAGGGCCTTACACATGCCTTCTACAAATATGGAAACATTCTCACCTTTATCGTCGTCTTCATTGCTTCTTGGCAACGTCAGTGGCCCATGGACCACTGGCTTCAAGTTGGAGAAGTCATAATATTTGTGTATAGGGAGTTCATAGTAGGTCGAGGTAAAGCATGAGCATTCTAGGAGAGGCAGTGGCGAGGGAGAGACAACTTTTCAATAGACGGTCGTCCACCTTATATGTTGGGCAAGCGGAAATGCGTGTCACCTTTTGACATGGCATGAACGCACCTTGGGAGAAAGGGAGGCGTATGCTATAGAAGATGGCAGGAGTCCCCTATTCTCAAGCAGAGAAGCCATCCATGTGGCAAGAGCTGAGAGTAAAAATCCAGTTTTAGAGTATAGTATATAGATATAGGTAGATATAGATATTCCTATTCATATATTTATCATATGAAAAATGGTCGAAAATTTGTGCGCAATAGATTCAAGATGAACAGAGGTAAGATTGAAATTGCACTTCCATGCATTGTATATAAAACAAGGACTCGTCTCTTCTTCTTATAATTATCGTATGAAATAAGATGCTTACAAAGCTTAGGGAGGAGATAAGAGGTTTTCCCTTGCAGATCTCTCCTTCTTAGTGTCTTTTCTCCAAATAGGGACCATTTATGAGGTTTTAATAGGCATCAATTTAGCTGAAAGTAGTGCTTATGATACCTGTAGAAATCATTTATATTTTTCGAAGCTTAGAGAAATATATGATTTTTTGATCGTGCATCACTTGATATTCTTGATTACCTTTTAAATCGAACATTTATCCTTAATGATTACTCACAAGTTGGTAAAAGATTTTAGGTCCAAGAGAAAAACCTATATGTAATTAAATCAAAATTTTGCGAGGGATAAATTGAAAATTATTGAGATTTATAAATTATTCCTAGGGCAAGTTGGCTACACAAGATATACCCCATGTTCGATTCTGGGTTACTCCCATTTCTATCTATGTATTCTTGTGTTGGAATTAGTTATATAAGTCTCATATTATCTTTGTTATAATATTTTTCATCTTAAAAAAAGTTAATATCAACAATATATTAAATCTTATATTCTAAAATGGAAGATATATCCTTCTCCAAATCTCATGCCTTCTCAAGGCTCGTGGGTACTTAAGGCTAGGAAGTCCCCACAGCCAGTCCAAAAATCAATCATCATCATCATCAAAATAGTTAGAGGCTTCACAGATCAGATAATATTCATAATATAATCCCAACCAATGCTACCTACGTTGGTTTGGATTAGTATGGGAAATTTTCTGAAATATCTTCATATGTAGACAACATTGGATGGAGACCACTAACAAGTGGTCCGTTAAAAAATAATTTATATGCAAGTATTTTTACCTGTTTTATGTATGTGCCAATGAATACATTATACATGCTTTATTCCTTGAGTGCTAGTACAATAAATAATTCTCATAAGTCATAACAATATGTTAGCTTTAAAAACCGCCATTATTTTATGTCATTGGATGCTTAGCATTATATATGCATGGACAGATTTGAAATAAAAAAATCAGACCATATAGTTAAGAATAGATAAGAGTATAAAATTGATATAGGTCGAATATGAGCAGTAGAAGAAATGTTTATTAGATTAACTACAAACTTTAGCGATGATCAGTTAGAATTTTTAAAAAATAAATATGGATAAGGGTCTTTATATGAATTGCCGCTAATAATATGATAATGGATACGATATTCACTGCTAAAATCAAGTTTAAAAAATCATATCATTATTATATAAATAAGCTACGGACGATTTTTATGGATTTGAAAAAAAAAGCACCACGATAACCCCCACTATAAAAAATTGGGCTATTGTGATGCTTTTTCCAAAATTCATTACTAATTTATAATAATGATATTATTCATCATGAAATTATTTTTATACTTGAAATTACTACAGATATAATTTTAGCTACGATTAATTAAAAGTTTGAAAAATAATAACAGATAAACACCATTATAAAGACCGTCGGTAATGCTATAGTGATAAATATTATATTCGTCGTTAATTTCAAGTATAAAAAATAATTTACGATGAATGATATCGTCGTTATGTATTCAACCATGATCGCTTTAGTGACAGATTTTTACAATCATTATAGCCCAATTTTATTATAGTGCCCAATTTATTGTAGTCATATGCACTCTTTCTTTCCTCTGCACGTTATTTATTGTTAATATTATCAAACTCATCAAAAGATCTCATTGGTTATTCCTTTTATTGTCTATACTACTATTATAAACTATAATTGGTCTATTTGTGTTATTCATTGGGTTGTAAGATTGTAGATTTGTAGTAGATTGATAATATTGATTTCATAATTTCTATATTGCATAAGATCATAGCTATATCATAGAGGATAGGACATACACATACTCTCTCCAACCCATTTCAAAAATATTTACTTGGTATTGTCCAGTAATGATATTTTAGAAAACCAGATCTTAATGAAGAATCGAAAGTTTAATATAATTATTATTTCAGTGTAGTTAAAAGTTTAGAAAATTACTATTTTTGGATTTCAAAGAGACATTGTACTGTACTTAAAGTTATAAATGATAATATATTCTCTCTCTTAGTTTGCAAAAAAAAATAATTGTTACAGAACATCTTACTCCACAACATAAAAGTTTGGTGAGATTTTCACAGGCTTAGAATAACGTAAAATCATGTTTTCGCAACAAGATCATCTTTCTAGATCTTAAAAATATTGCTCATTTTAAAAATGCATTGGAAGCAACACCCAATTTCACTGCCAAAAGAGTATAATCATTCACATGTGTATGAAATTAAGTGGAGGAAGTGGAATTAGTTCATAGCTAATAGAACTTCTATCTAAATGCATGTATGAGTAGGATTCTTTTAATTTTATATAGAATATTTGTCATCATCGAGTAAATAAAAATTTAAAGAAAAGTTGGAGATTAGGATGTTGATTAGTATTTGATCATAAATATGAGTTAGATTTTTTATTACCTTTATCATGGTCCTCATGGATAGATTTTCTGTTTTTCTCTGGTAAATACATTATAAGAATACCTCTAATGGTTTGGTGGTAGAAGCAGTGGCTCCCACTTTAAAGGATCATGGTTCGAATCCTGCTATTAGTAAAAAAAATACATTACACATATTCATTTCATAATAATTATATAAAATATGATGGCGGTGTACAATTTTATTAATTTAGTTATAGAAAAGTTATTTTATACTTCTACCTAGGGTTGCTGATCCAGCCAAAATGTCGGCCCATATAACTTGGCCCAACCACAAGCCCACAACTCAAACGGGCATGCTTGGACCTTGATTTTCTCCCAACAAGTTTACCATGCTAGCGCAAGCCTAGTGTAGCCCTATCAAAGGCCTATGGTCCCATATGCTTATAGCCCGATAGGTTGGTCCTATTAAGGCGCACACGTGAGCCCAATGGCCCAACCCGATCTAGGGTACCCTCCCATTCCAGAGTTCAGTGGCTAGAAGTTCACAAGACCCACGTCGTAGCGTCCCACCCACCCCATGATTCTCACTCGACCACTCACACCCACGTAGTAGGTCATAGAGTCCCTCCTCCCCTCTTATCAACAACGATGCATGCTACCCTCCCCCTCCTTTGATTCCCCTTGAAAGCACCAGAGGATCCTCAAAGGTGCCAGTTGGAGGCGAGTCGAAAAGGCGGCAAGTCGATAAGGCCTTCTCCTCCATTAGCTAAGGTGTTTCTCCTCCATTTTCATTTGATTCTTGTTCATATTAGTGTGGCATTACTCTCTTTATGATCTTTTGGTTTGTTGTTGTTGCTTTGTTTTGTCAAATGGGAGAACAAAACTCATGTTAGGTTTGAGGTTCATTGTGTCTTGTATTTAGGCCATATTCGTTTGGAGAATAAGCTCGGGAATAAGGGGTCAATTTCCCGTCTAGTGCGGTTCTATTTGTACGGCTATTCACATCCACTTCCCATTATTTCACTTTATTCCACCCCTATTCTTATCTTTATTCCATCTTACCTATCTTTATTTCACATTATTCTCCTTATTCATATCTTTCCAGCCGAACAAAGAATAGATCATTATTATCCTTATATCCTTATTACTGCTTATTCCCGAGCAGAATACCCCCTTAGTGTGATCTTAAATAAAAACGTATTGGCTGAGGTTTGATGTATTTTTATAGTGCTAACAAAAGCTACGAGCTTGACAAGCCTCTATCATTTTTGTTCCAGTACTCTCCACTCGATTAATTTGAATGATTATTGGCCATTATGGATCATCTTTAGTTTTTCAAAGGAAGGCAAGGTATTGGTTTCTATTAGCAAATGGGTGTTTGATTATTGTGAGGTACGAGAGACTATTTCTATTAGCAAATGCTAAAATGTAGGCCCATTTGCCATCACAACTAATGGACTCAGGCTGGCCTCAACTGGACCCGACCCAGCACGACCCATGCTCAACCTTACTTGTATCCATCTGAGTTTTTTCGACAACACTTATACCCTTAACTTTGTTGCGATTATACTTACGACCATGTGTTCTTACAGAATGCATAGTAGTGCTCTCACGTTTATTACACTTATGCCATTTTATTACACAAATAGAATGAAAATGTAGCGAGTTTGTAAGAATATAAGAGCAAAAAAGTGATTAAAAATTTGGCACATAAGTGTTATTGGAAAAGCTTGGAAGGACACATGTGTAAAAACTACTATAAATAAATATACAACTATCTTTATGTATTAAAGTGTGTGTGTGTATGTATCCATATATTTATAAACATCAATGTGATATCCACATCAATAAAAGTTAAAAACTCCAATGAAGCAATGAACTTGATCACCACTATGTGCCGCCTTCACCACACTATTCAACCCTCATCCTCGAGGCGAAGGGTATGGATAAAGTATCAAGAATGCAAGGATATAATTTAATAAATATCTCCTTAACCTTCCATTGATATTTTTTTATATAAAAAAGTCAACTATTGGAAGGGCATAATTGTTAACAGTGCAAAATGTTAGGAAGGAATATTGCAAAAAATACTGAGGTATAAGTGTAATTGCGAAAAAATTGAACTGGTTCATGTAAAAATACCTAAAATTTACATCAAAGAATAGTGCAAATTTCAATAACAAAGAAAATAGATAAGCAATGTCATAGGAATTGTCGCCAATGACGTAGCAATATTAGTATCATTCTTGTTTTTTTTCAAGTATAAAAAATAATTTTTAAGCAAGTGATATTCGTTGATCTATATTTATATCTATAGATATCAAAATATATGCAAATATAAATTAATTTTGTTTCGTTGATTTGATATCTCGGCAATAAACTAATAGAGGTGTGATTTCCATTGTTAAAAAAATCCTGATTTTCTCGGGACCTTAATCCCTAAAACCCTACGAAGAAGGGAGGGACCATCACACCAAAATAAACTAAACATATTGTAGTATAAAATAGAATATTTGGTTTGTTCTTTGGATTAGACCAAATAAATTCTCCCACGAGAAGATAGGAACAAGAGCATTATCAGTTAACAAACAAATCTATAATCTTTTTCAAAATGATGGACAAAAATCTATCATTTATTAAAGTCTTTTGGTCAAGCATAATATTATATGTGGATCTCACTTTGTACAAACATTTTTTATGAAATAAATTTACCCGACTTGCACATACAAATATTCTTTTTCTATTTCGGATGCAATGCACAAAAATGCATTATATTGACAAATAAAATTAAGGTGGAATAAATCTTATGATTTATTTGGATGGAGAGATGTAGAAGATCATTCTAATGTGCATTCCAAAACCCTAACGTGTAGGGTTGCTAACTGAACCAAATATTATATATAATCGATCATAGGTCATTCGATAACAATTCGAGAATGTTTGTTTATTTCTTAATGAATTGAAAATTAACTTCAAATTTTGATTTCATAGCTTAACAAACAAAACATGATTGTAGTATATATTTGTTCGTTAAATATTCATGTTCAATAACATAAATAGCTTAATATATTCTATAATTTTATATTTGTATGATTATTATAAGAGTTGACATTGCAAATTCATAAGCTAAAATAAACCACGAGCATACGTTTATTTTCAACTTTGGTTTAAACATAGGTAGGGAGAGCAACCCTTCTTTTTAATTTAAACCATATTTTTTTTTATTGAACTCTAATTTCTAAGTAATTTCAAACTTGTCTTTTTTTAACAAGTTTGTCTTCAATCAAGTATTGTTATTGAGTTGAACTCAAAAATATATTATGGAACCTTTGTTTAATCGAATTTGAACCTGAACTTTCTTATCGAATCGAACCAGACATAAGTTCATTTGTTCGTTCTCGTTCGATTTGATTAGCAGCTTTACTAACAAGATATATGTTAGATACATAGTGTAGGCAAAGACAATGAAAATAACATCTTATCAAAGTCTAGGAAAATGGAGGAAATATCTTGATAAAAGAGCTCGAGCCATCTACGACCAAAAACACATTGTTGCAACCAGCCCTAATGAGAGAAATTTAGCATGTATCAACGGATTTGGACATTAACGTCGCCAATACTTATTGACAAAAGCTGGGTAATTCACTATCGTTTTATTGTAATAGAAACTTGTGGCAACTGATTATTTTAATGTGATGTATGATGACAATTTAGCTTCAGCACTAAGCGATAGAATTTTCGATGGCAAAAAAGTGTTTGTATGCTAGAAAATTTCATCCGTAAATTTAGTTACCACGAGAGTGTTTTGTTGTATTGAACGTTGTCATCATGTACGATATCATGTACGATAGTGATGCAAGTGCTCCCGCTGGTGAAAAACTTTTTGTTGGTATTAAATTGGAAAATCTTTTTATATTTTTCTCTATTTTTGTTGATGTGAACGTTTTGTAAACTATGAACACTTTGGTGCCTTGCTTAGATAAGTGATATTTACCCGCTAATCTAAAAAAAATCTATTTTTAGGACAAAAGCTGAAGTTAAAAAAGAGAGGGCATTCCTGCGAGTAAAACAGAAGGAACTTATTTTAGTTATTTCCTTTCAGTTGATTGATGAAGAATATGCAATCATTAAGTTGTCTCCATCACATAACAATGAGCATCTTCACCTTATCTACCGGAATCTCATTTGTAGTCCTTTCACCATTGTCCCTCTATATTACTATACAAATATTGACAATAATAATAATTTCCATATGGAAATTACTTCTTTGAAACGTCATTATATCACAGTAGAGGACGATAAACATCCTTATCATGAAAGGCACACATCATAGAGTTAAGAATCTCTATTCTATTTTATTGTATATTAAACGGCATCAAGTGGAGTCCACCTTAGTTAGTCCAAAATTAATAACAACCATGTGTTTACCACGTGTGTGTGCGTGTGAGAGCGTGCGTGTGTGGGAAAAGGGAGCCTGCACCTAAGTGTATAACTTTCTTACATCCACTTCTTTCACTACTACATACTTTAGAACAAGCCACGATATTATACCATTGCAAAAAGGTAACATACCGTTGCAATATCTCTTTTGCTACGGTAATAATACCGTGACAAAAAAGGCTGTAGCGAAAGATAATACCGTTGCAATTATGTATGTTATTTGCAACAGTTATTTATTCGTTATAATATCTTTCTAACAATGGTATAAAAACTGTAAAAAAAGTAGGTTGACACATTAAATCAACCGTTGTAAATTCTTATTTTCAACGTTTATAATACAATTGTAAAAAAATTATTATCATGGTATAAATACCGTTACAAATAGTATTATAAAGCATTAATTATTTCTATTTTAATATGATTTTGTAATGACATCTAGCTTTTCAAATCTTATTTATAAAATTTACATAGACGACATATGCATATGTTCCCCATCACATTGTACTTGTTGTTCATAATAATTATTTTTTTACTAAATAAAAAAGAGTAACTAATAAACACATCACATATACGATATGCATGAAATGTATATCATAAAATCACATACATGTATATGAAATGGAACACATTATCTATTTAATGAAATAAAACTGAATCAACTAGTACAAAGTTCCACCATACATCATAAGTTCATAAAGAAACAAAATACAACTAAAGAGATCACATTAAAATGGAAGCAAAAAAAGTCCAAGAAAAGTAAAGTGATAATCTACTATTTATCCAAATAATAAGCATCTTCATCTTCATCCTCGCCCTCATTTTCGTCAACATCACTCGCATCGTGTGTTCCTCCTTTCCTTTTGCCAATAGGAGAACTTAAAGAAGATGTTATATGTTGCTGCTTGCTTAGCATGTCCATCAAAAGCGTAATTGTTTTGTTCTGTTTCTCCATCATATCTTCAATTTGTTTGAAACAATTTTCAACCAAATGCTTTATGGATACATCATCTCCTGCATAGTAACGAAAAGGTGTGATGCCTCGTCCAACACCACGAACACGCCCTGGATGTTCAGGCCCAGTAACTTGTAGGTATGCTGCATCTGGGGAGAGTACTGAAGAATGACTTTGTCCCTCAACTGGAGTTTGAAGCTTGATCATTGATTCCTATCAAAAAAATCATGATATTATATCTATATATTACAACAATCTTTTGAAATAAAAATTACATCAATGATTTAAATAACATACATATTGTTTTTCATATGTAGTATCTCTCCATACTCTGGAACCATCAGATGCCTCTCGACTCTTAGAATATAAGAATAGATTTGTTCGATAATATTAGGTGGTTGTATACTTCCAAGCGTCCATTCTTCTTGATATTCTTACACTTCTTACAAGGACAAAATATCCAATCCTTTTTTGATCCAAATCTATAAGATGATCTATCATCATGAAATGCCCATTCCAAAAAATTGCATACACCTTTATCATATTCCTGAATATCTTCACAACGCTTAAATATCCAAGTCTTATCCATCACCAAAACATCCACTTCCAAAGCACCTAAAATAAATTAACCTTGTAATTAAATATTCATAGTGGATACAAATTCAAAATAGTTTGAAAAAACAAACAATGATGGATATCTAAAATATAACGCATTGACTTGTATGATCAAGTTTCAAGGAAAATTCTTCCGTAAAAGAGGTCACTATCTATCATGATTTATGGATACCAAATAAATTTGAGACAATAACTATTCTATTAAAATGACTTAAAGCGGTGTTATAAAATTATACATGAATCTAATCCTTGTTTTTTGTCATACAAGGATTACGAATATTATGGTATATTAACATGACTGCCCCTTTTAACTTTTTAAGCGAGGCGTTAATAAATGACTATGATTAAAATATGCACTCACAATTTACAACTCTTTGCCTACATAAACATAATCTATCTAAATTACCATAGGGCAATGGAGATGGTCATCTAACTGCTATTTTCTTGAGGTGAATCTCTATAATAGTGGGCCAAATTATAACATTCTTTTACTTCATATAGCTTTATCCAATAAAATTTAATATGATATAGATCAAGGTGTACGAGATGGTGTAAAATTATTTTTGAATAAGTAATTAATACTTTCATTAAAAATAATCCTTTTAATATTGTTTTCATAACTTCTGCAGGGAATGTCTCGGATCTTTTAATATGTGAGAATAAGAACTAAGATGTACGTAAATATAGATGAACATATTTGATCTTTTAAGTACCAACTAATTACGGATCAATTATTCAAATTAAAAATTATATGATTAATTAATCGATATATTTATGAATTGTAGGCGCATTACATTATCTTTTTATAGTAAGCAATGCAACATTCAGATTAATTGTTGTAGATGTTTCTTAAATTTAATCTCAAACATCTATCCTTATATATCATGTTTAGGTATATTGTTTATAAACCTATGAAATGTCACCTTAATATGGTATATACAATCATATCAAAATCATTTTTATAGAGTTGGATGTTTTGATTTGATCTTTCAAGATTAATGAGTTACATACATATTTCGGATTAAGACAAAACTTGATAAGTACATATACAACGAGGGCACACTTGGGTTAAAAATAATTAGAGGTCTGTAAGCCTTGGATTCCAATACCCATGGATTCACATATCTAAATTCTTTGATAAATTTCAAAGGAAATCTTACCTTGGCTTAAGATCTGGCGTGGTCCTTGATATTGACACAGATCTTGACCCACGATCTCTCCTCCTGATCACCCTTGTCGACAGCTTTGCACAAAAGATTGAAAATATGATATCATTATCCACGGCTTCTTCTTCACGTTCTCTTCAGAGGTTGATCAACATGGTGATTCTTAGAAGACAGAGACTAGTGAATAAAGGGGTGGAAGGGGTGATAGAAGAAAAGGGGGCGTCTCTCGGATGAGGAAAAGGGTTTTAGGAAAGTGGGGAGAATTTGTTACGTGAAAGGAGGAGTATGTGATATTAGTGGGCGAGGGATTTGGGATGAGCGGGGAAAGGAAAATGACAGGCGGGTTTTTTTAGCGGTCATGGATTTTTTATTTGCAAATTTGGCAACGATAATAATGAGATTTTCTATTTGCAATTTTGGCAACGGGGAATTAATTAAAATGAAACGTGGTACAACCGTTGCGAATGATCTTTTGAAAAGGTAATATAGCGTTATGAAAAACTTTTTCATGACGATACACGTATTGTTGCGTAAACTATATGCAATACTTTTTAATATTGTTGTATTTATTTGTAGCAAAACATACGTTTTTTTGTAGTGTTTTCCCTTATTTCATTTTTTGAAATGGATCATTGTGCAATTTAGATCACACTATATAACAGTGGTGTCATTCACATTTCAACTTAATTCAAGACTTCTAAATTATCCTCAAGATAGTCAAATTTTAACGATTTCAGATTTGTTGAAATTAGCCTCTTCAGATGAACATGTTTGGATTGTATGCTTTACATTATAGTTGAAATACATATTCCGCTTAATATTTTAAGTAAATCTTCTAAGGATTCATTTTAAAAAAATAAAAAAATGGAGGGAAAAGGGGTGGGTGTAGGAAAATTACTTACACTTGTGTGTGTATTCCGATATTAAAATTATAACATGTTTTTCTTTATAATTTTTTTATTTTTAAAATGTGAAACATCACTTATTGATAATAATTAATATAACAAAAATTATTCATTGATTTTTCCTTAAAAAATGTTATTGATAGATCTAATTTAGCGAGGTCAAAAGAAAAAATCTTGTGAAAGTCAATACATAATCATTTTATATGATTCATTGTTAGTTAAAAAATAAATACGGAATTCATCGTGAATTTTAAAAATTCAAAGATAAGTTTGCAATGAATAATAGATGTTGTGGTGAAGTGGGTTGGCACGAAGAGCGAAAAGTTGAAGTGCTTGGCAATTGAGCGAAAAGTTGAGGTGCTTGGCAATGGTCTGGGCTCTGTAGTTGGCCAGAAATGGGGTGATATTTCGACAGGAGTGTTTCTATGCGGAAAATGTGGTGGCGCACTCTAAGGCGTTGAGTGAAAGCTAGAACATGTAAATCAAACTGTACTGTACATCTTTAACCTTGTAATACTTCTTTAGTGGTAAATGATGAAGTTTCTGGACATACACCTTGGAGGCCATTTTTCCTTAAAAAACGTAAATTTGGAGAAACTAAATACCAATAGGGGATACATGTATCCTCCGTGGGGAATAATACGTCTGCAAAACCTTGGTTCGAGCAAACGATTACATTACTTGTATTATTGTTGGATCTTGTTTTTGCATGATTTGGAGTTTCGCACGTTGTTAGTTTATGACGTGGAGAATATGTTGGGATCCAATCGGGCAGACATGATTTATGTAGACCAAGACAAGAATTTTGGAATCCTAGGGTTTATTTTCCCTATAATAGTGGCAAGAGAAGAGACACATGGACGAAAGAGGACATGGAAAAACATGAGGTGATTGGAATTAAATATGTTAAATGGTTCATCAAGGAGTTCCACCCCTTTGCGTGTCTGAGACACATACTATCCAAAATAATTAAGAGAGAAAATGCAAAAGGTAATAAATAATAAATACATACATATGTTAGAGACAAGAATACCGCAGCCCTCTCGACAAGATGCTGCCCTCTCAAAAGAAACACTAGTTTTTCCCTACAACATCTGTCTTTGCAACTCATCTATACCTGTGCCTACATCTCTACTTCCAACGCATTGTGGGTCATATCTTTCCTTTCATTTATCTGACCTTCCATGTTACGGAAGCTTTCATATCATTTCATAAACATACACACAAAAACACATCAAGAAGTCCATCTGAATTTTACGTACCATTCAACATGGCACATGCATATCTCCACCAGCTGTCCAACATGATATTCATCATGAATTTTAAAAACTCATTTTTTTTAAAAAAAAAGACCTCATGTAAAGAGAAAAGGGAAACAACATCACCTCTCATTTACAAACGGTACTACAACAAAAACAATTTAGGGTGACATTGTATCGCTAATAACGTCGACCTAGGTTCATTCTTTAGTGGACGTTTTTCATTAACGTCCACGTAATCTAATTTTTTTACCGACATGATTTACTAACGTCGACTTATCATAGCTTTCAATCTAGGTCGACATTCTAATATCGATAACGTCCGCACCTTTTCCAAATTGGTAACAAACTTCCTCTCTCTCTCTCTCGGATGCCCTAATCCCAAACATTGCTACTACCTTTTCCCCTTCCTCCCTCTCCGTTCTCGCCGCTCTCTTCCATCGTGAGTCCTTCTCCTGGTCACTCGGACCTTCTCCAGCCTCCGCTCGCTCCATGCTTCAGCCCTTTTCCAGCCCTTTTCCAAACAATATGTTAGGCTTTCTTTTTTGCTTGGATTCAACATATTGAAGTTTTTTGTGGTCTTGCAATTCTATGTGCTCGTGGTGTTGACTTGAAAAAAATACATTATATCTTTCTATTTTATATTTAAAGATACATAATGTTAGTCGGTTTGCTAGAAATATTATCTTTGTTACTTTTTTTCTAGTACAAAAAGGAAAGAGCAGATGAATAGAAATAGCCTCTCTCTTAATCTCGACAAAAGAATAATTTAAATAACTGATGATGTTAATTAGCATCCAATCCTTCAGTTAGTTGATAACCATTTGAACCTTCTCTTCACTCAAAGTAATAGGTTAGTTTGTAATTGGTGGAATTGGCAGTCTATTGTCATTTTCTTACAAAGAAATTGCCATATATAGTCTCGTTGTATTTTTCCTTTTCTGTTGCTTATTTAATTCTTAATATGTCCTCTCAGTTATTGTTTACTCTTTTTTCAACTTGGTTCGACCATAAGGCCCATCGTACTTGTAATTATCCATGTCGCCGATGTTGATTTATGATACTTTTCCTCACCTGTGAATAATGATGTGATAATTTTATGTCTGAAAGGTTATAGTAGGGGTATGCATTTGTTGAACTCCCATTTCAAAGGGCAAAATGAGTAGCTATGCAACACATTCTTTTACAACGTTAAGCAATCATCTCAGAACAGAACATGTTTTAGTTAGTACATCTGTTTTTATCAAATATTTGGAATTTAACATTAAGAGCAGTCAAGTAGAATCCACTGTTCATAGTCAACCTCATGCACAACTGAGATTATATAACATGGTTCTTGTGATTTTTGTGTTCTCCAAGTGTTAAATCAAAGTTGATTAAAGCCATTGTGAGATAACTTGAAGTTAGTTATTACTTTGTAGGTTGAGGTCCGTCTCTTCCATTATGGGTGTTGCTTTTGCCTTGGAGATGTTTGTCTCTTCTATCTTCTCTTGTCCTCATTTTTTCACTTCATGTCATGCATCTTTTAATGCACTCATGCTACTTTGATCATTTCAAAGAAGTTGGATAACCCTCCTTCCTTCTCAATTCTTTTGCAGGTATACTACTCTATGGGCCCGTTCGGTAGGAGAATAAGCAGGAATAAGGTTGGGAATAAGGGGAATAAGGGTCTATTCTCCGTTCGGCTGGAGGATAGGAATAAGGAGAATAAGGTGAAATAACGATAGGTAAGGTGGGATAAAGATAGGAATAAGAGTGAAATAAGATGAAATAATGGAGAATAATCGTACCACGGGGAACCGTATTGGGGGCTTATTCCCCTTATTCCATTCCCCCTTATCCTCCAAACGAACAAGGCCTATGGCTTTTCTCCGCATGATCGTTTGGATGGAGTTGAGATCCATTTTGCACACGATTACTTGATTGAGTAATTAATGAAGGATAGTTGCATCGATCAGGGTGATGAATATTGTGGAAGCTTAGAGAACCCCTGCCGCTTCACCTTGGAGATCGATGATGACATTCCAAAGATATTGCAGCTGGACTAACCAATCTGGAGAAGATTGTCTCCTTTAGCCAATTACATGAAATGTCGTTACTCAAATCCAATTTCATTGGTCTGTGCATCCCACGTCAGATGCTCGAGAAGGCTTCTCTTGAAAGATTGGTAAAAAAATGTTGTTTATCTTCCCAGATTTTAAGAGCACGCACAAGTTTGCATGGTGGTGTAATGTTCCCTTTTTTGTCTATGTGTAGATTTGTATGCAAAAGCTATACTAGTAAATACATGAATGTGTATCTTTCGTATTTATTGATATAGAAGAAAATTTCTTATATTGGTTTTATTTTTTTTTATGATTTCTGACATGCAAAATATTTACCATTTAAATAAAATTCTAGGTACTCAAGGTTGTGCAATTCAAATAAAATTAATTAAAGTTATTAATGACAAAAATATACAAAATACATCAATGATGTTCATATGCACTCAAATATGCTTGTATCAATATTAATTAAATACCACAAAATATAATTATATATGGACGTAATTTAAAAACGTCTAACCGAAGAGGCCTAAGTTGATGTTAACTAACGTCCTTAAATCTAATTTCTATGGAGACGTTTTTAAAAACATCCACCTAGAGAACTCTTAACTGACGTTTTTAAACGTCATCCAATATGGCTCTAGCTGGACGTTCTTTATAAACGTCCATAGAGATCTATCCCGACAAGTCTAGACCGACACAACTTTTGGACGTTTTGTAACATCAGCATATACTTTTTTCGACGTTAGAAGCCATCTAAGCCGACATTAAAAAACATCAGTAAAAGGTATCTCTGTGGTAGTGTGGTGCATCAATGCACGTGAGAGTGGCCGTAACAAGGGCGGCTATGATGGTGGCAAGTAGGAAGGAAGGAGAACGTGATGCTGGTTGTAGGTAACAATGGTGGCAGTTATGGCAGATAGGGAGAAACGAGAATGTGGTGGTGGTGGAAGCGACAACAAACTAGATTAAAGATCCATCACCAAAACGAATAATAATGTAACATGTCCTCAAAAGCCTTCCATCAAAACATACTAATAAAATGCCAAGTTCCCCAAATATTTATCATAAAAACAACCTTAAAATCATGATAGGTTACCTCCGAAGACCAGTCAATAGTTAAACTAAAAAAAATAAAAGGTCATCAAACTTAGTAGGTTGACTCGACTATCTACCTTGATTACAATAAAAATAAATCCAAGTTTTAATATAACTATTATCAGAGGTTGTCACATCATGCATAGAGATGTAACAAGTTAGAATGCATAATGTTCCTACATTACTGCTAAGGTGGTCCTGTCCAGGTGTCATGCCATGGAAAATGATTAAAATTTGGGTTGCCTTCCGGTTGTAAGTCATTTTCCTATATCTTATAACATGTAGGGAAGACATTAGAACTGCAATGTTTACTTTTGACACAAATTTTTGATTGCTTCTCTAAACAAGACATATTGATGACATAGCGATGAGATCTACTTAACATTTGAATATGCATGCCACATTTGTTGGAATTTATCCCATATGTGGTCCATATAAAATATTTATGAGATAATAATATTGGATTTTTACCGAGTCAATGGATAAAACGTAATTGTATTATCTTGATCCACGTTGATGGTTAGCGGATTATCAGGAGTCGGTTACGATATAGTTCGTTATCCTTTTGAACACTCCAACACTAACCCTATAAAAGAGACACGATGGCTCATTATGCAGAACACCGAATCAAGAGATTCAGAGAGCCACCATCAAAACTCTCCACCATCTGAGAGAGTCTTAACGATTGGGGTCAAGGGAAGGAGAAAAGAGGAAGAAAAGATCATCATTATTTTCCTTCATCATCCCTGTTTCAAGTTATTTTTGATTTGCGATGGAAGGAGATAATCCGTGAATCATTATTATTTTGTTGATTCATTTGTCTTGCATGTAAAAATTTTCCTATAATATGGTATCAGAGCTAGGTTTAGAAATTAGTTGGCTTTGTTAAAAATCACATTATTGTATTGACGATAAATTTCCTTATCACCAAATATGTTGATCTATTTGATTCCATGGTGGTATTCGTATCTTTTATTATTGTGTCCATATTATTAGAATCCGATTGTATGAATATATGATGAGCATGCTCTCCACCAATAAACGTAATATGAAATGATAAATATCCCTTAGAGTATGGGTAACATTTTCCCTGCATGAGAATAGATAACAACATTTGATAACTTATTTATTGTTGTTTCATGTGAATGAAGTTGTTAAAAAATGAGATAATTGAAAATGTTACGTCCGATTATTTATTTAAAAATTTGAAATGTTTTTATTCAATAATGACTTTTCTTAGTGGTTAAGTGTTGGTGGAGTTTATTGTTATCATTAAAATAACATATGGTCTTTTGGGCCCCTGCTAAAAGGCATGACGAGAAACTCTCATCGAAATTATTTTATAAATTATATTTATGCCATTATAGTGAATTAAAGATATAATTTTTCTATTATCTTGAGAGATATATTGATATTTTCTCATAAAGTTTGACCAGTATATGATTTTAGTACTGGATCGTTAACTAAGATGCTTTTGTAAAGGTATCTCATGCACAATATTATTGACAAATAAAGTTATAGTGTTCAATTAGTGGTTAATCACCAAAGTGATCTAATTACGTACAGATTTGAACACATATTATGATTATCATAGTTTTGATGCAAATTAAATTTAATGACATAATATTATCTTGATAATTAGAATAATATAATTATGGACTGGGAGATCACCCAAAGGTGGATCATTGTCCGTGATTATGAACATTAAGAGATTAATTAATGAATCATCGATTTTTACATCCAAAGATGGAAGAACATGAATTAGAAATGATTTATTTAATTATCTATTAAAGTACATCTAATTGCATCACTTATGTATTTTTTGATATGTTAATATTCTATCCAAAGTTGATTATTAACATATTGTAAAAGAAATTTTAAGTTGCATTTCTTGTGTATAGATTATTAATTTATTTCTCAAAGCATTATTGTGAGCGTATATGTTATTGCTTACAATTTCATCAGCTATGAACTTGTTTGCATTGGACAACTCTATGGTTAGGTTCAACGGGCTCAACTATGTAGGGTCAGAATAGATTCATTTCCATCTGGGAGTGATGAATTTAGATCATGCATTAGTTGAAGATCAAAAACCACAAGCCATAACATAAAACAACACTGAGCATGAAAAGCTATATTATGAGACTTGGGAAAAATCGAATGGACTTTGTTTGAGCCTAATGAAAATTACAATGACGGAGAATGTCAAACCTAAAACTCTCTCAACAAATCGACAAAAGATAAATAGATCCTCGGCTCCTCTGCAATAGGTTCAGTACATGAAGGAACCTGGCTCCAATGCTCCTGAGTTGCTCGGCTTCCTAAAAAGTTTCTCCGATTCACTAGGCCCTGACCAAGAAACAAAAGTTTTAAGTCAAGCGATTGAATATATATATACACACACACACACGCATACATAGAAAAATGCTAGGCTGGAAAAATTATAAAGAAAAAGAGATGCACAAATGTTAAGTCAGATTTTACTTCAACTCAGTTGTGACGTAAATTTTACAGATGTTCTTGTGGTGACAATTGTTTCTTGAGATCATCACACTACTCTTTAGGACAATGGTTGTAAACATACCATGGATGAAGAGATGGATGCACACACTTCCAGTGGCACATGGGACCTTGTACCATGTTAATCAGGTGTAACACATATTATTTGTGAATGGATCTTTATTACCAAACATTCACTTGGTGGATCGATTGATAGATTGAAAGTCATACTGGTAGCAAAGGGTTCACTCAAACTTGTAATTTCGACTATTTGAGTATTTTTTCCATTAGCATGGATGTGGTCCGTTTGCATAATTCTATCCATTGTAGCCAACAAGAATTGGCCCACTTCTTGGTTATTAGCGAAGAACGCCTTCCTCTATTATGATCTAGAGGAGGAGATGTATACAACATAGCCATCTGAATACTCTATTGAGGGAGAGTATGTATACCGACTACGTAGGGCCGTTTATGGTTTAAAGCAGAGTATGCGTGCATAATTCAACACATTCACTTCTGAGATCATCTCTCTTGACTTCCATAGGATTGCATCTGACTATTTCGTGTTCTTTAGACAGAATCGCTCATTTATCGTAACACTTGCAATATGTTGATTATATGTTATCGCTAGACGCTAGTGATGGCAACACATATATCCTCGAAACCACATCCTTCCTCCATAAAGTATTTATCTCAAAAGACCTTCGACATTTTTGGTAATTTATAGGTATTGAGATGATCCACGCAGTAGATGGATTACTTTAGTCACAAAGAATGTATTGTTTAGATGTATTTACACAAGCTGATTTAATTGGTTGCAAACCATCCTCCATTAAACTTCTATATCATGTGGTATCTGTTGATATTTTATTATATTTCAAACACTTTTATTACTTTGTTAAAAACATAAAGGTGAATTTATTTTATATTCACTGGTGCATGAACTTTATTTGGTTAGCGTCAATGAGCATGTGATTTATAGCGTACGTTTTTTGCATGATAATTTATTAGTGATATTATATCACTATCATGTTTTTTAATGTCTTTTAATGGATATGATGTATTGTCAATATATTCATTAATATATTATTTAAATCTTCTATGTAACGTTGCATGCATGTTGTATGTTACACATTTTACTTTATAATAATAATAATGGATGTTGTGCACATTATGAGAATATTGAATCCTCTTTATTATATTTTTAATACATTATTTTATGAATGATTAATATTCAAATTGAATAAAGGATTTAATTGATTGTTTTGAATGTGTAACGTTCTCTTATTGTGTATCTATATAAGGGGACCTATAGCATTGCCTTGAGAACACACAATACACAATCATTCTATCCCTCTTCTCCTCTTTTCTCATTTGAGTGAGTTTATTCCGAAGGAACGATCTATTGTTGCTCAATAGATCTCGATGTTGGTACGTGCATACCCATTGAGATCTCGCCGTTGTATCTTGGAGATAGTCGTACCAATATCAATTGCACCATCGGAATCTCCGTGGGGGTACGAATCTATTCTTAAGGTCAGTGCATTTTGCACGCCTCAGCAAGTTGGTTTGTCTCATCAAATCCGGTATTATCTAACCCTCCTTATATTTTTATACATTCATATTTATATCTTATTATTTCACCTACAATATTTAGAATAGATTCAGGAGGGTTCGTTATCCAAATACCCTCTCTGGTCGTAGTTGAGCAACTTTCTGATTTCACATAATGTTGGTGAAAGAAAAATATTGATGGGATATATATTTTTTTAAGAGTTGAATGATGTAGCCATATTCCTAAAATTACTAGTCTGAAATATCCGAAAATGTGGGGGTGTTTAATCAATGTCTCACTTATTGACCACAAAAAAGGTAGCATGTATTAAAAAAATATGTATGTGTTTGATCTTCGAATATGTTAAAATATTCTTGTTAATATCAATGATATGAGAGAAATAAATACCATCTTGAGAATAAATATATCATAAAAAATGATTATATTTCTCCATCGCAAGAGTATTGCAAAAACTTTTCTTCTTTGGATGCAAGCAAGTTAGCATTCGTTTTACTGCATAAGTTTTTAAGAAAAAAAGAGTAAAAGTGATCGTATGCTACAAACTAGATATGCACAAATTATTGATTTTCTTATACATTATACAAGATATTTCATATGTTGTTGAAAGTTATGCAGGTATACTCCAAATCTGGAAGAGAGCAATGAGATGCTCTGTTTGAATGCTTTAATATCTCAAAGAAGAGATATGTTATTATTTAATATTTTATGGAGATCGTACAGTTCTTGAAGGATATTATGGTGCAAATTCACTCCATTATTCAGATGAGTCGAAAATTACTACTGGGCATATTCTTATCCTGGAAGAGGAGATATTTTTTGAAATTAATCTAGCAAGCATTCTTTGCTCTATATACATGAACTTATTGCATTAGAGAATGCATGCACTCGTGATGCGCTTGAGAAACTTCTGGGCAAATCTTTCCATTTGGATGAAGCCAATATCATCAATATTTCTACTGTGAAAGCCATGCTGCTAAAAATATTTTATAATGTAAAAAAGCAGGCATATTTGTCCGAGAGATAATATTATGAGATATCTCATGGCATAATATCAATGTATTATGTAAAGTTAGAGTTAAATTTAATTCATCCTCTAACTAAACCACTAAGCAAAAAGCTTGTGGGAGAGTACATCGAGGGGAACAGGATTGTGCCCAAATCAATAGTCGAAGTGATGAAAACCCAACCTTCATGAATGGAGATCCCGGGAAGGAGGTTCATATGGGATAAACAATTCACTGGACGACTAAGAGTATACACTTGATGATGATCCACCTATATGGGTGTGGAGGTGAGGCCGCTTCCTATGAGATTTTTGAGCAAAATCTCTAGAGCACTCATGAAAATCCAGGTAGACGCATGGCCGAAATGTGTCAACCCGCATGAGCAACATAAATAAAAAAATGTAATGTGAGATATGAGTCAATGGTTTCACAAATAAAGGATTGGTTCATAGGAATTTTAGTTCCACCAACCTTTAGAAACCACATTCATATTCTCTAAATCTTGGTTCATAGTCGATAAGATACCAAGTCTAATGCGTTACATTTTTTAGTTCCTTCAAGTGCCGTCTTTGAGTTTCTCATTTATCTTTTAATATTTATTATCCTTAATTTCTTTTTTGAAATTGTGGGGATGAAAAGAGATAGTTCAAAAAAAAGTATTTGAAATAGTGGTGGATTGTTGATATTTTATTATATTTCAAATACTTTTATTACTTTGTTAAAAACATAAAGGTTAATTTATTTTATATTCATTGGTGCATGAACTTTATTTGGTTAGCATCAATGAGCACGTGATTTATAGCGTACGTTTTTGCATGACAATTTATTAGTGATATTATATCACTATCATGTTTTCTAATGTCTTTTAATGGATATGATTTATTGTCAATATATTCATAAATATATTATTTAAATCTTTTATGTATCGTTGCATGCATGTTGTATGTTACACATTTTACTTTATAATAATAATAATGGATGTTGTGCACATTATGGGAAAATTGAATCCTCTTTATTATATTTTTAATACATTATTTTATGAATGATTAATATTCAAATTGAATGGAGGATTTAATTGATTGTTTTGAATGTGTAACGTTCTCTTATTGTGTATCTATATAAAGGGGCTTATAGCATTGCCTTGAGAACACACTACACACAATCATTCTATCCCTCTTCTCCTATTTTCTCATTTGAGTGAGTTTATTCCGAAGGAACGATCTATTGTTGCTCAATAGATCTCGATGTTGGTACGTGCATACCCATTGAGATCTCGCCGTTGTATCCTTAAGAATAGTCGTACCAATACCGATTGCACCATAGGAATCTCCGTGGGGGTACGAATCTATTCTTAAGGTCAGTGCATTTTGCACGCCTCGACAAGTTGGTTCGTCTCATCAAATCCGGTATTATCTAACCCTCCTTATATTTTTATACGTTCATATTTTTACCTTATTATTTCACCTACCGTATCTTCAAACACAAAATTGATGGATCTTCAAACACAAAATTTAATGGAAAAACTGTTATGTCCGTTTTCATATAGATTCCCATCGATATTCGTTTTCATCCTTATACGATGGAGAGGAGACCACTGTTACATGGTCATCATATCATAAATACTAGGTACGTAATACGTATAGAATTCATACAGGAGAGGAGCATTAAATACTTTCTTAAGGGAGACGTTGTTTGGACTTTGAAAACATGATGGTTCACTTTATGCTTTCTATCCTCCAGAGACACCATTTGCCCTTTTGGTGCAAGAAAAGGCGTACGCCGATCTCTTTCATAGCATAGCTCCACTCGTGCGAAGGTCACTGCACAGATACTGAGAAGAACGTGGAGGGTGTAAGGTATGCTCACCGCCAGGCCAGCAGCCACCTCTGGGCGGTGGTCCCACCCCTTCTTCTGCTCCACGCAATGCCCGGAACCGCGGGATCCGGTGACTCCACATTGCCGTGCAAATTGCAGACACGTCCCCGATTAAAACACTCATTTCCTTTTTCAGTCCAATAAGATTGGAAAAAGATAGCTACATCATTCTATTGACTCATGACTCTATCATTGGGGTGAAGGTCCAATTGACCTATCGACGACTCCCTTTATTTTATGCGAATGAATCAACTATGAATTAACAACTTGTTGACCTCAATTCCTGTTGAAAGTACCCGAGTGAAAGGGCCGCAACGGATAAAAGTGACTGAGGGGATAACGAATTGATCTTCACAAATCAAGAGTTCATATGGGGAGTTTTGACACCTTGATGTCGGCTCTTCGCCACTTGAGGTTGTAGTATGCTCCAAAGGTTGGGTTATTTACCAATGATATCCTTACAACTTACGAGCGAAGGATGATGTCTCTGGAGTGAGTCTCATTCCTCCCCCACCATAAGATAAATGGGAAGAATCTCGGTGACGAAGAAAAATGAACAACCAACATAACCATGTCAAAAGAAGAAAACGCTGATCTTTTTTAATAATGACAAGACTTGAGCTACTTGAATTAATCAAAAGGAAAAAAAGAAAGGCAGATAAGTGGTTAAGGGGATGGCCGTCAGCATGAGACAACATAGGGAAAGTCTTCGACTACTTCCTACAGCGTCTACCTCACTCACTATTTGACTCGGACTGTTTGAACTAGGTGGACGAAGCTAGTCTAAGCCCCCCACCCCCCCGAATTCTGAAGCTAGAATAGTAGGTCAACATGTAATCACATCAAACTATTACTATATTTTCTTGTTTAAAGTTGGTTCTGCTCCCGTCCTTTAAGCTAGTATCTTGATCACCCATATACTTAATTGAAATGACCGCATCCTTATCTATTTTTAGCACGAAAATGGACGTGGATACTAAATGTACTTGTATCATAATAACTATACCAAAATTGTGAAAGAAGATATAAAAATAATTTGTATATGGTTAAAAATAAATCTATAGTTATATTTAATTTGAAAACGGATATATAGATACATGTATTTGCAAATATCAAAGTAATATCCATATATGTAACACATTTTAAGAGAATACGGATGCGGATGTCAAAATCTGTGTAAAACGGATACGTGGCAGATCGAATACGAATATCCATGTCTATTTGCATCCCTACTATTTACAATAGAAAGGGATATAGTTTAATTTATTTTGGTATTGTCTTTAATTTGTTGCTTCCTTCTGGAGTTTGTCTTCCAAAGGATATTATGAAGTTATAAAATCCCCAATTTTACCTGCGGTGTCCGCTTTCTTATTGTCTCTTTAGATTGTTTTTTCTTCATCTTTTTTTTTCATTTTACATGCATTTAAACAAGATTGTTCGAAAATAAATCCTTCCATTTTCTTCCATTAAACTTTGTTTAAATATTATTAGATATATTTAAAGTTTAGGATTTCTATCACTTGTGTCCCTTTGAGATATTGCAATATCAATTATGCCCCTCTCTTTTTTGAAATATCAGTCGTGCCCCTGCCTTCTTCAAGTTTTATCATATTTGTCTCTCAAGTTAGTTGCCATCCACTTCCATCCCAAACAGTCGTCAACTTTTGGACACAATTGTACTTTCTAACAAATAAGTAGGGTAGATTGGTCAATTTATTAAAATCCTTCTCTTCATCTTCTTCCTCTTCCTCCCCATCCTCCTACCTCTCCTGGTCCCCTCCTCTGCTGCCCTCACTTCTTCAGCCCAACCTCTTCCAACCCCCTACTCCACCACCCACACTCCTCACATCCCTCCACTATCGCTCCTTCATCCTTCGCTGCCCCCACCTCTTCCGCTATCCACCTCCTCTAGGTGTATCCTCTGCATTCCCCACCTCATCAACCCCATCCACCATAAACCCACTCCTCCTCAATCCCCACATCCTTCCGATCCCCCTCCTCCGCCTTACCTCTTCCAGAACCCTCCTCTGCCACCCAGACCTCCTCCCGCCCCCTACGTTGCCGTCTCCACCTCCTCTGCCTCTTAACACCACCTCCATGCCCCTTCTCTACCGCCCACCTCCTTCTGACCTTCCCTCCTCCACCCTACCTCCTCTGCCCCCCTTCTTCGAGTTGTTTTTTATTCGAGTTTTTCGATCTCGTGAGGCGATCCTATTTTTGATGTTCATTTCACATCTATTCAATTTTGATTTGAAGAGAAAAAAGCTAAATGCAAGATTATGATTTTCTTTGGATCTTTGATTTTAGAAGATGCAAGATTTTGATTTTTCTTTGGATGATTTCTCATCGGACTTGTCATGTCCGATCAAGATATAATTTTGGGTAGAAACGAGAACTGGCTCTTGGATAGAACCCACAAATCCGCGGATGGGATCATTGCTTCGACCTCACCATTCGACATTGACTTTTGTTGCCCCAAACCCAACATTCAAACAAGAACAACTTGTAACCACCTCCACCTTGAAGTTCGAATGCAAATCATCTCTGTCGAGGAGGGTTGTCGACCAGCGCCTTCGCTTGAGAAACACCGCTAGAAGCTCTGCCGTCCACAAGAATCACCACCTATAGGAGGTTGAGTTTGTAGGGCTCGAAGGAAAGGAGGTAGAGGTTTTTTTCTGATCATTATGCCCTTCTTAACCACACCATGATTTGAATAAATCATGGCTATTTCAATTCTTTCACGTCCAATCTGACAGAAGAGCACAAGTGATAACTGAGCAAGAAGCCGGGGACACAATTGATTTTTCAAAAAAAGGGAGGGACATAACTAATATTACAATATCTCAGAGGAACACAAGTGATAAAAATGCAAAAAATTATACTAAAGAGTTGATAAGTAATAACTAGGGTTTTTATCATTTGTTTCCCTTTGAGATATTGCAATATCAGTTATGCCCCATCCTTTTTTGGAATATCAGTTGTGTCCTCAACTTCTTTATCAATCTATCAGTTGTACCCCTCAGGTTAGTTGCCATTCATCTGCATCCCAAATGGACGTTATCATTTTGGAAAAAAGGGTCATAATATTGAATAGATAGGTCATGAAAGTCCATCTGCTTCCTCCACCCCTCCCCTTATTGTCATGCTATAACCATTTCACCAGAGCAAAGATCTTTAGACCAGGTACTTCACCTATTTCCAGTCCCCTCTTAGGATCTAATCGGAGATAGATGATGCTCCCATGCAACAGCCATGGTTGTCAGGATCCCAGCCCCCCCCCCCCCCCCCCCCCCCCCAACCCCCAACCCTCCCACCCCACCACTGAGCATCGTCATCCATAGCACCCGTTGCGTCTCTCCGCAGCTACTCCATTGTAAAAGCAAAAAGGAGAAAACTTACCCAAACATAAGATCCTTGAGTTCAAGCAATCTTTCTCATCTTTTCCTTCAATCCAAACAAACTCATTTTCTCATTTGGATTGGCACGTAGTTTCCTCGATTA